>WOVY01012378.1:0-564617 GCA_013436015.1 Rhipicephalus annulatus
GAGACCAACGTTTATAGATACTTTTTCAGTTCCGCAACTCCTCGCGCCGGCGCCCAGGGAGAAGCGGGCCGGCCGCCGCACCCCAGCCACCGCAGCGCTGCAGTCGCGCCTTGCGCTAGGAGAGCGAGAGTCGTCTGCTAGCGCGAAGGGTGTCGCGTGAGCCTTTGCGTGCGCCCGAGTGAGAATTGTGCGAACAGTGTACTTGGTCTTTACTCTCGCTATTAACAGAGGCCACGCGCTTTAATTCGTGCGCGTTGTATGACTTCACGAACTTGAAAAAAAGCCTGTACGTACTTTCGCAGGCATCCGTTTGCGCAGTGACAAAGTGATCGCTTCAACCCTGCGCCTTCCTGTGTCCATTGCATCAAGACCACATTAGTAGTTTACAATTCAGCGCGCTAAAAGAAATAGAAATCTTAAACTTATAGCACTCGGGGTTACGTAACATGAGGACTTGGCGACTAGTAAATTTGTTGGATGAATGAAACACTGCTATTCGTCTTTTTTTTTTTTTGCGGTGGGAAAACGCCTCACGAATAGATCGAAAACTGACGTACACATTTCATTACACGTAACACGGCACAGATTTGTCGGCAGGTTTACTGCGAAGTTCGTTAAACTAGCTTTGCCTTCTTGCGCTCTCTCTGTGCCCGAACGGCACTGCTGTTCTCCAAGCATTTGGCTCGTGCGAAGAAGTGCATACGAGTTGTTAAATAAAAGTGAATTGTTTGAGCAGTAAGCTGATTAGCATGCTCGGAACAGCCAACAATATTTGTGCCTCTCTTCACTAGAGCATCCAGCACATCCCAAAATAAGTCACCAAAACATGTGCCTTTGCTAGCATGCTTTATAGTGCGTTCTACCGTGCTCACACACGCAAGCAGTTTTTCTGAAGGGTATGCAAGGCTGCCACAGACGTATTCGCGCTCGATGACCAGTATGGCCTCCTTCGACAGTGAATCACGCCTACCAAGGGCATCTTCTTTGCAGACCTCACAGCGTGTAGTTTTCTTCAACTTGAAAGCCACGTAGCCTGCCAGGTAATACAAGGCGGTCGCTTCTGGTGATGGTGCATTGTATTCATGATCGTCGGCATCACT
The DNA here is from genome assembly GCA_013436015.1 of Rhipicephalus annulatus. Taxonomy (NCBI): domain Eukaryota; kingdom Metazoa; phylum Arthropoda; class Arachnida; order Ixodida; family Ixodidae; genus Rhipicephalus; species Rhipicephalus annulatus. The sequence goes on from WOVY01012378.1 coordinate 1,101, forward strand.
TGAGAGGGCCATGGAATGGTATGGACATCAGCTGCTGCCAAACTTTATCTTTCATTGCACTTTCCGAACGAGGGGCCTCACGACGTTTTTCTCCGAGGCTTTCAAAAGCGCTAAGCAAAACACGATCACTTGCCGCTCTCACAGTTCCCTTTGACAGCCACTTTGACAGGGGTGTAGAGGGAAAGTAGCCTAAATAACTGGCTAAACTTGGTCACTGTAGGATGGTCTTCGTCCCCTCCAAATGACCTCACAAGGCCAAAAAATCTCTGCAAAAAAAGTATAGATGTAAGCACCTTAGGTTGCCTCGCGGCAACAGAACTCTTACCTCAAGTGGATCCTGGTTTAATTTGGCTGTTAGGATGTAGCTCACACCCTCGTTGTGTAAGAATTCTATAATGGATAACACTGACATCAACGTGACGCGCAAGGACTCGACAGTTTGATTTGATGCGATGAGTTTGACATTTTTTCTTGCTTCCGTCTGATTCAGCATGTCCAGAAATTCCTCCAGGAACTGAAACATTATGCGTGAATGCATGAAAAATAGTCTACGAAACTATAACAAAAGTGATACAAATGGTGCAAAAGAAAGTGGGAATAGTGTATCGAAATATAAGAATTGATCACAAGGTTTTTTTGCTGCTCACATAATGTCAATACACAAACCACTTACCTTAATTTTAGGGGAACCTTTTCTTATGCCAGCCTGGGGGATCTTCGCATTCAGAATGTCAAAAAGATCATTTAACAGGGATGTAACTTTTTCAGTTCCTGCAGTGTCATCAAAGCCGGGTACATTTAGCTGCCGGTAGATTTTCAAACCAATCGCCACACTGCGGCTGAACAGCTGAAAAAGAGGTTTCATATTTTAGTTCGATTGCGAGTGCACTTAATCGAGTTGCAAGCCAGATGAACTTATGTTGTTTGCCAATGAATCCATGTTTACATTAAGAAATATTAAGTGTATGTAGCAGGAGCATTCAGCACATTACAATAAACTAAGAACAGGTGACAAGCAAGGTCATATTAAATGTCTTACTTGAGCTGCCAGGCGAACATTCATGGCCTGAAGCTTCTGAGGCTTGATGTGATAACTCGGTCAGTTTTGGTACCACCTTTATCTCCACCTTCTTCTCGGCATCATAAAGCTGCTCGTAGTGGTTATAGTTCAATTTATGATCCCCAATCTGCAACAATACACATACATGTATACATTCATGAAACACATATATGGCAAAAGAAATACTGTGCAGTTGACAAGTCCTTGGTTGTAACATACCTGTCCGTACTTGTGCTTCATCAGGTGATTCCGGACACACTTAATAACATGTGGCACGTCACATATGAAATGGAGATATGCACCGCTGGGAAGACACGGGTGCTGCATCTTGCACTGGGCGCTGCCAAGCTTTCCATTGATTCCAAGGTGCGCCCACATCGATTTATTATTACCGGCTCCATCGCTAATCACAGCCAGGACTCGGGCGCCATGTTCATGAAGCTGCAGCACAGAATTTAGCACCATTTTTGCCAGCACCCAGCCTGGTGCTGCTCCTTTGTGGCATAACTTGCAATTGGCTGGACCCATGAGTCGAACATTGGATTGAACATTATGACCAAAGCATGGTCGGCTAGTTGTCCGCCATCTGCTCTGGCAACATCGCCATAGTCGATGAATCCATCAAACTTGCAAGTAGTTCTGTTAAATTCAGTTGTTTCTCGCAACTTCACCTCATCAATTATGATACACCCATATGTTTGGTTATCTGGCTTGCTTGTCATTTGGAGCTGGATGCTTTCAAGAGCGAACTTGTTCAAAACCGTACTCGCACGGAAGTCCTTTCAGCAGCTGCACGAGACGGCTAGTACTTGGGAGGGGAAGAGCTCTCATACTTGAAAGGGCATTGTAGCCTTTCGGACTTGTTAACCGCAAAAGCAAACAGACCATCAGCCAGTCCGCTGTGTATCTGGTGGCCACGAGGCGATTTCGCTGCCTGCTGCATCACTGCTGCCCGAACAGCCATCTTTTGTACTTCAGGCAAATCTTTAATTATATCATCCAGAGTCGCCGTCAATGCGTTCTTGAGCTTCTCACTCAGGTGCTTTACATCTGCTTTCTTTCGCTCCTCGTGCGGCAGTGGCACGAATTAGCCGCTTTCTCAGCGCACTTGCTGCCACGGGCACCTTTCTCTTTGATCGTGTGGACGTTGCCTTTCGCTTTAAACTTTTTGTCAAGTTGGCACATGCAGCACACACTTCTTTATCTGCGTCAGTCAGAACGGCGCAATCGTTGTGATGAAGCCTACCTCCAACTTTTTTTGTCACTCTGCTGGAGTTGGTGACATCGATAAGAGGGCAACCACGGCAAAATTGTTTTGCGTGCACAATTTGTACAATCGCTTCCACATCTTGCGCAGAAAATATGTTAATCTCTGCATCCCAGCTGCGCAACAGTCTTCCATTTGCATGGATGACGTACGTGAGGTCCTCGTGAATCGCGACGCTCTTCAGGATCGCGTAAACATCGTCCTTCATTCCCGCCTTGTAAAAGATAACCTGCCGAGGTTTACCAGTGTCCTCCTCAAGGTCCGCCATTCTCCAGTTTTTCGGAAGCTTTAAAGATGAGCCGTTTTCGACAATCTGTGCGAAATCAATGTCGTGCACGGGATCAGGAACTTCTTGCTGGTACTCATCTGATGGCGTAGCAACAAGTACGACTTTGTTGGGTAAGCTGGCCCTATCCTTAGGCGACCGCCGCCTCTTTATTGTTTTTGACAAATAGCTTGGAACATTCGGAAATTGACACGGCACGGCTTCAGGCTGTAATGCCCAACAGCCGCGGTCTATTTCAACAACCTGGCCGTCAATGACATGCTTGTAAGTCTTCACAATGTCATGTTGCATAAAATGCACGTCACACACTTTGCATGTCTTGCTCAGAAGTTTATCGGCGCGGGGAATAGCTCTCACCCACCTTTCAAGCAGCTGCGGATCGGACGGCGGTGCAAAAAAGTGCCGCTTTTCTGGATTGCTTTTGTACCCGCTGGTGCAGCCGGGCACGAAGCAAGTTGGCATCGTAAAGCTTGGCAGCTCCGAGACGTCCTGTGGCCGGTAGTGCTAGGTTGTCACAATTCACAGATGATCGAAGTCTTCGAGGATAACCACGTGCGCGCACGGTCACAACAACGAGAAAAAAAAAGCGCGATGACAGCCGCGCACGCGGCCAAGCAACTGCGGGGAGGAGCAACACCGGCAACACGTGCGCCCGCGACAGCGCAACTCGCGACTGTGGCGCCATCTCACTGCCCGGGTAAAACCGGCGGCCGCCTGCGGCGGCGGAGTTACGGAACTGAAAAAGTATCTATAAACGTTGGGTGAGACGTCCTGTCGCCACGACGGAGTGGGCCGTTCGGGGGACGACAGCAAATGCGACATCTTCCTGGGAACAAGAGGTCGCGGCGGCCCCCGCAAATCACCCCGCTCATTGAGCAAACAGTTCGGCGGACCCTTTGATGGATGCCGTCATGAGCGTGGGACCTCTCGACCAGCCACAGACACGACGAGGAAGAGCCCTGCTGGCACCACCTTTGAGTGCAGTGATCACGCCTCAATTTTGAACGTTCACGTGGACCGTGCGTGCTCGTCACCCTCGCGGGTAATGTGTGATCCGTGATTGGACGGTGCCCTCTGTACGCGGTCCCCGATCTAGGGATCTGGGGAGGACAGACCCTTTATAATGAGCCCCCACGGCTCATTCGGTGTGCTTTTTTCGAGAAGAGAACAGAGCAGAACCGAGCAGAACCATGTAGAACCAAGCACCATGTAGCGCTATGTTAGGAGTCATGTAGAGGCCTGCCACGTTTGAGGGCTCACCGTGTAGGGAGTTCGCAATGTATATATTGTAAATAAACCCTCTTCAAGTCTCTCTTCCTCCTGCCTCGACAACTTCATCCCGGACCTCCGGTGTCTGGAAACCCCGGTCGCAACAGAGCCCTCACCAAAAACACTTAGTTACCAAGTTAGAACGTATTCAGAGACGTGCAGTACGGTTTGTGTGCTCAAGATATAGAAGGCGGGATTCAGTAACTGACATGCTCAATTCATGCAATTTAGAACCACTGGAAATTCCAAGACAAAAACAAAAACTTAAAACGCTATATCATATAATGAAAGGGATATTAAAAATACCTGAAGACGAGTACATATGCCTTCCCGGAAAACGTAGCACTAGATTGAATCATGATGTGCCCATTAAACCTTTCAACGCTCGCACTGACATCTTTCAGTGGCCATTTTTTCCGGATGCTATAGAACAACGGAATCGTTTACCCTATCATGTTGTTAATCGTACCGATGTGCAATCTTTTGACAGAGAAACCGATGCTTATTTTGGTCATGGTTTAATTGAAACTACTGCCAATTTTGGTTTCCTGTTTGTACGTACTATTGTACTCCCTCCCTGTTATGACCCTGAAGCGATGGTTGACAGTAATATTAAATAAATAAATAAATAAATAATAAATAAATAAATAAGACTGTGCCTTTCGCTGCTTGAACGCCACAGTGTGAAAGAGCTCGTTTTGAAGAAATTCAGGCGTCGGCGTCAATGCCGTCGTGGGCGTCGTGGGCGTCGTGGGCGTCATTGATAGTGCGCAAAAAATCATCCTCTCTGTGATCGAAATATCCAGATGTAAATAAAATAAATAAAAATTTCCGGGTCGTAGTGAGGATCGAACCTAGGTCATCTGTATGGCACGCAGGTGTCCCACCACATAGCCACAGTGCTTTATTTTGCGTGTGTGGCCTCAATATTTGTTGAAAATGCTTTGAAAAAAAAAACACTATACCAATGTCAGGCAGTGGAAGGAGTCAACGCTATATATATATTGCGTGACAGAAGCGCAGAATTCCGCCAGGTTTGAAAAGATGTTGCCCCGCCGCGGTGGTCTCGAGGCTAAAGTACTCGGCTGCTGACTGGCAGGTCTCGGGATCAAACCCCGGCTTCAGCGGCTGCATTTTCGATGGAAGCGAAAATGCTGTAGGCCCGTGTGTTCAGATTTGGGTGCATGTTAAACAACCTCAGGTGGTCGAAATTTCCGGAGCCCTCCACTACGGCGTCTCTCATAATCATATGGTAGTTTAGGGACGTTAAACCTCACATATCAATCAACTAATTGAACAACGAGTGGTTGTTTCAAAGGCCTTCCCATTAGGAAGCGCTCAGATACATTTAATTAGCATGAGCAGCAGAAGCATCAGCAAAGTGAACAGCTGCGCAGGGGCGCGTCTTGCCCTACGTACTAGTAGTGGGTCCTTCGCTGATTCGTTAAAGCAATAATTATGGCGTAGTGGGCACTTAACCGCTCTGCTTGTAATAGGCATTGAAGGATATTTTGAAACAGCTAGTGTTACCCGCGTAGTAGTTCGTTTTCTCACGGTACGGTTGAGGCATGCGCCGAGAACCGAAGCAGGCTGGCAGTTCAGGCGGCCCAATTACGCTATCGCGATCTCCTCTTGAAGGCGAAGCTCAAGCGTCTTCCTTTTTAAAGGCGATAGTTTTTCTTGGGACCTTCGACGCAAAAACTTTGGTCTGTCTGTCTGTCTGTCTGGTCTGTCTGTCTGTCTCTCTGTCTGTCTGTCTGTCTGTCTGTCTGTCTGTCTGTCTGTCTGTCTGTCTGTCTGTCCACCATTACCGCGAACCGGGTATTTTAAACAGCACCAACCAATACCCTGAACGGCCGACCCCATCCGCAGCGCCCACCAATGTTGCTCAATAATCAGCGTTCATACGTGTGCGATTCTCAATTAAAAAACTATAATTACGAATATCTGAGGCACCATAACAACACGTATATATTCTGCATGTTCGTTTTTTTCTAGAAAAGGCATACACAAGTAAATCTAAGGACCGTAGCGCTTATCATGCAGCGCTGACCATGCAACGTTTGCACGAAGAAGCGAGTGACGCTTTGCTAAGACGACACGGAAGTGGCACCTACCCGTCGCCTTGCGTTCTACACCTTATCACCTCTGAGATGGGCGCGCCCGTCTCAGGGCCACGCGCTTTGTTTTGAAAAAAAAAAAAAACTGCCAGATGGCGCTCATGTTTCCCGTGTGACGTGACTTGATGCGCTCGTTCGCCTCCGCTGCACGCTCGAGGCAGTAACGCAGCGTCTCCGAAATACCATTCACCGATTTTCTTGCGCAGAACATCCAATAAATGTTTTGTTCACTCTCTCCACACGCAAGACTATCGTCTTTCGACGACTTTGCAGATTACATGCATATACGGGGCCAGTTTTTTTTTTTTTTTCTGACAAGTCGCCTCTGGTACGCTGTGAATGTGATAGTCCGCCCTTAGGAAAACAATTTGTTCTTTCTTTTAGAGGCGGCTTGGAATTAGGAAAGAAGCGAGTACTTCGCAATGACTCTTCAGTCTTAACACAGTAATTGCCGCACCTTGCACGAAAACGCAAGCAATGCTGAGTATCTTTCAAATCTCCTCAAGCCCGAATCCCCGTTTCTGTAGTCTGTAGCTGGAGCTAGAAAAGTTTGGCGCGCTCTACCCAGGGAAAATCCTCTCTCGCACGCAGGGAACGTTTCTGAGGACGGCGGTGGTCGCGACGACTCTGTCGCGTCTCCCGGAGCGCGCTTTGTCGCCTGAAAAATTAAGCGAGTCGGGGACGGCGTACGTGCGCCTCTGCTCTCGCTCTGGCGGGCAATCTCGGCGCGCTGCATGCCGCCTGACTGCCCGCGCGCGCCTTTGAATCTGCCGGCGTGCGTGCACCTGGCCTGGCGCGCCCTCCCGCAACCACCACTTCGGTGCAGGCGCGTGCTCGGGCCAGGGCTCTTTCTTATTACTATTTGATGCTCGCGATTTCTCGGCCGGTTGGTCTTGCGGGGCTATCGGGGAGCGGTCATTATCATGCCGAAACACACATTAGGAAAACCCGGGGAAAAACCTCGCAGGCCCGGCGTCCCTCGGGAATCCCTCCTCGGCGTTTCCCGGCTGCCGGTCTCCGGCGGCGCTGTTGTCTCGCTCGCGGCTTCCACCCCGCCTTCGTACACGTTCTTGGCAGCCACCGCCGTTTTCTACCGGCTGAGCTCGCGCTCTCCTTTTCTTGTTTGCCTGTTTGTTTCCAACACTGCGTGCGCAGGGTACATGTTCAGGGGGAAAAACAAAAAGAGGTGCAAGTTTGCAGAGAGCCGTGTGTTCACTTTGTCTTGTCTCCACTTGCGGCGCGCATTGTCCAAAACAGAATCTTGGCCAGGAAAATATTTGCTTTTCTCGAGTCTGAGAGTCAAGGTAGCCAAGGAAGCCAGGGGATCCCGCGTGTTGAGCGCTCTTTTGGCTGCAACATAAAAAAACACACAATAAGGTATAATGAAACACACGTTATAGCGGCGAGGACGCCCACAGTAGCGAACGCCCGTCTTTCATCCAGACATACATACGCTGGTCCTGCCTGCTTTTGCACTGGCATCTAAGCAACGTCGTTATTAGGCCGCAGCTGTTCATTCAATCGAGTTTGCATGCTATATTGTCGTTTAATATTTTACGCTTTATAACGTTTTCCCTAAGGTAATCAAAGGGCGGACGTAGGTCTAGAAAGCCGTGAGGTGCGCGGCTCTGAGCTACAACCGTCGTCTCTGCAGGTCGTCTGTGGTAAAGAAGAACGCATCAAGTGTGTGAACAGAACCCTTCAGTAGAGACAAAAACTTCAGCAGTTTACCTTTAAAGTCGCATGACATAAACTAAACTTCCTTTTTCGCATGGCTCATTGCTAAGATTTTATCGTACTTTGGTTACACGTGGCGTTTGTTAAGACAGAGAGAGCGGACGCCGAACGAATCCGGCAAGCTGTGCCTGGAAGCGACAATCAGCATTGAATATGGGTACGCCCACAGCAGATATTTGCTGGCTTGGTTGAGAAAAGAGAAAGCACAAGGGAAAGAGAGAGAAAGAGTAGGGGTGCTGGCTCCCAAGCTTGTTTTCACCGAGCGAAGGCCACATACAGGTCGCAAAAAAGAGAACATGACATATGCATTCAGCATTAATCGTAAGCGCTGGGTCGTGTCTAGAATCATGAGTACGTGTACTGTCTGCGTCAAATGAAACCCTAACAGTGGCAAGCCTTTGTGATGGTATAGTGCGCGCCATCCGCTTGCCGCCGTGGGCAGGCAGGCATATATGCGCACAGGTGCCGAATAGGATGCGCGCGCCAGTAAATCGAGATAACTGGATGGTGCAGACTATACCATTGTGAAGGCTTGCCGCTGTTCAGGTTTCATTTGACGCTGATAGTACGTATCTACTATACAAGAACTTCAAGAAATGCAACCAGGGTAACGAAAATTGGGGGACCCTTAAGCTTCGCCTTTAACAATCGAACGCGATAGCGAAATCCGGCCCCTAGTGCACCCTTCAAGCGCTAAGTGCATACTTATTGATATGTTTTGTTACATACACACGCACGCACACAAACACGCACACAGTAAAATGGACCAGCGTGCGCTATTATCGCCGAATGGGCTTGTTTTCGTCGTGACACTTGTCGGACAAAGTGCGTTAAAGGGGGCCCTGAAACACTTTTTCAAGTAACCATGGAATGAATTCACTAGAAGAGCTTATTGCCTCACGAATTCAACGCCGCGAAAATTTGAGAATCCGTCCTGTGCGAGTGGAGTTACAAAGGTTTGTCACTTGCTGCAATTGCATTATCTCTTTTCTCTTCCCGACGAAAGCTCTGAGAGCTAGCAGGGAAGGGTGGGAGACAAAGAAACTACTGCGCCTCGTGACCTTGAACCCTTTTTTCTCTTCAAATGCGCGGCTTTCTCAGTGTGATCGCGCGCGCACGCGTGCACAGGTAGCGGCCTCCCGTGGCTATCTCGGCAACTTGATTTTTTGGTCACAGACGCACAGAAGATTTTTCGCTCACAACCAACGGGGCCGACGACGGCGGCGGGTTTTCTGCAATACGAGCTCTTTAACGCTATCGCGTAAAAAATTGCCTGCAATTCGTTGATGTTGCCGTGTTAAACTCGGTATGCACTTCAGAAAAAATCAAGGATAACCTGTCATTCTTGTTAGAGATGATTATGATGACGATGAGGATGGTGATACGGAGCTGCTGACTTACAAATTTGTTGCTTCCTGCCTTTTTCCCAATAATTACAAAACGTGTATGAAATTTCTTACTGAATATACTAGAATTCTGAGTGAAACTCCAAAGTAACTTGCACCGTATGTACCTGAGTTATGTGCGCAATTGACATGACATTGTTATGACCGTCATCGGTAGGCGCCATGCTGTCGCTGAGAAGTGTAGCCGGGCCGCGTTCCCACGCCTGGAACCCAGGTTTTCTTGGAACCAGCGTCGAGGAGCGGCGCTCTTTTAATCCTCAAAGAAGTAGCCGACTCGCCGCTTGTCTATGCCCGCCAGGTATTGTCCCGGCTAGCCGGCGGATGAGACATCATGTCGCCACGAAGCTGTAAGTCGTTCCAGAGGGGACAACAAAGACAGCATATTCCTTTGAAGAAACGGCGACCGCCGCCACAAAGTGCCCTGCTAATTGAGCGGACAGATTGGCGGACCGTTTGATGTCTGCTGTCCGAAGCTTGGGACCCCTCGAACAGCGACATACTCGACGAGCAAGAGTCTCTCTGGCGCCACCTTTAAGTGCAGTGATCTTGACTCGAAATTGGATGTTCACGTGCGCCGTGCCTGCTCGTACCTTGCACCGGTTGTGTGTGTGTGATTGGTGTTCCCCGCAAGAAGGAGGAGCCCGACAGGGCGTATAAGGACGCCGCTGAGTGCGGGACGTTGCTCTGGACCAAGTAAAGGTTCAACCACCACGTTCGTAGTTTGTGATGGCTCTGAACTGTGTAGCGGTTCAACCACCACGTTCGTGGTTTGCGAACTCTTAACCTCATGCTGTAAATACTTGTAAATAGTGCCATAAACCTGTTTGTTTTTCGTATCCCCATCTCGTAAGCGTTCGTTTCCTCAACCCGGAGCTACACCACGCTACCACAGCACCCCGGGATCACAACAACTGGTGATCAGCGGTGGGTTCGCAACAACTGGTTGGCAGCGGTGAGATACGACATGGAACCCCGAGTCACCACAACTGGTCGGCAGCGGTGGGATTCGAAGCTACAAGTGACAACAACAGTCGGCCCAAGAGAAGCAGTTGGCTCGAGACATGGATCACGTATGGGTGAGTGCTTGGCTTTTCCTTTGAGTGAACCAGGTTCTAAAAGAGGGTTAAATTTTAGAACTGGTAGTTAACTTTGCCGAAAGACTCAGTTTCGCCGTTTCGGAAAGTTATTTTGGAAGTAGCGAGCACTCAGTACGATCATGGACTTACGGGAGCTGCAGAAGTCAGACTTGTTGCTGTTGTGTGAGGAATTGGGGATCGATACAAAGGGTTTGGCACGAAAACCCATGATCATTCAAGCGATTAATGATTTGGGGGCTGATGATGAGGAACTAAGTGAAGAATGGGACCTCATCATCGAACGAAAACTAAGAGCAGCTCAGATGGAAGGAAAGAGTGAAGACGAAAAACTAGGCCTCAAGAGAAAGTTTTTCGAACAAGACTATGAGTTGCGTATGAGAATGGGACCCCAGCAAGTGGTACCTTATCGCAACTTGAAGGCCGAGTTCTGGATGTCTAGGTACATGCAGCCATATACAGATTCAGGGGATATTGGCTTGTACTTTATGATATTTGAGCGGAAGTGCGAGGAACTGTCATTTAAACGAGACACATGGTGTCATAGGCTACTCACGGTTCTGCCTTGCGAGGCAGATGAAGCTGTTGCGCGACTCAGTGAGCAGGACGCGAACAACTACGATGTAGTTAAGGCAGAAATGTTCAGGATATTCGGAACTTCTGTCTCTAGAAAAGAAGAGCAGCTCAGGCAAGAGTCTAAAAGAAAGCGCGAAGCAAAAATACAAGAGTCTGAAAGCGAGGCGCGTCAAAAAGCGCTGGACGTTGAAGCACGTCATGAAGCGCCAGGACCAGGGATCGCGCAAGAAAAGAACCCGCATATTCTCGAAGGCGTCAATCTAGAGCATGCAGAGAACAAAGCCTTGGCCGGTCTGGAGGTAGGGACGATGCCGAAAGACGCTCCTTGCGTGGATGAGGAAGGTGCCAGCATCCCTAATGGGCCCAGTAAGATGCTGGAAACCTCCTTTGTGCCTCAAGGGGACCTTTCGACATTGTCAAATTTAGGCATGGTTAGCGCAGTGGCTGATGAGAGCAAGAGCGCCACGCTTCAGCAGTGCAGCGATAATACCGAGCTGGTTTGCAAACATCGCAGAAAAAGGAAGAAGCGGAGGCGTTCGTCGCTGCGCAAGCCTAGGTCGGGCCCCACTCAGTCGCAAGAAAGACGAGAGGGTAGGCCATCAATCAGTTTTAGGAAACGTCAATGGTGGCGCTCAGCCTGGCACAAGCGGCGATCCAGCTTTGAAGGGGGAAAAGGAGGTGCTTCACCCAAAGGAAAGGCGCGTTTTAGTTCGACAACTTCAGGAAGGCGACCTTGTCCGAAGGGTCAACGTCGAAAGCATACAAAAGCTAAAAACCGCGTCGGGGCGAACACAAAGGGACAGTGGCCCCAGTTTTCCCCCTGTTTCTCGTGTCCCTTTCAAATTCCTACGGGGAACAGGCCAAAGTGGAAAATGAGTTGTGACGGCCGTGCACTGCTTAGAGTTTGTGCATTTTGTAGCTTCTGGGGTGCTCGAAAACTGCCGGGACCACGACCCCATCGTGTGCGATTCAAGCGAATCTAGTTAAGAAAAGGGGGTGGTCAGGTTGAGTAACACATGCTTATTTCGTATGGTTACTTAGTTTTACTTTGTAGGTGTAATTTCAGTACTTTTAATTTTGTAAGTAACGTAATGCGGTGTAAATTTTTCAGAAGGAAAACCGCCGAACCGAAGGCTGAAAGTTAACATCGATTTGCTTTAATCATTAGGGCTAATATATACCGAGAAGGTAAAAACTAAAAAAATTGTTCTGTTTTTTTAGTGTTTCAAAGGTTTAGTTTGATATCGTATGCCTTTACTGTCATGTGTATGTGGCGTGCATTGGCATTTAAGGAAGAAGATGTTAGCATAAACCGAATGATTTCATAAATTGATGAAGTTTGGCGCGACACAATGGAATTGTTCTTGCGCGCATTGAGAATTGAAGGTCATTGAGGCACGATTTTAGCCATAAAGCCTGTGCATTATTGTGAGGTGCTTTTGATGAGTGCCGCACCTAGGATTATTTTTGTGTTGTACACAGAGAATTACAACATAACGTAAGGATGAGCAATTGGACAAATTGTTAAGGATGAAGCTTTTGGTTAGTAGTGCCGCGTATTTTGCAACGCTGTAGAACTGAGAGTAATTGATAACGCTCAAGAGAGCTCAGTGGTTTTTTTTCTTCTCAGAGGCGTTAGCACAGGCAAGTAACTTTAACTGAATGAAGCTGCAGAAGGCAGCGTTTCTTCCCTCGGTTTCGTTGGCTATACTTTGAAGAGTAATTGATCAAAGATCATATGAGCGAAACAGTAAGTTTTTTTTTAATTCTGAGCAAATTAAGAGTCTTTTGGCCACAGTGTAGGCCAAAGATTCAGAAAAGCTAGATAGCTTTATGTCTCAGTGGTAGACAATTATGGGCGGCCGTAAACAAAGACGGACGTTCGGACAAAATTAGCGCTCACTGAATCCGAGTTCCTAACTGATGCTCTCAGCGGGACAGGGTCGTGTAAGTAGTCAGCGACAAAAAGAAAGAGTCTGCCGTTATATGTCTCGACGACAGTGGCAACGAGTATGATGCGTTCTACTTGAGCCAGAATTTGGGCTCTCGTGAGATAACGTACTGCGCTTCAGGAAAGGAGTGCGCCTGCATTGTGTAGAGCATTCATCAGTGGCAGTGTTGTCTCAGGGGAGGGCTAAATTTAAAGTAGATACAGGCCATTGTCCCTTTGGCTGCAAACCATGACATCGAAGAACAGTCGCCTTGTGAGGAGGAGCTTGATTCTTCGAAAATATCATTTTGGCATTGGGAAAAGGGCAAATTGAATGGAAACGCTGGCGTGCTCCGTCGCTCTTTCTAATCTATCTAGGTGTGCTCTTAATGAATCAAAATTGATATTTTAGTTTTTTTTTTCGTGCATCTTATATGAATTTGTAAGGTAGCACGTCTGGTTTTTCAGCTCAAGTGAGTCCTGAGAGTTCTGAGAGTGAGCTTTTGTTAAAGCTAGTAATTAAAATTGGTTTGTCATCCCTCTTTTGGCTTGGTTTGTTCGAAGGGGGCCGAGTGCTTGCTTGTGCATGTGGTCCAGTTTCAGAAACGGTGTCGAAGATTCGGCAATCACCCGGACCATGCCACAAGCGAAGGCCAGCTCCTGGCATTCAACCACTGACCCTTTCGTCGTCCCTGCGAGCAGCAGTGTTGACCGCTGCCCTCCGTGACTCATCTGGCGAGGGGGAAGCTGTTATGACCGTCATCGGTAGGCGCCATGCTGTCGCTGAGAAGTGTAGCCGGGCCGCGTTCCCACGCCTGGAACCCAGGTTTTCTTGGAACCAGCGTCGAGGAGCGGCGCTCTTTTAATCCTCAAAGAAGTAGCCGACTCGCCGCTTGTCTATGCCCGCCAGGTATTGTCCCGGCTAGCCGGCGGATGAGACATCATGTCGCCACGAAGCTGTAAGTCGTTCCAGAGGGGACAACAAAGACAGCATATTCCTTTGAAGAAACGGCGACCGCCGCCACAAAGTGCCCTGCTAATTGAGCGGACAGATTGGCGGACCGTTTGATGTCTGCTGTCCGAAGCTTGGGACCCCTCGAACAGCGACATACTCGACGAGCAAGAGTCTCTCTGGCGCCACCTTTAAGTGCAGTGATCTTGACTCGAAATTGGATGTTCACGTGCGCCGTGCCTGCTCGTACCTTGCACCGGTTGTGTGTGTGTGATTGGTGTTCCCCGCAAGAAGGAGGAGCCCGACAGGGCGTATAAGGACGCCGCTGAGTGCGGGACGTTGCTCTGGACCAAGTAAAGGTTCAACCACCACGTTCGTAGTTTGTGATGGCTCTGAACTGTGTAGCGGTTCAACCACCACGTTCGTGGTTTGCGAACTCTTAACCTCATGCTGTAAATACTTGTAAATAGTGCCATAAACCTGTTTGTTTTTCGTATCCCCATCTCGTAAGCGTTCGTTTCCTCAACCCGGAGCTACACCACGCTACCACAGCACCCCGGGATCACAACAACTGGTGATCAGCGGTGGGTTCGCAACAACATCCATATGCTTCTGAATATGCATGTGTGCCAGATGCAAGCACGAACTCTTGCACGCCTTATGCAATAATGTAAAAATCGATGTCGCAATCTGTAGCCGCGCGACCAGGTCCATAGCTGGGGAAAGGTGTGTGTTGAGGGGGTTGTGATTCCACACTCTGATTTTTTTTCTGCTTTAATTTTCAAGTGATACCAAAATATTTATTTGTAAACATTCATAGCAACAACCAGTCGCCAAAGTTAGCTGTTATACACCCACATTCCCTCCCCCCACCTCCCCCCCAAAACAAGAATTCATAAGTAAGGCCCTGCTTGTATTTTGAGGGGAAGTTACGCATTATGCGTCCATCTATTTTACTCGTGCGCACGTTCTTGCAAGTTAAATATCCTTCTATCTTCGTAAAGCTGTTTCTTCCACATATTGGGTTACTATGTGGCGAAGCACGTTTAACAAACGTAGGAAACTCTGTTTCATTATCCTTTCGCTTCTTTTCACTGTTTTGAATGTGGTTGCTTCTCTTGATTTCTTATCTGCCGACAACATTTCTCCACCAAATCCGTTCCTTCCTCAGCCATGTTCTTCTCGTGTGATGGGATACCAAGATGACAGTGTGAAAGAGCTTTGGCAGAAAACGTGAAGTACGTTAAGATAGGGGGTGAAAGGCGGAAGTGAGAGAGAGTGCGTGTGGAGGTACTTAGTAATTATTTCTTTCAGTAATTTCTTTCTTTGTCCCTCAGAGTCGTTGAACAGCGTCACTGTTCTGTTTCCGAGCGCACAGACAAAAAACAAAGAGCAAGAAGAGAACGCGCCCGCTCTTCACTAATGGGGTTCCCGGAATGACAACACATGTCACGCGGTGAGGACACGTCGTTGAAATCCGCAGTGTTTGTGCGCACCGGTTTCGCGTTCATTGCCGTTGCGTCGCGCACGGCCGAAGCAATCGCGCCGTTCGTGTCGCACACGTCGGCGGCATGGTTCAACGCAATGTCGTTCGGATATTCCGGGTGTCCCGGAACCGCCACAGTGATGCGGTGGAAACAAGGTCCCAAGAACAGGCTGCTCTAAATTGCAGGCTGCAGGCCATTAACGCCCAGGGCCCGTGAGGTTCCCTCTAGCAAGGCTCGAATTTGTCGCCTGGCGCTCGCGTGTGCCTTCGCTTTCGCTTTTTATTCTTGGCCCGCTTGGGAAGGTTACCGAGCGAGCTCCTAGGGATCGATCAGGGCGGCTTATTGGGGGGTGGTGAACAGGGCTAATGACCCGCCGGAAAGCCTTTAATAATCAACGAGCCTGTAGGCGCAGACGCGGAAACGCACTTGAGCATTGATTTAGACGAGTGCTCTGCGTGGCTACCGCTCGTTTCGGCTCGCCTCAGACGGAATGGTCTCCTGCGAGCTCTAGTTGCCGTCTTCGACCCCACCAACTACTTCTCCCCTTTTCCACGCTATTCCTCTGTCCCTGCTTCATTAGGCGCTGGTGGCTTTTTCTAGTTTACTCAGAGTTTGGACAAGAACGTTGACCTACGGCTTGTTCGTTGTCGTATCTCTGTCGTATAAGCTATATTTTAAAAAATGAAAAGGTTGAACTATACATTAAAAATGAGTTATTGCTTGCAGAAAGAAAAATAAATATTATGCAGCACCAATAATATATCAAATAATTGTTGTCGAAGGCACTGGCTTCGAAAATTTCGGCCTTAGCCCGGGTTGACGTGCGATGATGTGCGCCACCACGGCCCGGTGATTTGAAACCTTGCCCGTACCCAGCCTAATATATCTGGCCTGACTTGGCTCCGTTCGTGGCCTTTTTTTGAGCCTAAAGAAGGCATGGTTTACTTCCCAGCTATGTGAAGTTGCAAGCCGCGCAGTGACTCTTGAATCGGAGGAGACACGTTTGACTGTCAGTTTTAACATTGGAATCTTTGCTTACAAGCGAACAGTTAAGAATAAATAAAGTATAAGAATGATATTCATGCGCTGCTGTGGGATGCAAATGCTTCTGCTATATACAAAGTGCCCCATCTATGTTTATCCAAGGTTCAAAAATATGCCGATGTTCTCTATCAAAATGCGACCAAATTCATGTTACTTGCAGTCGTCTGGAGTGGGTCTCAATATTTTTTGCTTTCCGCTTGATTGTCAACTTAGACATTATTGAATAACTAGCCTTTGAAGCAACGAAGCTAACCGAAAATTTTATGAAAAAAGTTGTAGATTGGTTTGCAAGGCGTTATTAGACAGCTTACAACTTTTTATATGTTAATTATTAGTGTTCTCTTTTCTTTCTACAGATGCCCGCGAAATACAAAAAAAATGTGCTTGATCCCTCTTATATAGGAATCTGCATAACACACGGAAGTTAAACGTGTTTTCACAGAAGTAGTGCACTGTTTATTACAGATTGATATATAGAATGTGTATTGGTGTTTGTGGCTACAGCACCTTTAGATGTTGATGCTACCATGTTCCTACCTGGTGGCACATAATCGCCGCTACGACAACCAGTGACTCGCGGCCTGGCTTGATTTTCCGGAGACATGGCATTGCACACATCAGAGCATCGCGCAAATCACACTTGAATCGCAGGTGTTCGCAAACCGTGCAAGCGAAACCGAACGAGTTTTCATTCAATCGTTTTTCCACTCAATCTCTGCTGCAGCGAAGGAGCGTGATTTGCGCGTCGGTGACCGTCCTGTAGATGTACTTGGCATGCAATGTCGTGCTGGCGAGAAGAGCCCTGCTGATTGGTTGCTTAGGCGAAGATACGGTCATTTTGGTTCTGCATCGGTGTCTGTACGGCAGACAGTAGGGTCGCGATGTAATCACTTGTGCGTGTGTGTGATTGTGCGTGTGTGCACACGAGCACGTGTGCGTGTGTGTGATTTGAATGATATGTGGGGTTTAACGTCCCAAAACCACCATATAATTATGAGAAACGCCGTAGTGGAGGGCTCCGGAAATTTCGACCACCTGGGGTTCTTTAACGTGCACCCAAATCTGAGTACACAGGCCTACAACATTTCCGCCTACATCGGAAATTCAGCCGCCGCAGCCGGGAATCGAACCCGCAACCTGCGGGTCGATGTTCTAGGCTTAAGAAAGCCTTCCCAAATCTCGAATGGCATACATAACACGTTTGTTTGTTGTTGGTAACGCTGGATAGCTGGCGTCACTTGTCCAAACGCCAGCTTTGGGGACGTCATTTGAATCGAGGTGGGCTTTTTTAAACAATGGACAGACGAAAATGTTCTATTTACTGCTGGAACGTAGTCTGGGAATAACACGTACGAAATATCGTGAAAAGCGCGGAGCAAGAAGCAAGCAGCTCGAAGTGTACCGCGGCAGATGCAGGCAATGTGGAGAGGTGAAAGCAGGCGACCCGGCTCAGTCATGTCGCTCCTCCGTCGCTGATTGGCTAAACCATGGTCAAGCAAACGGCACAAAAATGAGTCTCGGACCCATTTTTCGAATGGCGAAGAACGGCAGATGTGCGCGGAGCTAACAACCTCGTACGACTGCCTGAGAGCGCCAAACGTCAAATGGTGAGGCATGCTTGCCGCTAGCGTGAACCAGCCCTAATGCAGCAGTTCTCGTAAGCGGTATTATCGCACTCGTATCGGTAGATGGCGGAGATACACCCTTGTTTCATCTGGAAGCTGCACCACACTGCACAGACTGCAACGCGAAAGACCATGATTGATTGATATGTGGGGTTTAACGTCCCAAAACTACCATATGGCTATGAGAGATGCCGTAGTGGAGGCCTCCGGAAATTTCGACCACCTGGGGTTCTTTAACATGCACCCAGATCTGAGCACACGGGCCTACAACATTTCCGCCTCCATCGGAAATGCAGCCGCCGCAGCCGGGATTCGAACCTGCGACCTGCGGGTCAGCAGCCGAGTACCTTAGACACTACACCACCGGCCCGGGGCAACGCGAAAAACAAAGCACACAACACACACCTATACAACGGGAAAGAAGAACAACGTAACAGCATCGTCACCAAGTCAAATGGATGTGTAGAGCGTGTCGCAATTACAGACTACGTTTGTGGCCTGAGAAATTAGCTCCAGGAACTTTCAGTAACACTGAGAATTGAGCAAGCTGGTGTGGGTTTATGGTTGAAAACAGTGCAAGAACACGAGACACAAACGATAAGTGCACCGGCGCCCGTCCTTGTGTATTTTTTGTTTGTGTCTCGTATTCTTGCGCTGGTTTTTAACCATAAATTCAGGAAGCTTGTCGGAGCTGATTGCGTAAGCATCGCTACGCTTTGTTTCAAGTTGGACCAGCGCCGCCCCGGCGGCATTGGTAGGCAACTCTGATGACAGCGTTCGAATGCTGGAATCGAGGCATCGTAGGGCTGAGACTACAGCAGCGTTCTATCGGGGTTAGGGCGCGTGCACACATGAGAAGAGACGAGAAAACGAAAACGTCAGAGTGGCCGGAAAACCACGACCGCGCGCGTCGATGACGTTTACATTCATTCTGCCCCATCTCGCTGCCGCTGCTGTCAATACCTTGACAATTATTTCGATTTTGCCTGCTTTCTGAGAACTGAAGTTCGTACTGAATTCTAGTTATTTACGCAAAGAAAATAAACAGCTCGCACTCTTTTAAACGTTGTTTTAGGAGATAAGCCAGCAGAAACGACAAGAGTGAACGCACTGGCAGCGGCAGCTGCAGCGAATTGAGCTGGCTGTACACAAACGCGAGACACGTTGGGGCATGCCGACTCGCTTCTGCTACACCATCTTTTTGCAGAATTCTCGGCGATCGTAATCCAAACAAGGCTCTCGATGAACGCGTCCTCGTTGAGACCGTCAACTTCGTCGTGCTGCGCGGTTAGTTTGCGATTTGAGCCAAAGCTAGCCACCACCGACGCCTTTGCCGCCATGTTGAATCTGCGGCCGGCTAGTTAGGTCACGTTGTTTAATCCAGTGTAGCCAAGACCCTGAAGCGGAAAGCGGATCCGGCTTCGCGTAGCGAAAAAAATCAGTCTCGGACCGATTTTCGCGCGCCGGCAGTGCGGCGTGTTATAACGACCGCTTGGGTGGCAAAACGAACCAGTTTCCGGATACTTTCGCCGTTTTCGCTCTCTTCGAAGTGAAGTGTGAACGCGCCCTTAGTGTCACAGTGCAGTACTTCTCAATCTTAGGCAGCGGCACTGCCCCGAGAAACGAAGAGCGTGTGTAAAGTAGCGCACGTTTATTGCGATAGGAATTATGTGAACACTCTCGGCTGGATTTTGCCGTCGGCTTCGGCGTTTTATGTGATTCTTAAAGAGAGAAGAAGAGAAAAGTGAGCCCCGTAACCGCCTGCATCAACGTGGACACCTCAACAGTAGCTCACGAGAGATGGGGGTAAGGAGGTATTAAAAGGATAGGATGAAAGGTAGAGATAGAGAGAGAGAGAGAGAGAGAGATGCGCAAGGACAGTGAGCGACGACATGAGATGGGAAAGATGAAACACGGTCACAGGAGTCCGAGGACGGGGCACCGCTTGATTGATTGATATGTGGGGTTTAACGTCCCAAAACCACCATATGATTATGAGAGACGCCGTAGTGGAGGGCTTCGGAAATTTAGACCACCTGGGGTTCTTTAACGTGCACCCAAATCTGAGCACACGGGCCTACAACATTTCCGCCTCCATCGGAAATGCAGCCGCCGCAGCCGGGATTCGAACCCGCGCCTTGCGGGTCAGCAGCCGAGTACATTAGCCACTAGACCACCGCGGCGGGGCGTGGGGCACCACTTGCGAGAGTTCTTGTCGGCAACAGGAGATGGCGTAGGGCTAATCCAGTCGGCCAGAGCTGCGCTGTCGTCGTCGTAGGGTCGCCGTCACTCGCCGTATATGTATATGTATCTATATATATGAAAATGCAAGAAGAAAAAAATAATCTAGAAAAAGACTCTGGCGCGCGGAAGCGTACGTGGGACCTCTGAAATGTGAGTGTGAGGCGTTAGCCAGTCAGCTACGAAGGAGCATCACCTGGAACGTTCAAACGGCAAGCTATATATATCTACCACTTACCGCTGGTGACGGGCATCTCGGAGAGAACTATCGTATTTTCAGCATTATTAGCCAGATAGCGCAATAAGCGCGTTTCCACATCGTCATGACGTGGCGGCGCGCGCTCTCATCTCCCACGCGTACTTTGCGCGGCGGAGAGGGGGCAGGGCAAATGCTCACGCGTGCGCTTATCTCGCGGTAGGGACAATCGTACGTCTTGGCTGGCCTTTGGCTTTCACCGGAACGAGTCTGTTGTAGTTACCGGGTGCACAAAGGTCACTGCAATCATTGCATGGTCTCCGTTTGCGAAAAGGGCGCACTTTTGAGACACAGCAAAGTAACAACTGAGACGCTTATTCGCGTTCTTTTGTACCCGTGAGCACGTTTCGTGTGCCATTTGTGCGTGAGAAACGCGACGCACGTTTCGATCTGCTTGTCATTCTGTGCGTGACCTTTCAATCTGATGCTATCGTGTTCATTGTTTCGCCTTTGCGGCAAAGCTGAGACTATTTTTACAAGGACAAAGGAAACAATAAGCAGACGACGTTCGCTGTACTCGCAACTAAATTTATTTCGGAAAAACACACTTCATATATATATGCACCCACGCCACCTCGCCCCACCAGTAACACAGAAATGAAATAACAGTCAATGAATACTTATCTAATAGCAAATTTCGCACACTTAACGATGAAGTAATCGCGGCAGGTGTAGAAATGAGCTTAAGCTCCAGGTATTCTTATCCAAGAAACAAGTTTTTGTGCCGTGATACTTTATCGTTAAGTAGGCAAAATTTGCTAATAAATAGGTTTACTTTGATTATTATTTTATTTATTTCTCGCTCTGAGGGGGAAAGGGGAAGGCATTACGCGCATGCGAAACTGAAAAATTTCAAGGTGGGAAGGTGATTAAACATTATATACTCCCATCCCCCCTTTTCCCGGCTACGCAAATGCTTTTCTCTTTCCCAGGTACACAAAGCCAGCTCGATCTTACTCTTTAATCTAAACGACTCACTTAAACATGCAGCGCTAACCTAAGAAGGAACAGCAATCGCTAAAATATAAATTTAAACATGTTGGTCAATTCGTTTTCATATAGTTGTCTGAAAGCACGCACAAACTCCCGTGCACGCGCGCACTTACAAATAATTCAAGGTGTTCCCCACTCTTGAACTCGATGCACGAGCATTGTTGCTTGTGTGACATCTCCTGGATTCAACTTTAGCCGGGCGTCACCTTGGCAAAAAAGCCAGCTGAGGTGACGCCATTTGTCAACCGCCATATTGCAGCCACTTGGCTTCCTGTTCCTTGACCCTCTGTGACCTGTCCCGTTGCAGGTGCAGCAACTTCCAGAATGTGAAAAGAGGCGAGGTCTGCAAAGTACCAGGCTCCACAGTTACGCCAGCTCCTCCGGGCAGCCCTACGCCCATTCGGCTGCCACATGCCAAGCCTGACGTCTTCCAAAATGTCCTTCTCTACGTCTATATGGGCAAGGTGAGATCGTTCTTATCTCGGCTTACCTTACACTATAGCGGTAATTTTTGGGCACCAGAGCCGAATGAAAGAGGCATTGGTGAAAAATTGTTTTTGCAGGGGAATTATGCACTTTATATATTCTAGCAACTGTGACTAATGCGAGGCGTGGACTTTCGTACCAACGTAGGAAAACTACTTTTTGCGTAGAACTTAGCCTCATGATGTCTTGATTCCCGTGTAAGCGAGAAGAAATTCTTTAAGAGTGCACGGACAATTATTGTATGCCTGTTCTCACCTCAATTTTATATTCAATTCTATGGTTCATATTATTTAGGGTGGCCTTGAAGACGACTCATGTATGTATGTATGTATGTATGTATGTATGTATGTATGTATGTATGTATGTATGTATGTATGTATGTATGTATGTATGTATGTATAGATGGCCGGTGATGGTGGGGTGGCAGGTGGCGACCCAGAGATCACCGACGCGAAGCAGCCGAGCTGGTGTGAGAGCTTGATGAGGGAAGACAGAAGCTCCCTGCGTTGCTTCGGTGGGTTTGCCTCAAGGTCGTGCGAGGCAGCTACATCCAACACTGCGTTAATGGCACGCAATGCTGGCAACATTGTAGGAGCTCGCTGGGAGATCAACGTTGTCAGATCGTTAGTCTCGACGCGGAGTAGCGCAATGGGACGCCGCAGATCCGCGGCGCTGTCAGGTGTGCAGCCCGAAGAGTCGATGATCGTGGTCTTCGAGTAAGTAGTGGTTGCAGCACTCGCGCTGGCGAGATTGACGAGCAGAGAAGCCTGGACGGCGTTCCGTTGAGTCTCGTATGTTGGAAGAGTACTGCAGCGGGAATATAGGCCATGGGAAGCGTGAGTGGCATTCCCAAAGGACAGGAGCCGGTACGGATCCCTGCCGTGAAGTGGTGGCAGGGTGTACATCAGGTCATGCCCTAGAACCACAGGGGAGGCCTGGACGCCGCCCACTGGCCGTCTGAAGGGTGGCTGCAGTGGCGGGCGGGACCCCATCGGCAAGGAAGCATAAACGGCGTTCCTCGATGGAGAAGCCCACGCTGCCGACGAACCACGAAGACACGTACCGGTGGCTTCCTGCAGAGGGTTCACTTGTCGGACTGCGCCATTGTAAGAAATAAACGACAGAGACAGTACCCTATCCTGGGCCAGCTGTTCTATTCTCTACCTTGTCTTCCTCTACCTTCTCTTAGCTGACCATGCGCCCGAGCCCCAGCGTCTTTCTTGGTCATGACACCTGTTTGTTCCCAGTCAGTAAAAGAGACAATAATGTTTAAATAAGCATGTTCTAATGAACGTGTTACAAATGTTTTCAGTAGACATCACCATTGTACATCGAATGCCTCTACTTTGCCGTAAATCATTGTTACTCATTGGTTTAGTCGCTTATCCTCGTAATGATAACGCAAGCTCCAAAATAAGTGCAAGGATGGCGCTTCTTTTTTTCGCTTGTATTGGGACACAAAACTGGGATCAGCATAATATAAAAATAAGTTTGCTTGAATTATTATCACTAGAGTAATTAAGTAGCTAATTCATTATTATTTTAATTTACAGTTACAGTTCATTTTAATCTGCTACCTATTTCATTGCTCCTTATCATCCATTGCTTCTTACTGGTCCGAGCGGAGTTGCTGTTCGGACCAATAACGACATTTGAAATCTAATGAAATCATTGGCCTCCATTCTAAAGCCGGGCATCGTGTGTTGAGCTTTTCGGAGCGTTGCCCGTAAGCGCAGTTGTATCGCGTCACTGTATCTTTTGTTTTTGTGCCACTCTCACAGCCTCCTTCCCTTCCCCCCTCCTCTTGCGCGCCCGTGAAGGAATCGTGCGTGAACGGTATGTGGCGAAATTCGTTTGCATCGTCTAGTGGAAATTGCCCTGAGGCGAGGCGATTTCTTTCTTGTTAAAGTCAGCTTTATTGGAATTCCATCGTTTATCTAGTTGTTTTCTGTCTAATGAAGCACAGAGCTTCATAGTAGTACATTGCAGGAAACTCTGGCACTACACTCGGCGACACCTTTACAGTGCTGTGGAAGCTACAGAACCGAAACTAATTCCTGCTACCGTGCCGCAAAAATAGCACTTAAATTGGCTGATATTTTTTTCTCAGTTGCCTTGCCGAAATAAACACTGCTTTATTTATTAAAAGACTGAAACATTCGGTGAAAATCTCAGGCGAAATATTTATTGTGCTGATTGAATTAATGTCTTCCTTTTCTTTTAGTTTCCCAGGCAGGATTACTTTCATCATGCCTCTTTTCAAGGAAAAAAAAAAACATGGCGTGACTGACCTTACGGGTCAGTGTGCGCCAGTAAACGCATTGTTCAGTTCTCCAAAATAAATATACTCGCAATATGACACTAAAGTGTCCACTGAACAATGTTCCTCCCATTGACATTTTTTGTGTGTTCGTGTGTGTGTATCTGTGTTGTGCGTGCGTGCGTGTGTGTGCGTGTGTGTGATTTCATTGATATGTGGGGTTTAACGTCCCAAAACCACCATATAATTATGAGAGACGCCGTAGTGGAGGGCTCCGGAAATTTCGACCACCTGGGGTTCTTTAACGTGCACCCAAATCTGAGCACACGGGCCTACAACATTTCCGCCTCCATCGGAAATGCAGCCGCCGCAGCCGGGATTCGAACCCGCGACCTGCGGGTGAGCAGCCGAGTACCTTAGTCACTAGACCACCGCGGCGGAGCCGTGTGTGTGTGTGTGTGTGTGTGTGTGTGTGTGTGTGTGTGTGTGTGTGTGTGTGTGTGTGTGTGTGTGTGTGTGTGTGTGTGTGTGTGTGTGTGTGTGTGTGTGTGTGTGTGTGTTCAATTTCCTTAACGGTGCGAGCGTGCAAAGCCTAAATCAGCCCCAAGCTGCCGTACTACTTGCGGAGCTATACGGCTGTATGTGCGGAAGCCTTTATAGGCCTCGCTTCACAGTCAAGTTGGGTGGTCTTCGAGTGCAGTGTCTATGGGAGCAGCAACACAAGCCACTTCAGCTTGCATGATGTCATTGTTGCATTTGTCTAAGCTTCGTCTTCTCGGATTCGTGTAGCACCTTGTGGCCTGCAGCCGTTTTGTCGCAAGACACGCCAGTAGAAGTTGAGCTGTCTCACTTAACCACCTCGTACTTTTTAGGCGGACTAGTTCAAATCAGTTCACGAGGTTCACAACGAATCATTCTTCTATTCTATACAAAAATTGCTAGATCCCAGCTACGGTGGGAATGAATGATATGCGAAGCACGAATGAGGAATGTTCAATTGCCACATTAAAATCGGCACAAGGTTACGGGGCTGACGTATATTTATTTATTATTTATTTATGAATACTGCAACCCTAACATAGGGTTTTGGCAGGGTGGATATACATTTGATAAATTTACAAATCGGCAAACAAATAAATATAAAACAGGTAAGGCATTTACGCACTTTCAGAACGAAAAAAAAAGAACAGTGGTTTGTAATAAACCGGCATAAGAACATATAGAGAAATGAGCGCTATATTCATGATGATCACAAGTGGAGAATGGTTACAGTGATTGAAATAAACAACAGGAGCACATGTCAGAAATTATACACTCGCTGCTAGAGCTGCGCAGCAAAAATGTTCAAGGATGACTGGGAAACAACTTCGTTACTAAGGTTATTCCATTCGGTAATTGTCCTAGGGAAGAACGAATACTTGAATGTGTTATTACGGGTGGAAAATTGGGTTATTGTATAGGCATTCCTCTGCCTTGTGGTATATCCTGTGGACAAATGAAGTATATGTGATAAGTCTAACTTAAAATAACCTTTAACTAACTGAAAGAAAAATTTCAATATCAATACTTTATTTCTTTGTGTAGGTGTTGGGAGGTTAGCTTTTGCTAATAAACATGTTATTGAAGTACGATCAAAACTGTTATAAATAAACCTAACAGCTCTTTTTTGTATTTTTTTCATTTCGCTGATATTTTTTCTGGTAAAAGGGTACCAAATTATGGATGCATAATCTAAAGTAGGTTGAACAATTGCATTAAATGCAACAAGGCGAACGGCTAGAGTGGAGTGCTTAAGAGCTCGTCTAAGATAAAATAATTTGTAATTGCACGAGCTTATTACAGTGTTAATATGTCTCGTCCAGTTAAGGTCATTCGAAATCCAAAGACCAAGGTACTTGTAGTGTTGTACCTCCTGCAAAAAAACATTATTGGCTGAATATGCAAAATGAAGAGTGTTACGTTTGTAAGAAATTTTCATGAAAACGGTCTTTTTAAAATTAACTGACATCTGCCATTTATCGCACCAACGAATGACCTTTTGAAATGCGTCGTTTAAATGAATTTGATCAGTATGGTTTTATATTTCCGAGTACAGGATGCAATCATCCACATATAACTTAACTTTTACAGGTATATCATGTGATATATCATTTATAAACAATAAAAAGAGGAGGGGTCCGAGCACAGAGCCTTGGGGAACACCCGAGTCAACCGGTACTGTACGCGAACAATGGTCATTGAAAAAGACGTACTGTTTTCGATTCGAAAGATAACGGAAATTCAATTTAGAAGCTGAGTATTCTTAAGAATTAAATCCAATTGGAAGAGTAATTTATTGTGAGAGACCTTATCAAAAACTTTAGCAAAATCCATAAAAATTGCATCTACCTCTTTTCAGGAATTTATAGATAGTGCGAAATCATGAACTGTAGTTACCAGCTGAGTACAAGTAGAAAATCCTTTCCTAAATCCGTGTTATGAACCTGACAAAATATTGTGCTTATCTAGGAATTCTGAAATATGCTTATGTATTATATGCTGAAGTAGTTTACAGGAAGTTGAAATTAATGAGATCGGCCGATAGTTAATAACAGAATGGGGATTTCCACTCTTATGTAGGGGCTTGACTTTAGCAGTTACCCAGTCATCCGGAACTTGACCATCTTTCAGAGATTTAGAAAAAAGAATTGTTAGGAACTTTGAAACCCATTGTGCATATCGTTTTAAGAACTCATTCGGTACTCCATCAGGGCCTGAAGATTTTTTAACATCAAGCTTCAAAAGTAAATTAAAAACTTCCTCTTCACTTATGACAATATCCGATAGGGGTGGGCCTGCCATATCAAATGTTTCCAGGACTCCATTATCCTTCGTAAAAACAGACTTAAAATGATCATTGAAAGCATTAGAAATAACAGAGTAATCACTAGTTTCCACACCGTCAATTTCAAAAACATCAGTAGTCACAGGATTAGGCGAAATTAAACTCCAGAACCTCTCAGGAGACGAAGACATGAGACTCGGGAGTTGTTGGCCATAATAGCGTTCCTTGTCAGACAATACATTTGCTTTTAGTTGAGAAGCCAGTTCAGAAATTGTTTGTTGGAGGATACTTACGTCTTTAGAGTACCGTCTCTGATTTTTTATACGTTTGAGCCGTCTTCGCAACTGCAACGTTTCCCGAGAAATGCAAGGGTTCTTTCCTTTCGGTTTTTTTACAATGCGTGGAACAAATCTTTCAATACACACATTTATAAGGTCCTTGAAACGCTTCCACAAATAATGAATATCAGCAGTGCAACTCGAAAAAGAATCAAATTCAAATGATTGTAAGTCCAATAATGAAGTATCATGTGCACGTGAAAAGTTTGGGAACGACACCCTCTTGCAATTTTTCTTTAAAACAACATCTGAAAGCGTAAGTATCACAGCCTGATGATCAGATATTCCAGGGAGAACAGAGCAGCTAGCTCGAGCAGAAATCGAGCCACTAATGAAAAAGAGATCTAGAATTGAACAAGAGTTTGCCTGTATTCGAGTGAATTCATCAACGACTTGCATCAAGTCAAAAGAAAACGCTATATCGATCATTCTTTCACCAATTTTATAGTTAGGTTGTTGCAAAGAGAAAGATGGCCAGTTAACATGCGGCAAGTTAAAATCTCCAGCTAGAATCATCCGATCCTCAGGCTTCACATGCGCGACAAGGTAATTGTGTAATTCATCCAGAACATCCATGGAGGAATCGGGTGGACGATAAATAGCCCCAATAACATACCTGGTCTTTCCGTAATACGCTTTGCAAAATATGCCCTCGACATTATGTATGTCACGCATCTTTGTAATTTGCAATGACTGTCTAAACATGATCGCCATCCCACCGTCTCTACTCCCACGGTCATTCCGGTACACACGGTAGCCCCGAGGAACAAATTCACTATCAAGTATGTTATCGTGCAACCATGTTTCGGTTAGGATAGCAAAATGGGGATTATAGGCCAGGAGGGTTCCTTCTAATTCTGTGGTTTTGCTAATTACTCTTCTACAGATTAAATTTAGTATTTTCAGTGACTGAAGACTGGACATGCTCCGTCATTTTTCATTCTTCCTTAGCTTAACACGTGCATTTTTCGCTTCATCCCAACTAAACAAGTTCCCATCCACACTCAGTCGATTGTAGAGAAATTTTACTTTAGCACCGTTCTCTTTCTCTCTTTTTCCGAACTTTTCCACAGATTTCTGCGTGCCTCACGAACACTGTATGAAAAATCCTCAGAAAAGGACAATACCGAGCCCTTTAACTTGTGCGTAACTTTCAAAACAGAAATCTTCTCACGATAATCAATAAACTTTAGAATAACTGGTCTGTCTTTGTTTTCAATTATTATGCCGTACATGACTTGCATGTTATGATTATCATGTTTGCGCTTGGTATTTGTGCTCAGTCTTTCATTCACGTCACGTAATACTAAGTTTGGTGAAGTTGAAGCTAGTGAAACAGCTTCGAGCGTGCTATGAGCGTGGTATGTAGATATGTTCTTACATGACACGCATATCATGATTATCATGCGCTCACCAGTCATATACCTTTGTCATCTATTTACTGAAGTAACGCCAGATTTGGTATATGTGAAGCTAGCGAAATGACCACGAGCGTACTATGAGCGTAGCACGTGGTGATGTATATGACACGCATGTAATAATTGAGTTTGGATTGTTCATATACTTCGTCGTCTGTTCGCGTCACGTAATGCCAAATTTGGTATATGTGAAGCTAGCGACACGGCCGCGAGCGCATCATGAGCATGACATGTAGTCATGTTCTTTCATGACACGGATGTCATTATTAAGTTCGCGCCAGTCACATTCCTTCGTCATTCATTCACGTCATGTATTACCAATTTCGGTATATTTGAAGTTAGCGAAACAGCCGTGAGTGCATCATGAGTGTGGCATGTCGTCATGTTGTTACATGACATGCATATCATGATTATCATGTGTGGACGGGTCATTTACCTTCGTCGTCCGTTATTGTCACGTTGTACTAAATTTGGTATATGTGAAGCTAGCGAAACGACCGCAAATGCATCATGAGCGTGGCGTGCAGTAATGACTTGCATTACATGCATGTCATGATTTACACCTCAGGGCCTGTCACTTCTGATCGCCATGCAGTCCTGTCGTACCATACCAGTTTTGCAATATGTCATGTGAATGAAACCACCGCAAAAGCAGCAAGACCATGAAATGTAAATCATGACATTCATGACATACATGTGACGATTTTCATGTTATGACTAGTCAGTTATGCTCGTCATACAGTCATGTCATAGGATACCGATTTGGTATTGATACCATTCTCAAAACGGCCAGGATAGGTAAAAGTCATAAGCGGACACATACACACCCACACCCACACACACACACAATTTAAGATATATATATATATATATATAGGCAGGCATGGTGGTTGAGTGGCCGTAGCGTTGCATATAGTCTAGTAGATCCTCCGTGAGCGGTCACAACGTGGTTTATTTCGACGTTTCGGCCTAGAGTCTGGCCTTCATCAGGAATAAAGATACAGTTTGTGCTCAGCTTTATACAATCTCAAATCAGAGGGCAAGGAAAGAGGGAAAAAAGGAAAGAAAAAAAAAGAAAAGAAAAGGAAAGAAAAGGAAAGAAGAAAAAAAATATTATACGGTGGACGCCCCTCGGGTGCCCCCCTTCCACTTTTCCCTCCACTTCCCCCCATCTCTCTCCCCCCTCTCCCCTTCACCTTTCTGATGTCAGGGGTCTGTGTATGTTTCCGTTCACTAGCGCATTCCTCCCGATCAGACGGCCCCTCCTGGCACTGGCGGTTCGGTGTGGGGCAAAAAAGAGCTTTTCAGGAAGTCCTAAGCCTTTAACTACTCGGGGTCCCGTAAACAATTCGTCCTGGAAGGACGGGGGCCGCGTATTGTGGCAGAGGCTGGTCAGCGGGCATTTTAGGAAGTTCTAAGCCTTTAACTACTCCGCGCCCTGTCAACATTTCGTCGTAAAAATAGGGGTGCCCCGTATTGCGGTAGGCTGTGCAAGCGCGTGCAATGCGAATTCCTGGCCCGCTTCTAAATTACGCGTGTCGTGGGGGCCTCCCGGCTGTGCACATGGTTGCTGTTGGGCATGTCGTGCATGGCACAATTGATTGGGTAGTAAAATAAAACAGAAAACAGACGACAGCTGCACTTAGGAAGAGTAGTTACACTTGGAATTGTTTTAGGTTGTCCAGTGCCCTTCGCAGCTGCAGTGCCGTGAACTCAGTTACTATTTTCATTGTTGCCGTTATTGTTTTCTAATGCTTTAATTGCTGCAAGTGTACCAGGATTCTCATTTATTCCTCTATCGAGGGTGTTAAATCGGTGGATAAGGTATGACTCTCGTTGTTCACGTTCTCGATTTGATTTGAATCCCGTCTCTAAGAGCGTTACTGATAGTTTGTCGAATGCATGGTCGGGAAGATTGAGATGTTTTGATAGAGGTAGACTTGGGGCTGATTTCGCATGGGCTCTGTGATTATTGAAGCGAATCCTAAATGGTGTTTCTGTTTGTCCGATGTACTGCATACCACACACGTTGCATTCGAGTAAGTACACCACATTAGAGGAATCGCATGTTAGGTTTCCTCGTATGTTAATCGAAAACTTGGATTGCGTGCTGGTTGCTTTGTCTGTTTCTCGCATCGCCTTACATACAAGACATCGTGGCTTTAAGCAAGGGCGGCATGAATTATTGGGGGGTGATGTGTTAATTTGGGAGTGGACAAGGGTGTCTTTGAGGTTACGTGGTCGTCGGTAAACGACGCCTGGAGCGGATGGGAATGCACGTTTCAGACGTTCACTTTGTTCCAGAATGTTGTAATGTCGTTTAAGGATTTTGTTTACATTGGGGAAGTTTGTGCTGTAAGTCAAGCAGAGGTTTGTTCGTTGTGGGTCTTCTCGTGGTGGGCGCTTCATAAGTAAGTCTTCACGCTTTAGTTTTCTCGCTTTTTGAACAGCGTCATTAATTACATGTGGGGGGTATTTTTGTTGCTCGAGCATAAGTTTTAGCCTCTGTGAGCTCGTGTCAAAGTCAGCGTCTCTGGAGCAGATTCGCTTAAACCGGTGAGCCTGGCTGTATGGAATACTGTTTTTACAGTGGCGTGGGTGATCGCTTTGGTAATGAAGGTATTGTTGTCGATCTGTTGGTTTGCGATATAGGGTTGTAGAGAGCTTCTCTTCGTCTATCGTTATGGTAACATCAAGAAAATTTACGGTAACTTGCGAGTATGTGTGTGTGAAGTGTATGTTCGGATGTACAGCATTGTAAGTGTCTATAAAGCTGAGAAGTTCGTCCTCGCTGTGGGTCCAAATAAGAAAGATGTCGTCTATGTATCTTCTGTATAACATTGGTTTCAAGGAACTTTGTGCAAGAAAGTCAGATTCTAGCTTTCCCATAAATATGTTGGCATAATTAGGTGCCATTTTGGTGCCCATAGCGGTCCCGCTGATTTGTCGAAAATACTCTTGGTTAAACTCGAATGAAGGCACCAAAATGGCACCTAATTATGCCAACATATTTATGGGAAAGCTAGAATCTGACTTTCTTGCACAAAGTTCCTTGAAACCAATGTTATACAGAAGATACATAGACGACATCTTTCTTATTTGGACCCACAGCGAGGACGAACTTCTCAGCTTTATAGACACTTACAATGCTGTACATCCGAACATACACTTCACACACACATACTCGCAAGTTACCGTAAATTTTCTTGATGTTACCATAACGATAGACGAAGAGAAGCTCTCTACAACCCTATATCGCAAACCAACAGATCGACAACAATACCTTCATTACCAAAGCGATCACCCACGCCACTGTAAAAACAGTATTCCATACAGCCAGGCTCACCGGTTTAAGCGAATCTGCTCCAGAGACGCTGACTTTGACACGAGCTCACAGAGGCTAAAACTTATGCTCGAGCAACAAAAATACCCCCCACATGTAATTAATGACGCTGTTCAAAAAGCGAGAAAACTAAAGCGTGAAGACTTACTTATGAAGCGCCCACCA
This sequence comes from Rhipicephalus annulatus, assembly GCA_013436015.1. Taxonomy (NCBI): domain Eukaryota; kingdom Metazoa; phylum Arthropoda; class Arachnida; order Ixodida; family Ixodidae; genus Rhipicephalus; species Rhipicephalus annulatus. The sequence goes on from WOVY01012378.1 coordinate 33,278, forward strand.
CGAGAAGACCCACAACGAACAAACCTCTGCTTGACTTACAGCACAAACTTCCCCAATGTAAACAAAATCCTTAAACGACATTACAACATTCTGGAACAAAGTGAACGTCTGAAACGTGCATTCCCATCCGCTCCAGGCGTCGTTTACCGACGACCACGTAACCTCAAAGACACCCTTGTCCACTCCCAAATTAACACATCACCCCCCAATAATTCATGCCGCCCTTGCTTAAAGCCACGATGTCTTGTATGTAAGGCGATGCGAGAAACAGACAAAGCAACCAGCACGCAATCCAAGTTTTCGATTAACATACGAGGAAACCTAACATGCGATTCCTCTAATGTGGTGTACCTACTCGAATGCAACGTGTGTGGTATGCAGTACATCGGACAAACAGAAACACCATTTAGGATTCGCTTCAATAATCACAGAGCCCATGCGAAATCAGCCCCAAGTCTACCTCTATCAAAACATCTCAATCTTCCCGACCATGCATTCGACAAACTATCAGTAACGCTCTTAGAGACGGGATTCAAATCAAATCGAGAACGTGAACAACGAGAGTCATACCTTATCCACCGATTTAACACCCCCGATAGAGGAATAAATGAGAATCCTGGTACACTTGCAGCAATTAAAGCATTAGAAAACAATAACGGCAACAATGAAAATAGTAACTGAGTTCACGGCACTGCAGCTGCGAAGGGCACTGGACAACCTAAAACAATTCCAAGTGTAACTACTCTTCCTAAGTGCAGCTGTCGTCTGTTTTCTGTTTTATTTTACTACCCAATCAATTGTGCCATGCACGACATGCCCAACAGCAACCATGTGCACAGCCGGGAGGCCCCCACGACACGCGTAATTTAGAAGCGGGCCAGGAATTCGCATTGCACGCGCTTGCACAGCCTACCGCAATACGGGGCACCCCTATTTTTACGACGAAATGTTGACAGGGCGCGGAGTAGTTAAAGGCTTAGAACTTCCTAAAATGCCCGCTGACCAGCCTCTGCCACAATACGCGGCCCCCGTCCTTCCAGGACGAATTGTTTACGGGACCCCGAGTAGTTAAAGGCTTAGGACTTCCTGAAAAGCTCTTTTTTGCCCCACACCGAACCGCCAGTGCCAGGAGGGGCCGTCTGATCGGGAGGAATGCGCTAGTGAACGGAAACATACACAGACCCCTGACATCAGAAAGGTGAAGGGGAGAGGGGGGAGAGAGATGGGGGGAAGTGGAGGGAAAAGTGGAAGGGGGGCACCCGAGGGGCGTCCACCGTATATTTTTTTTCTTCTTTCCTTTTCTTTCCTTTTCTTTTCTTTTTTTTCTTTCCTTTTTTTCCCTCTTTCCTTGCCCTCTGATTTGAGATTGTATAAAGCTGAGCACAGACAAACTGTATCTTTATTCCTGATGAAGGCCAGACTCTAGGCCGAAACGTCGAAATAAACCACGTTGTGACCGCTCACAGAGGATCTACTAGACTATATATATATATATATATATATATATATATATATATATATATATATATATATATATATATATATATATATATATATATATATATATATATACGGTAAACTCGCCGAAGTTCGTTACAAAATGCTTCGAATTTAAAACAAACAACGCAACGAGTGCGTTCGAAGTCGTGAGAACGAAAGGCAGACCCGTGCACTACAATTTTTATGGTGGCTTAGCGATCGAAGTGCCACAATTTCCCCTAGTATATATTGCAGGAAACACTACGCTATGAAGACAAATTTCACACGCTTTCTACAAGTAACGTGTCTAGCCTTTGTTTTGTATCGTGGTGACTGCTCAAGCTCCTCTGGGGGTGGAGCGACATTTTTGATAACAGGAAAGTAGTGAATGTGAGGGATCAAGCCACAAAGTGCGAGTAGGTGGAACAAGAATCACAAGGTTTTGCATGCCAAGACTGCAACACGAATTAAGGTTTGCCGTTGTCACAGACACCTGTGTTTATATTGTTACCACATGTGTAATTTAGGTGTGTGCACCTGTGTAGCGGGGAACATGGTGGCAGCAGAAGAAGAGGACGCGTGGCTAACGCACTACAAAAGGGTGAGCCGGTACAATCACTGGAACTCTATCGATCAGCTGGAAAACGTCGCTCTGTTTCTCACGGACACTGCACTGATGTAGTATGAAAACCACGAAGAGTCCTTGACAACATGGGCTCTTTTTGCTCAAGAACTCAAGAAGTGTTTTGGTGACTCCGACTCAAAAAAGAAAAGCGCGAAGCAGCGAGCTCTTGCCACCAAGCGAACGTCCTCTTCTTCTGCTGACACCATGTTCCCCGCTACACAGGTGCACATACCTAAATTACACATGTGGTAACAATATATTGCGCCTGTCAATTTATGTATAAACCAGTGCTTTTTGCATTTCGCCCCATCAGCCGCAGCGCCTAGTAATAGAACCCGTGCACTTTTGCTTAGCTTTCAGCGTCATAGCCGCGAAGCCACTGAGGTGGTCTATGATCAGCAAACTCCACCTGCAAACTGGTATTTGATATCTGATTATGACAAGTAGAGTGCTAGGGCTCATTTACAATGATGCTCTATTAACCCCAACTCCCCTCCCCCATTTTCAATTTAAACGACCGTGCTGGTTGGTGGCTAGGAACAATGTTAGAGGGGCCAAATGAAAAGCTTTCCATAGTACGTTTCTTAAAACGTTTCCTGTCATTGGTGGAAGCACTGCACAACCATGCGATAAATCAAAGAGTCGTAGATCAATCCGTTAGTATGGGCCGTTCGAAGTAGTACACGGTTTGTTCAGTCAAACGTAGGACCGCCAAAGAAACCTGCAGTACACCTCCAGTCACGAGTTGTTTTCTGAGTTGATAGCGTGAAACGTAACGTTTCGCTTATATGTCTCTCCATCGAAGAATATGTCGAGTCATATTCCTTTCGCTCATCTGCTTCCCACTATATACGTCTGCTTCAATACAGCGCGCAGTCATGTGGTGCTCGCTCTTTCGCTTGATAAAACGTTTTCTCTCGGGTGTGATTGCTCGGGTCATTTTTTTTTTGTTTTCGAGTATATATGCTGTCTTCCTTACAGCACTCCGAACACACGTCTCCGTCGGACAGTCTCCTAAGTACGTCGACTACAAAAATACTCAAGTGCTCGTAGGTTTTCGCAAAGCGGCCATTTTAGACAAGCCAACGATCATGCAGGCCGTGGAAAAGCACGAAGGCTCACTCGTCCGGAATGTTTACCAAGACTACTTTTGAGCAGTCTCACTTATCCTCCGTGGACGTCGGGTTATCAAGGGCAAGCTTCTTCGCAGGGGTTGGCTGCGCTGGGGATTCTCGCTCTCTTAGAGCGAGAAAACATGAGTTTTTTTTTCAGAATGACATGTTTTTATTTCAGGTCATGTTTAATGCACTATTCACCGGTCCTCATTCTGCTGTATAAAGTTTCAGTCTACAGAGTTTCGTTCAAGTGAGACAAGCAGAAACGTTGTGCCTTCGATCATCTGTGAAACCGAAGCTGAAAGTGCCATTTTTGTCTGCATTATAAGATTAACTTAGCATGTAGTATTTTTTATTACTTAACGATCATCTAGTGCGAAGGTTTGATAGTGCTCAGATAGCATTACCAAACACATCGTTTTTAATCGTAAAAGTGATAAACATTGCACCGTGTGTTCTCCGCCCAACGTCGTACATGTGTGGTGTACACTCAATGATAAGTATGTGGGGCTGTCAATAATCAAATTTGCTTTGTATGACGCTATGTGCCAGCGTAATAATGACAACAAAAGTACATTTGTTATTTATTTTGAAGCAAGTTGGCATCGAGCCTGGCCTCTACACTGCAAGAAGAGCTTACCTGACAAGTGATCGACACCACGTGGTGAACGCATCCCGTCACGGCACTCGTGCTGCTAAGCAAGCTAGAAAAAAAAATGAAAGGCTCTTAGTCAAGCAAAGGCACACAAGTGTAGGATCCGCAATGGTACTGGCTATAATGATCACTTAAGACGTACGTACATGGCGAGCATGTTCGTGATAGTACGATTCAAACGTTCTGTGAGGCAAACGTTCTGTGAGGCCGTTCGTTTGGGCCGGCTATAATGATGGGACGTCGTAAGCTTGTGCTTGGTTGCACAAGAACGAAATATAGTTCGTGGATTACCTTAGATAAAAAGTGGCGACTACGGTCAAGTTGACGAGGAGCACTGTAATGTACGACAATGTCTTGAATCAACATCGTGAATTTCAGCGCTCCCATCATCTTGTGTGAGCGCTGCACCTGTTTCAAGTCTTATTTGTTGAGTTTCTCGGAACTTAAATTTTTCGTATTTTCCGTACGCGAACAATCATACCTTATGATTTTTTTTTGCGATTATAGAGCTTTCTTTGAAACTCGTCAGACTTCTTCACCACATTAGCGGGTGTGCAATGAAAAAAAAATCGTACCGCAAGAATTAATATGGCTACCGGTTATGCCCGCAGTATTAGTACATAATTGTTTCGCTATTTATTAATTATGTTTAATATTAATCTGATCTCAGTTATTTTGGTTCCTTGCACATGCCAAAGCTTATTTTATATCACAACAAAATTAGTTTATTTGTTATTATAGAGATAAATTTGGATTTCGTATGTTCGCATAAAGCATAATTTCAATAAAATTTTAATTAAACATTCAACAAAAAATAGAGATGAAGAGGTTTATTTACAAAAATGCAGGAAGGTCGGCCTGAGCGATAGCATGCTCTAGCCTGCTACTCTACTCTGCGGGAGGGAAAGGGGAGGAAAAAGAGTAATGAATCACGATGGTGAGATAGAGAGGTGAGTATATAAATTCATTTCCAGTTGAGAAAGTGTTATCGCTGCGCATATAATCCAGTTGTTTTTAGGAAGGCTATAACCGCTCTTTTGACCACAGTTGCACTATTGGTGTCTGGCAAAAGGTCCAACACCGTCTCATCAGGTAATGACCTTCTACGAAATCATTCAGGAGAAGAAATCAGAGTTAGTCGTTCACGTGCATATGCTAGCCAATCAGTAAAATGTGCTCAAGTGTTTCTGGCACTCACAGCGTTCACGATGGGGCCGGTGTCACTGCGGCTGATCATATGTGCATGACGTCATATGCACGCCACACTAAGTGGAATCGGTCGATCTTACTTGCGATCTGTCACTTCAGTTTAGGAGACATGGAGAAGCTCATTCCCGTGTCCCATTTGCATAATCGCTGGTGTCGCCGTTTGGTCTATTGCTCAAGCGCGTGAAGCAGGACGATCGTGTCGGCTCGTGAAAATGCAATGCATACTTCAGGGGCACTGTATATGGCAATTTCAGCTTCAGCGTCTGCCTCTTCGTTTTCTATCACACCGCAGGGCGCTAGAATCCACTGGAAGGTGATAAGACGGCCATTTGTTGAAGCAATGTGAAGAAGCGTTGCAATTTCTATAGCAAAGATGTAATATGGACCTTGCCTCATGACGCAATTAATGGTTTGCAAAGCTGGTTTGGCATCGCGAAAAATCGGCCAGGCTCGGGATTGCTTTTCAGAAATAAATTTTATTGCCTTCCGGATCGCAACAAGCTCTGCAGCATGCTGTTGGAGTGGTTTTTTGGTTTACCTTCAATTGACGAGTGATATTCATTTCAGGGATGACAAAGGCTGCGGCAAAGTGTAGACCCATCAGTGTACCTGTGCAGCGAATCGCCGTACGTTGTATAAATGTGATGTAGGGTCAGGTGTCTTTGCCGAATAGAAGAATAGAGATTTCTTCATAATTCCAGGAATCGAAAGACACAGGTGCTTTAGGCAGTACCCATGGAGGCATTCCAGGAACACTCGGGAGAGAAGACCTTGATGGTAGAATATTCTCATGCTGTGATATCGCTCTTGAAAAAAAAACTGCAGTTTGGTTGGGTGGTGGGAAGTGCCGATAGTGGGTGCTCCTGTGTCGGATCAATAATCGAAGATGTACTCTAAGTGGCTCGCAGAACATGTACACACCATGGGACAAGCGCGAGCCTCCGCGATGGTTCCATTTGTTGATGTGCAGCACGGTAGACTCAATAATTTTCGCAATCCTTGCGCTTGAACACCCTCTAACGTCTTCCCACAACTAGGTTTCATATTGGATTGCACCGACATGCTGTATCGTATGCATCCCACTTATAGAGTATTGTATAATTGAAGTAGCGATGATTCTAATGCGTCCCATCTTGCTTCTGCCAAATTGCGAAGAACGACAACAAAGCTCTTCAAGTCTGATTTAGGTCCTGCGACGTGTCTCGACCACGATAGATCCCAGTCTATGATAACCACCGAGAAACTTGTGGCGCGTTACAGCAGGTATCGTTGTTCCATGAATATATATTGGGTATTGTGACATATTTTTGCACAAGTACACAAGCACTGCGCGTTTGTCGATTGGAAAAGTGAGCCTCTGGAATCGTAGATATTTGGCCGTGATCGTTACTGCACGCTGTAGTCAAGCATGCAACTGCAGACGAAGCCCCGCCAGGGTGGCCTTGTGGCTAAGGCACTCGGCTGCTGACCCGCAGGTTGCGGGATCAAATCCCGGCTGTGGCGGCTGCATTTTCGGTGTAGGCGAAAATGCTGTAGGCCCGTGTGCTCAGATTTGGGTGCACGTTAAAGAACTCCAGGTGGTTCGAATTTCCGCAGCCCTCCGCTACGGCGTTTCTCATAATCATACGGTGATTTTGGGACGTTAAACTACAGATAATATAATTAATTGCGGACGTGTAGTTCAGGATGCCCATATGCATATGTCATGAGCGTATGCACTGATCTTCACCGTGCTGTAAAGTTCTGCCGCTAGGCTGATCATTGTAACGTTGAATATAATCTAGAGTTACTGTATATGATACCTAAGGGTAGCGTATACTGTAACACTAATAGAATCGAGCTGAGAGCTCTCCCTTGGGGCACAGCACGATGAATTATATATTGATCATGTCTCCTTCGCTTATCGTCATGTAAATGGTGCAGTCACTAAGGTAACTAATGATCCATGCTTACAGTCGTCCACCGATGTATAAATCTTCAAGTGCGTCAAGGATTTAATAATGCAGCACATTTATGTATAGTGTAAAGGGTATATGCGAGTTTTAGCGTAATATGTTAGCAACGGCTGCAAGTATTCCCATAAAACTTTACGTGCTCACAAAAAATGCCACTGGCTATCAAGTGAGACCCTTTTTTATGCCTACGTTGTTTATCCTTCGTATGGTCCACTTCCGAATTGCGAAGTGGGTTTACTTATTCAATGTACCTTTCTTTTGCAACCACCTAAAGAAATGTAATGATATTTAGTCGTGTTTTTGTAAGGACTCACAGGTTACATATTAACTTTAAATATTACATTTTTTGCAGTCTTTGTGAAAAAAAAATTACCGCATGCACAAAGCCACAGAGGGGGCGTATTGTTGTGTAATACTTTACGGGGTCACTTATTATGAAATCAGCTATTTTTTTTTAATTCAGATTGTTTCTAACTTGTTGTAGCCCACGCAAACAAAATTTTATCGAAATCAATTCAATGCCTTTTGGGAAAAGGTGCACTAAATTTGAAAAATTTACAGTAAACGCCACCAGTAAACAGTAAACGCCAGAGGGCGCGCAGCGTACTTTGGCGTGGCATTTGAACCACTTGGATTGGCCGCTCGACGGCGGGCATCCAGAGGTTTGTTCCTCGGAGAACAGTGAATTTTTCGGTGTCAAAATTGCAAATGGAATTTGGGGGGGGGGGGATTACTTTACCGCACCCCCTTAATGTATATGAAGATGGCCACCACTAGTCTGCATCGGCTTCTTTTCTCTTCAACGCTGATGATCAAGTCGACCACGCCGTCAATGGCAGGTCGGCCACTTCTGAAGCCGTTCATAAATGCGATAAAGCAGTTATAGCTCACTACAAGCCACTATAATCTTGACACTACCATTCTTTGCCTTACTTTCCCGACACAAATAGCTAAGTTGATTGGTCTGAAGGAGAAAAGTGCATGAGGACACTTCTGTGGTTTAAGCAACGGAATAATGTGTCTGCATCTCCAATAATCTGGGACTTTTTCTGAGGTGTTATAGTGAGACAACAGGATATGCTGTGCTTCTGTACCAAGATGGTGGAGGGCAGCATATGTGATTTCGTCAGGTCCTAGTGCCAATGAGTGTCCGGAGGTAGAAATTTCAGCATCAAGTTCATGCATTGTGAAACACACATCAAGACGCTCATCAGGTGATAGGGGCACAATGGTAGTAAGAGGCTCATTGGTGGTAAGATCATCAATGGTGGCCACGATGAGGCTACAGTAGTCGCTGGCTACTTCAACGTCTCCCCGACCTTGATGTAGAGCCACATCCCAAAATGGTTGACATTGATGGGGAGTTGTCTGCAGACATTGTACCACCCGCCAGATCTTAGAGCTTGCGTAGAGTCCAAAATCCTCAATTTTTTTTCAACGCTGCCTGTCAATCTTGTCAGAATGCCAAAGAGCATGTCGTTGAGCTCGACAACAGGCGGAAAGGGCTGAAGGCGACTTCGTTCTTCTGTGCCGTCGTTCTGCATGGCGACGCATTGCACGAAACGCCTCGTCTTGGGAGTCGATTGCTGATCTCTGCATTGGTAGGCTAACCTGTCTGGTTGTGGTACGCAGTGAAGAAGCAGTGATGTGCTTTACTTCGGATGGATCAGCCATGTATGCCTTGAACAGTGTCCAGTCTGTTTGACGGCTGTAGCATGTGTGTGTGTGTGTGTGTGTGTGTGTGTGTGTGTGTGTGTGTGTGTGTGTGTGTGTGTGTGTGTGTGTGTGTGTGTGCGTGCGTGCGTGCGTGCGTGCGTGCGTGCGTGCGTGCGTGCAGAGAAACCACCGACTTGATTTATAACCTAAGGATCACATATGCCTAAGGAGGCGCGCATTATATTAACACTACGCTATGTTGGGCCAGTTGGTGTATCAGCTTCGTTCTTCTCGTTTTAACCGTACGCAACACGTCTTTTAAGTAATGGTGCATTATAATGTACACCAATAATTCTTAGGGCTTATTACCTAATTTTTTTACTTGGCATCATACCTTAAATTGGCCGAATGCCTTATCTACTTCGATTAAATTTATTGAACTATAGAACGAAAGGCGTAAATTTACTGCCCTCTTCTATGCCCCTTACGCAGGATGTCCTTATTTTTCCCACTATTTATTTTTGTCCTTTCTCTCTAGCTTTCTGCAACCAATACTCTAACCATCTCTTACTTATATATATTACTAGCGTGTTCAGCTTTTCATTGTTGTCCCTAAAACTCAAGGCTTCATGTAGGCTCGTGCCCACACCAACACCAGGATGGATATCTTCAAATTCAATCAGAGCCTGCTTTATCATTTCATTATATTACAGCATGTATTCGTCTTCTTTACTGAGTGTCACTTTATAACTGCGCATCCTAAAGCAACCAGATCTCGCTTCAAACAGTAAGACCTTGCATTATCATGAAATGAATTTCTCATTGTTTTGTTTCTGCCCTTTCGGTAGTTACTCAGAGCCGTTTTTTTTTCTTTCTCTCCATCGCTGCCATCGAGTAAATCCACTCCACCTCTCCGACTTCTCGCTTAACGCTCTTTGTCGTCAATTCGCTCACAGCCGTACATTTATCCTGTGAGCCTCCTAGTTCTTTTTCTCCACTCTGTGGCAACGCTCTTCTTATACAAATAATGGAACACTTTCTCTGCCCATCTACTATCTTTCATATTCTTTGGCCTCTCCTCGAACCCTATTTTGCTCTGAGCTTCCCTCGCCACAAAACTTGTCTATCTCATATCCCCCTTTACAGCATCACTCGTCATCTTCCCGTGAGCACCCATTGAAACGCTTGCACAGTTCTTTTATTCCCATCCATTCCTAATTGCACCTCTGGCCTGATGTACACCACTGAGTTCTCAAATGTGAGCCCGGAACCATTACACCCTCCCACTGGCCTCGAAGCACCTCGTATCTATTGTATCCCCATATCACTGTCTGCTTCATTATTGCAGCATTCCTGTTTCCCTTTGCTGCAGAGGCTTTTTCCTGTGCCACCATTTACCTATCACGCTCATCTACTTATACGCCAAGGTGCTTGTATTCGCTCACCCTTGGTATTTCTTGAGCGTATATTGACACCGCCTGACAGCTGGGATCATCGAATACTATATATCGACATTTTGTTGAAGCAAATCATAGTTCTAGCGCTTTATTTCCTTTCTGCATATATCTGCCAGCCGCTATATATCATCTCGACTGTCAGCAAATAAGGCAATATCGTCCGCATAAATTAAACCGCGAAGCTTCTGTGCAATCATCAGGCCGCCTTTTCGTGTGATAGATCAAAAGCAGTTTTGCTACCTTAACGCAGTTTTATCGTCCTCACTATGTGCAGCATGAATCACAGCGGGAACAAAGGGCATTCCTGTATGAGCTTCTTGCTAATGTCGATGTTCTCGTTGCTACTTATTCTTTTACATTTTATGCAAGCTGTATTTTCTCGGTATATCTCGCTTAAACTCTGTATACAATTCTCGCCTATGCCCATTCTCTTCAATATATCCCACAATATTTTCTGGTTAACGTTGTCACACACCTCAGTGGTGTTTAGAGAAACTACGAACAAGGGCCTATTTTCTATTTCAGGTATTTGTATGAACTGAGTAAGAATAAACAGGTTATATTCTAATCGTCTGTACAGTCGAAATTCCTTCTTAAGTTTTCCCAAAATATCATGTTGCTGTGTCAATGTTTCTATTTTTAGTTTTACTGCCTGCATAGCCAAACACCGACGTAATGATCAGCAGTCTACACGAGTGAACGTTATCCTTTTTTCTCTTGCCTTCTATAGATTAAGTTCATCCTACTTTTTCACCAGCTCTCCGGTATTTGCCTCTCCTGCAAGCATTTTTCTATTAATCGAAGCGCTTGTCGGACTCTTCCACGGGAAGTGCCAGCTGTGCGCGCCATCTATGAAGACAGCGGGAACTGCTTTGTTGGCGCTAATTTCGTCCTTGCGTATTGCAACGTGGACAGCACCGCTACTTGCAGGGGCGTAGCCAGAACTTTTTTTCAGGGGGGGGGGGGGGGTTCACACAGACCCGACGGGGAGGGAGGCGCAGGCATCAGCTTTTTTTCTGTGACGTCACTATCGGCGGTAGTTTAAACAGATGGTTCACATGTATATCAAGTCACAACATTTTCCTCTTCCCATGCATATGGTTGTGACGCGAGTAAGTGGAAGTACTGTAAGAATAATGGATTGATATCTGAGGTTTGACGTCCCAAAACCACCATATGATTATGAGAGACGGCGTAGTGGAAAGTTCGGGAAATTTAGACCACCTGTGGTTCTTTAACGTGCACCAAAGTCTGAGCACACGGGCCTACAGATTTTTCTCCTCCATCGAAAATGCAGCCACTGCAGCCGGGATTTGATGCCGAAACCTGCGGGTTAGCAGCCGAGTACCTTGGCCATTAGACTACGGTGGCGGGGCAATACTGTAAGAAGTACTCTAAATGCAGTAAACGACAGGTACAGTGACCGTTTGGAACAACGGCCTCTCGCGGCACCATTGAATGGGCTAGTCTTAGAAAATGCAATACTGCGATTACCCACCCGATTGAAGAACACATCGTTAATCGTTAATCTTTGTTAAGCGTAAATGGCGTAGTCCTCGTCGAGGCTAAGTGCGTTTGACAGGTCACGGAGGGTTCCGCTTACAATGACAAGTGAGAGGTATACGCAACATGTTTTTGTACATTCATAATTACATTTTCGTTTTGCTTACTTTGCTGAGTGAATTTCTTGCCCTCGATGTCTGTGACTTTATGAAGTACTCTAATCGCGGAGGTTTTATCTTGCAATCTGCGAGGGCAAGATAATCATTGATGAAAAATGTTGACTTGGTCTCAATCGAAAGTGCACGTGTGATCGGGCTATCACATAAAACTTTATCACTTCGCATATGTGCTAAAACACCTAAATACGCGCAAAAAATGTGGTAAATGTTCTCGTTTTTTTTGTAGCTCTCTTCACTCGGCTCCCTGAAACGATAGCGTTGCGGCAAGGTGTCTTTCGATGTGTGCAAGCTTGCAGCCGACTTTTCTCTTTACCTGAACAGATTCAGAACTGTACAAAATATTTAACCACGCAGCATACGTGCATTCATGTTTTCAGCACTTCCACCAGCGTGAACATGAGCAGCCTCGAACCTCACAAAATCTTCAGTGATCAGTTCACCAGTGATGAAGGAAGGAACTCCGGAGTTGCTCAGAGCATAGTGCGTCATAATCCGTTTTTCAGAACGTGTGAACTTCGCCGGGAACTGCCAGAGCATGCAACACGAATTTACTTACGCTCTACTGTGCACCGTCCATGCCTGTTGGTTGTCTATTTCGGGCATTCTGATGCAAGTCGCTGGAATTTCACTACTGCCATCACCTCCTTCGCGTTCATTCACGTTTTGGGTATTTCATCACAACGCGACAGAAACTACCAGCCTTCCTTATACGGGCGCAATCACAAACGTGAGACGTCTCGCGCGCAGAGTAGGATACTGGGCGAGCGCGGTCTTACAGGCACCTTAAGGGAAGCGGAGAAAATGTATACTTTCCGCCAGGCGAGAAACGAGCGCTAGTGTTCAAGGCGGAACATTACCAGCCTACATGTATCGTCGCTAAAGTTTGCATTTCTCGTAGTCAGTGTCACTGCCCGAGCTTTGCTGAGCGCGTTGCTTCCTACACGGAGAAGTAACCCCCTATAATTACGCTGCCTACACGTATTGCTGGGCAGTTCGTGTTCTGCGTCCATCAGCGCCCTTCTGTGGTACGCGATGGTCGTGCCGAAACGCCGTACAGTATTACGCTTGGTGATTATTTCCCGAAATGCGACGCTGCTCCCAGTGCACACGGGAAAACTGAAGCCGCTCGTCACAGGTACGCAGCTTCATTGAAGTAATGTGCCAGTGGCTGGAGTGAAAGAGCATTTTAGGCTTTGAGTATTGCTGGCCTTTTCTGGACTATTTAGTAGACCAGTTCAATGATGAGCACTTTAAAAGGCATCGGCACACCTTGAAGATCCTTGCTTCCCTTCTGCCACAGAATATTCCCAAATCTGCCACTCTTCCCACTGCCTAGAAGTTTGCTGACGTGTACTTGGACATTATCTCAACTTCGGCATCGAAAGGGTAGTTAGCAGTGTAGGCTGTGAAATAAAAGAAAGAGAAGCGAGAAACGCTGAGCATGTCTGCGATGCAAGTGGTTGCCAATTGCCCAGAGGTATTCTTCCCAAACGTGCACCATCTTCTGAAAATTCTGGCAACCCTGCCGGTGAGCAAATATGAATCGGAACGCTTTTTTCGTCGCTGAGACACCTAAAGTTGTACCTGAGAGCTACAACAACACATTAACGATTGTTTAGATCGCTGTCTGAACATCCACCGTGAAATACAAGTCAGTCCGGAAGACATTCTCTCTGTTCTTTACCGGCAACGTAGCCGGCTTCAGCTGAATGTGTATGTAATATCAATCTTAGGCGCCAGCCAATCAAGGATGAAAGTTAAGTCAAGTACGTTACTCTTGGATTGAGATTTTCCGAACAACAGTAGAAACATAGTCGTTAATGATAAATTGATGGGGGTTAACATCTGATGGGCGACGTCAATACCAATACAGAAAAGAAGCAGGCTGTAGACCAGGCAGTAGGATAATATGGTATCGGTACTAGAAATGCCAGAGGGGAGCTGTTAGCAGAATCCGCAGAACGCAATATTTATGGATCTTGAATACATCCTACCGAAAACGAGGGAACCGTAAGTAGATATGGAAGACCCCTAATGGCGTAAATAAGAACGAAATAGACTTTATATGGGCTGCACACCCAGGCATCGTGGAGGTTGTGGAAGTGCTTGGCGAAGTAGGATGCTGTTATCATAGAATAGTACGGTCTCGAATTCGACTAGACTTCAAGAAGGAACGACAGAAAATGATACGCAAAAAAACCAATAAATCAGATAGCTCTGAGAGGGAAAATACATGAATTCAGAGTCTCGCTTCAGAACAGGTACTCAGCTTTTATCTAAGAAACCAGCCTTGGCGTTGACGCAATGATTGATACTCAGACGAGTATCATTACGGAGTGTGCAATGGAAGTTGGGGGGGGCGGTACTTAGATAGGACACTGGCAAAGATGTCCCAGGAGACGAAGAAGCTCATTAAAAAGCGTCAAAGCTTGACAGCCTCAAATCCCCCGCAGGGGCGCCTGCGCAAGTAGGCGTTTGGTGTGTAGCGACACCACGGACCTGAGCTAACGGGGGAGTTTCTACTCCCTCCCACGCCTAGCCGTGCGTGGCTTTGCCGTGTCCGGGGAAAAGGGGATCCTGGGGGTTGAGCCGACGCTGGGTGATTGGACCTTTAAGGCCCCCCGACAGAGGCAACACACCCCTTTGGCCCCGGCTTCACGTAGACGGCACCCCTGGGCTGACCCACCCAGGGGAAATCGGCAGTCGCCTTTTCCTATCTCTCTCTCCCTACATCTTCGTCTTTCTTACTTTTTTAGCTTTCCTGTCTACTTCTCTCTTCTGCTTACTTCCAATTTTCTCGGCGGCAAGGGTTAACCCTGTGCAAATAGCCTACCTTGGCCTATGCGCATTGGGTTATAGCAGGGTTGTACGGCTGACGTCTGCAAGCTTTTAGCATCCGCAAACTTGCAGCGTCCCCTCGTTGGGCTCCGTGGTGGGTGGCCGCCAACGCTGCCGAACAACATACAATTGGCATGCAGAAAGCATTTCCTTTACTTAGTGATCGTGCCTCCTCAAAGCGGGTACGCACCGAAGACACCAAATTTTTCAACCAGCCAAGACAATTGTTTCCTCGTTTCCACGTTATACACTGTGAAAAAACTAACAAGCAAGCCAGAACTGTATCCCCCTTCATAGTGGCTAGATGCTTAACCGAAACTCTCGGTGCTGGGTACAAGGTTACCAAAATGGCCAGCGGAGATCTACTTCTTGAGATACGTGACAAAGACCAATTCGATAAACTGAACACCCTCACAACGTTTGGAGAAACACCCGTCAGTATTACGCCATACAGGTCTATGAACTCATCTCGCGGGGTCGTATCGGATGCAGATTTGCTTGACCTGACCGAAGCTGAACTTTTGGAAGGATGGAAGAGCCAGAACGTGACAAACGTACAGCGTATTAAGATAAGAAGAGATCAAAAAGAAATACCAACCAAACACTTAGTACTGACCTTTGCCTCGAGTGATTTGCCGGAAACCATTCAGACTGGGTACACAAAGACATCCGTGAGACCATATATTCCCAACCCCCGCCGTTGCTTCCAATGTCAGAGATATGGCCATGGCTCTAAAACCTGTCGCGGTCGCCAGACTTGTGCACAATGTGCAGTGCTAGGCCACGTGTCTGAGAACTGCAAACAACCGCCACACTGTGTAAACTGCGAAGGAAACCATGCCGCATATTCACGCTCCTGCACATACTGGAAAAAAGAAAAAGAAATAATTACGTTGAAGGTGAAGGAGAACATTACATTTAAGGAAGCACGGCGAAGAGTCGCTCCATTCTATGGAGCTACATACGCTGATGCGGCGCGTCAGGGGGCACCGCCGCACCAGCCCTCGCCACTCCCTCGGCCCGCGCATACCGAGCCGGTGGTTGTGGCACCTGCCCCCAAGGCGGCTGTAGCCCAGGCTACACCGCCTACTCCCAAACAGAGACAGGAGACTCCAGAGTCCTCCGGTCTCAAGGCCTCGCCTCACCAGGCGAGGCCCGAAATTCGAACAGCCCGCACGTGCGGGCATCCAGTGCCTCTGAGGAGGCAATGGATACGTCGGCACCCTTGGTGCCGAAAGAGCGGCGTGGCTCCTCGGAGCGCGCCAAGAAAACAAAAAAGCAAATAACAGGGCCTGGTGACGGCCCTGTTAAGTGAACTCAAACTTCCCGTCTAAACAGCCACTCGCTTTTCGTACACACAGCATTATTTTACATTTACCATGAACACTCAAATTATACAATGGAATGTCAGGGGCCTTCTCAGAAACCTTGACGACATCCAAGAACTCCTACACGAACACTCACCAAAAGTGCTGTGTGTACAAGAAACACACCTTGATTCAAAACACACAAATTTTCTTCGCAAATACGTTATTTTTCGAAAGGACCGTGATGATGCCATGACATCATCCGGAGGTGTTGCCATCATAGTGAATCAAGGAATTGCATGCACACACTTACAACTCCAAACATCCCTTGAGGCAGTGGCTGTTCGAGCGGTTCTTTTTGATAAACTGATCACAATCTGCACGATTTACATTCCTCCTAGTTATCAGCTACAAAAACGTGATTTACACTCTTTAATTGATCAACTTCCGGAACCTTATGTTCTCCTTGGAGACTTTAATGCGCATAGCAGGCTATGGGGTGACTCTCGGTATGACGCGCGAGGTCGACTGATCGAACAGTTCCTTCTATCGTCGAGCGCGTGTCTCCTAAACCGAAAGGAACCAACCTATTATAATCTCGCTAATAACACCTACTCCTCCATAGACCTAAGCATAGCATCTCCATCCCTTGTCCCTCTACTCCAGTGGAATGTCGTCATTAATCTGTACGGAAGTGACCACTTCCCCATAGTTTTGAGCACAACTACAGTAACCGAGTGCCCACCACGTGTTCCCAAGTGGCTAATAAACAGAGCCGACTGGGAATAGTTTTATACTATCGCTAGTCTAGGTTGGAATGACATCTGTACTTTGAACATTGATGTTGCTGTGAACTACTTCACAGCGTTTTTGATTGATGCTGCAACAAAATGCATCCCACAAACAAATGGACAACCTGGAAAACGACGTGTGCCATGGTGGAACTCTGAATGCCGAAACGCGCGCAAACAGCAAAACAGAGCTTGGAGGCTGCTTCGGAACTCACCGACAGCCGAAAATCTTGAAACCTTCAAGAAAATAAAGTCTCAAGGCAGGAGAACGCGTCGGCAGGCCAGAAGAGAAAGCTGGCAGAAGTTTTTATCAGGGGTTAATTTATACACACAGGAGGCTAAAGTCTGGAACATGGTCGGTAGGATAGCAGGAAAACAAGTACACACACTTCCCCTCGTAAACACTCAGGGTGATACCTTAGAAGATCAGGCAAACTTCCTCGGTGCACACTTCGAACAGGTATCCAGCTCGTGCCACTATACTGACACTTTCCAAAAATACAGAACAAGAATAGAAAAGCAGAAACTCGAACACAAATCCACTAGATACGAGGCATATAACCAAGCTTTCAGTCTAGCTGAGCTCCAAACATCTCTGAACTCCTGCAGTACTTCCGCCCCAGGTTCAGACCGTGTGACGTATGAAATGTTAAAAAACCTACCAAACGAAACCCAAAAACCTTACTTTGTTTGTACAATGCTATTTGGTCTTCTGGCACTATTCCTACCTCCTGGAAAGAGGCAATTGTTATTCCCATTTTGAAAGAAGGCAAGGACCCATCTTTAGCTGCGAGTTACAGGCCGATTGCACTTACAAGCTGCTTGTGCAAAGTCTTCGAAAAAATGATAAACGGCCGACTTGTACACTTTCTTGAAACAAACAATTTGCTCGACCCATTTCAGTGCGGGTTTCGAGAGAATAGATCCACGACAGACCACCTTGTTCGTATCGAGGCACAGATCAGAGACGCTTTCGTCCATAAGCAATATTTTCTCTCTGTATTCCTCGATATCGAAAAGGCTTATGATACAACATGGCGCTTCGGAATTCTAAGAGACCTGTCCCACCTTGGCGTGCGCGGAAGAATGTTTCACATAATCGAAAGTTACCTGTCAAACCGGACATTCCGTGTCCGAGTAGGCACGGTTCTTTCCCAAACCTTCGTTCAGGAAACAGGCGTGCCACAAGGTGGTGTACTTAGCTGCACACTTTTTCTCATCAAGATGAATTCCTTGCACTTGTCCATCCCTCGCAATATGTTTTATTGTACATATGTCGACGACGTCCAGCTCGGCTTTAGATCTTGCAATCTGGTAATGTGTGAGCGACAGGTTCAGTTAGGTTTGAACAAGGTCTCCAAATGGGCAGAGGAAAACGGATTCCGACTGAACCCACAAAAGAGCACGTGTGTCTTGTTCTCCCGAAAGAGAGGCATGCACTCAGAACCCGACATTGAGTTGAACGGTCAACGTCTGTCTGTCAATGCGGAGCATAAATTCTTAGGATTAATCTTGGACAACAAGTTGACCTTCGTACCGCACATCAAGTATCTAAAAACAAAATGTTTAAAAGCCATGAATGTTTTAAAAGTGTTGTCACATACTACGTGGGGTAGTGACAGGCAATGTCTCATGAACCTCTATAGAAGCCTCATTCGCACCCGCTTAGATTATGGAGCCGTTGTCTATCAGTCTGCTACTCAAAGTGCCTTGAAGATGCTGGACCCCGTGCACCATTTGGGCATCCGCCTTTCTACGGGTGCTTTTCGCACCAGCCCCGTAGAAAGCCTTTATGTTGAGTCAAATGAGTGGTCACTTCATCTGCAAAGAACTTACATGTCCTTTGTTTATTTCCTTAAGGTGAAAGCAGACAAGGAGCACCCCTCATACTCTACAATTAACGATTTGTCGAGCTCAACTCTGTTTCAAAACAGGCCTTCGGTGAGGCAGCCCTTCTCAGTTCGCCTGAAGTGTCTAGCTGAAGAAACTGCAGTATCACTTGAACACAATTTAATGGCTCCTGTAGCATACCCGCCACCGTGGCAGTGGCAGACTATAGACTGCGATATGTCTTTCCTAGAAGTTACAAAACATGCACCTCTTGCCCACATCCGAACATACTTTTTGGAACTTCAACACAAATACACACGTCCTGAGTTCTTCACAGATGCCTCCAAGACTAACTCCTCTGTGTCCTACGCTGTTGTCGGCCCATCCTTTTCGGATGCTGGCCCTCTACATCCACGCACAAGTATCTTCACAGCGGAAGCTTACGCGATACTTGTGGCAGCTAAACACATCAAACAATTAAAAATACAAAAAGCAGTGATTTATACAGACTCCCTCAGTGTGGTAACGGCTCTGCACAGTCTTAAAAAACAAAAAAACCCGGTTCTTGTCTCACTTTACTCCATTTTGTGCACACTCTACACACTCAAACAACATGTTGTAGTGTGCTGGGTGCCAGGGCACCGTGAGATCCAAGGCAACGTGAGGGCGGATCAGCTCGCTGCATCCGTCCATGAGAGCACCGCCATTACATCCATATCAATCCCGGTCCTTGATCTTAAGCCGTCTCTCAAACGAAACCTTAGGGACTACTGGCAGAGCAAGTGGGATACACACACACAAAACAAACTACACGTAATTAAGCCACACCTTGGTCATTGGCTGCCCGTATTGAAATCGCGTCATACAGAGGTAATACTAACGAGACTCAGGATAGGACACACATACACGACACACACACACCTTTTGTCTGGTGGCAATCCACCATTGTGTGACAGATGTGGTGAATCCTTAACCGTCCTTTACATGTTAATTCAGTGTAAACACTTAGAAACTCTAAGAAAACAACATTTTCCAATACTCTACCGACAACATATACCTTTACACCCTGCAATGTTTGTCGGTCGGGAACCACTTTTTAGTCATAATTCATTGTTAGCGTTTTTAAAAAAAATTCACAGCTTTCATGTCATATACCCGGGCATACCGTAGCATGACCTCTGCAGAGAGGTTTTTGCTGCGGTGGCTACACAAGAAAGCACATGCCTCACGGCCCTTGGACGCAAGGGTTTGAACGAGTGAGGCACTTGTGCTAATCATATCCACCATCGTCTTTTATTATCACCAACTTTTGTCATCTGTTCACATCACACACACCTTTCACGGCATGGTCATGATTTTATTACTTGTATGTTTTTACCCGCCTTACTGCGAGGAATTTTATGGCCCTTATACAGCCGCTTATCACAATCATTGTCCATATTTTTAGTAAGATGAACTGGCGCTCTTTGGCCGTGAATCGGCCCTTGCGCCATAAAACAAAAAAAGACAGCCTCAAATCATCATCATCATCATCATCATCAGCCTGACTACGTCCACTGCAGGACAAAGGCCTCTCCCATGTTCCGCCAGTTAACCCGGTCCTGTGCTTGCTGCTGCCAATTTATACCCGCAAACTTCTTGATCTCATCTGCCCACCTAACCTTCTGTCTCCGTCTAACCCGCTTGCCTTCTCTGGGAATCCAGTTAGTTACCCTTAACGACCAGCGGTTATCCTGTCTACGTGCTACATGCCCGGCCCATGTCCATTTCTTCTTGATATCAGCAATGATATCCTTAACCCCCGTTTGTTCCCTAATCCACTCTGCTCTCTTCTTGTCTCTTAAGGTCACACCTACCATTTTTCTTTCCATTGCTCGCTGCGTCGTCCTCAATTTAAGCTGAACCCTCTTTGTAAGTCTCCAGGTTTCTGCTCCGTAGCTAAGTACCGGCAAGGTACAGCTGTTATATACCTTCCTCTTGAGGGATAGTGGCAATCTACCTGTCATAATTTGAGAGTGCTTGCCAAATGTGCTCCACCCCATTCTTATTCTTCGAGTTACTTCAATCTCGTGGTTCGGCTCCGCGGCTATTACCTGCCCTAAGTAGACATAGTCTTTTACAACTTGAAGTGCACTATTACCTATCTCGAAGCGCTGCTCTTTTCCGAGGTTGTTGTACATTACTTTCGTTTTCTGCAGATTCATTTTAGGACCCACCTTTCTGCTCTCCTTGTTTCACTCCGTAATCATGAGTTGCAATTCGTCCCCTGAGTTACTCAGCAATGCAATGTCATCGGCGAAGCGCAGGTTACTAAGGTACTCTCCATTAACTCTTATCTCTAAATGTTTCCATTCTAGGCTTCTGAAAACCTCCTGTAAGCACGCGGTAAATGGCATTGGGGAGATCGTGTCCCCCTGCCTTACTACCTTCTTGATTGGTATTCTGTTGCTTTCTCTATGAAGCACTATGGTAGCAGTTGACCCCTGTAGATTTCTTCGAGGATGTTTATATATACTTCATCGGACAGCCTCAAATACAGTAAACAAATTAGAATTGCAGAATTTTCCAAGGTGATTATTAAGCGTTAGGTATCCGACGTAAGAAGGTATAACATGGAGAAAATTGAACAGGCTCTGAAGAACGGACGAAGCCTCAAAGTAGTGAAAAGGAAACTTGGGATAGGTAAAAACCAGATGTATGCACGAAGGGACAAGGAAGCCAATATAACTACCAATGTGGGTGGGATAGTTAAATTGGCATAGGAGTTTTAGAGATCTGTGCAGTAGCCAGGACAACCACGACCTTAATACTATAAGAACTTGCAGTAACCCAGATGGCATCCTAGCAGTAACGATAGAAGTCAAAAAAACATTGAGGAGAAATGCAAAATGGCAAAGCTGCTGGTGAGGATCAGATAGCATCAGATTTGCTAGAAGACGGAGGACAGATTGTGTTAGAAAAACTAGCAACCTTGTTTACAAGTTGTCTCCTGACGGGAAGAGTACCAGAACCTTGGAACAATACTAACGTCTATTTATTACATAAGAAAGGAGATGACATAGACTTGAATAATTACAGGCCGATCAGCTTGTTCTCTGTAGTATACAAGCTATTTACAATAGTAATTGCTAACAGAATTAAGACAACATTAGAATTCAATCAACCAAAGGAACAAGCAGGATTTCGAACAGGCTACTCAACAATCGACCACATTCATACTATCAATCAGGTAAGAGAGAAATGCTAACAATATAGCCAAACACTATACATAGCCTTCATAGATTATGAGAAGGCGTGTGATTCAGTAGAAATATTAGCATTCATGCATACACTGTGGAATCAGGGCGTCGACGAAGCATATGTAAACATCCTGGAAGACATCTACAGAGGATCAACTGTTACCATAGTGCTTCATAAAAAAAGCAACTGAATACCAATCAAGAAGGGTGTAAACAAGGTGGATACAATCTCCCCAATGCGATTTACCGCGTGCTTACAGGTGGTTTTCAGAGGCCTTGAATGGGAACAGTTTGGCATAAGAGTTAATGGAGAGTACCTTAGTAACCTGCGCTTCACCGATGACATTGCATTGCTGAGTAACTGAGGGGACGAATTGCAACTCATGATTACGGAGTTAGACAAGGACAGCAGAAAGGTAGGCCTTAAAATAATCTACAGAAAACTATAATAATGTACAACAACCTCGGAAGGGAACTGCTCTTTGAGATAGGTAATACTGCACTTGAAGTTGTAAAAGACTATGTCTACTTAGGACAGGTAATAACCGCGGAGCCGAACCACGAGACGGAAGTAACTAGAAGAATAAGAGTGGGGTGGAGCACATTTGGTAAGTACTCTCAAATCATGACAAGTCTATCTCCACTATCCCTCAAGAAGAAGGTATATAACAGCTGCATCTTGCCGGTACTTGGCTGCGGAGCAGAAACCTGGAGACTTGCAAAGAGGGTTCAGCTTAAATTGAGGACGACGTAGCGAGCAATGGAAATAAAAACGGTAGGTGTAACCTTAAGAGACAAGAAGAGAGCAGAGTGGATTAGGGAACGAACGGGGGTTAAGGATATCATAGTTGAAATCAAGAAGAGGAAATGGAGATGGGCCGGGCATGTTGCACCTAGACAGGATAACTGCTAGTCATTGAGGGTAACTAAGTGGATTCCTAGAGAAGGCAAGCGGTTTAGAGGGAAACAGAAGGTTAGGTGGGCAGATGAGATTAAGTAGTTTGCAGGTATAAATTGGCAGCAGCAAGCACAGGACCGAGGTTACTGGCGGAACATGGGAGAGACCTTTGTTCTGCAGTGAACGTAGTCAGGCTGATGATGATGATGATGATGATGATGATATGCGGAGTTTAACGTCCCAAAACCACCATATGATTATGAAAGACGCCGCAGTGGAGGGCTCCGGAAATTTCGACCACCTGGAGTGCACCCAAATCTGAGCACACGGGCCTACAACGTTTCCCCCTCCATCGGAAAATAACCTTTGTGTCAATTGAAAAATATAAGAGTATTCTGCTATGTAATGTGTCTGTTAGCGGCGTGAGAAAGTTATGAAAGTCCACATCCACAATTTAACTGAATGTCTACCTAAGTGAACGACTAGTTCACCAAATGCTAGGGGCTAGCGCCGTTAAAGACACTTATGTGGAACATTAGGTTCGCCTAAAGTGTCTTTTGATCTACAAGTATACGGAGAAAACGTACTGTGAAGCCGCAGGAATCGTATAAAAAACTTAATTGTTATACCTAACTTAAATCAAAAAGTAGTCAAAAATGCCATACATATTCTTCCACAGTAGTTGTCTTACTCGGCTGCTGACCCGCAGGTCGCGGGTTCGATTCCCGGCTGCGGCGGCTGCATTTCCGATGGAGGCGGAAATGTTGTAGGCCCGTGTACTCAGATTTGGGTGCACGTTAAAGAACCCCAGGTGGTCAAAATTTCCGGAGCCGTCCACTACGGCGTCTCTCATAATCAAATCGTGGTTTTGGGACGTTAAACCCCACAAATCAATCAATCACAGTAGTTGTCTGAGTGGTGCCAAAAAGCGTTTGCGCTTAACCACTTGCTATTTCATCATCGTATGCTGCTGTGTTTAGGCAAGTGCTGCGCACTCTGTTCTTGACAGTAGCATAGCCAGATTTTTTTTCTTTTGCAGGGTAGGTTCAGCCATAGTTTATGTGTGTTCGTACGTGCCTTTGCACGTGCCTTTGCAAAATTTCAGAAAAAAGGAGGCCTTATCCCCCCTCCTCTGCTGCGCCAGTGGTTCTTGATGTCGTTCGGTGTCACGCGCTTGGTCTGTGTAACGGTCTCCTATGGAATATCATGGTCGAATAGCATAGCGTCTGCCTCTTTGTTATTTATTTATTCATTTATTTCGTCAGCATGCCGATACGATATTTCCACGTGGTTCAGATATGCGCCTTTAGCAAGCATTGATCTTCTAAATAATTTTGTTTTATGATGAGGTTCGTCTTACGTCCCAAAAAGATGAAAACACGGGTTTCTGTATAGTTATTCACAGGACTTGTTACATATTAAAAACATCAAGGTATGGATAGTCGCTGCGGCAAGAAATGTACAGGTTTAGTGGGGGCTGTAAGTACGGCTACCTAGTGCAGCAAGCTGTCTTCTTACCCACTTCTATTTCCGTCTTCCTCGTCATTCTTTCTTTCAAGTAACCATCAAAATGCTGCATTGAAGTAGTTTATTACCTTGCAAATAGTCCCGCGAATTGCCCGTATTCTTTTTTCAGAGTTTGCCGCGTAAGACCGAAGTGGCAGAGATTTGTCGCATGCTGTGATCACTTTCGCTTGTCCCAACGAGTGTACTGGAAGCACCGTGGGATGGCTTGGGAGAAAAAAAGTTACGTCACGTGCGTGTCATGACCTTGAGCACTTATTCTTTCCTTCGAATTCACTATTTTCTTCCAGTGTAATTGCGCACGGGGCGGCCCCCTGTGGTGGTCTTGGTAACCATACTCTATGCAGCACATTATGTTCAAATCAGTCAGTGTACGAAATGTTCGGTATGTGGCATGGTCAATTGGATGTATGACATCATTTGCAGAAGGAGGAGGAGGAGGAGGAATAAATGAGGAAGGACAGGGAGGTTAGCCAGTTCTCAGACCGGGCATCAAGTAGACAGAGCGGTTTTCAGCTGACTTTGAGAATTCGTTTAAAATTCCGGGCGACCTGCTCGGCTATAACATTTGGCTTGCGTGTTCTCAGCAGCCTCAACCACAGATAGCGTTTTCTGAGCATGCTCAAAATGTGGTGCAGCGCCCCTTTAAGAATAATCGTTGTTTTAGGGTATTCGTTTCTTTCTTTCTTTTTTGTTCGTCCACTTTCATCGAACTTTTTTTTATTCGGGCATAATTTTGTTACGAATCGCTCTTACTGTTTTACAATTAGCGGCCGTGGAGACGCATTATATACGCCATCTTTGTTACGACCACAAGGTCGCGGCTTCGATTCTGGAGCCCTTACATACACGCAGAATTCTGATCACGACAAAATGCACAAACGCAGTTGCGTGTGCGTAAACGAATGTCAAAGGGCGAAAATCAACTGCGATAATGAAACTTGTTTTTGAAGTGTGGGCAAGCGCACAGTGACTTTACTGCGAGCATCTTGATAACCTCCTGTGTAACGTGTACATGTTTCGTGTGTGGAGACATTTTTTATGTGTGAACTTTCCTGTTGTGTAGACATTTATATTGTAGTGCTGGGATTAAGTTAGTGGATGTTCATCCTTTTGTAAATAGTGTAGGCATTCATTAAGCACATCTATCTTTACACCTATTCATCATCATGAGTGGTCGTCATCTTCATATGCTGTGGGGACTTGGCTTGTCTGAGTTCTGTGCCTTGGGCGTGGTCACTTCATCGTGTCTTCTAGGCCTAATAAAGGTTGCCTTCACCGTTATCACAAGTGTTGGAGTGTGCTCTACGATCTTCCGTCCTCTCCCAGCCCGATCTACCTCCTGGAGCTCCGCTCAGGTCGTCGTTTGTGCCAGGTGTTCGGTAACATGCCTCAGGACGAGCCAACCGGCGCTTCTGCGTCTACCTCCACGGTCCCGGCTACCGTGGCCTATCCATCGTGGATTATCACCGCGCACCAGCGTGAGCCGCCCACGTTCGTCGGACTTCGAGGTGAAGATGTGGAGGATTGGTTGGACCAGTTCAATCGAGCGAGTTCCACTAACAACTGGGATGATCCTACCAAGCTTCGCCGTGTTTCTATCTGACAGGCGTAGCGAAAACATGGTTTTTCAATCATGAAACGGACATCACGGACTGGACACGTTTCAAGCAACAGCTTCGCCAAATTTTCGGCACCCCGGTGGTTCGTTCAGCTCTCACGAAGAAGACACTGGATGCTCGCAAGCAACAATGCGGTGAGTCGTACACATCGTACATAGAGGATGTGCTTGCTCTCTGTCACCGTTTCAGCACGTCCATGTCTGAATCAGAGAAAGTTCGTCATCTATTGAAAGGGATCGGCATGGTCACGTTCAATGCCTTGGTCATTCTAAACCCGACTACAGTCGCTGACGTTGTTGCCATGTGCCAACGCCTAGAGGAACTTGAATCCCAACGGTTACCGCCGGACAGTGCTGAAAACACCACCACGACTGCTGCCTCATTGCGTGCCATGATCCGGGCGATTATACGGGAAGAGCTGCAATCTTTCAGCCTCTCCCCCCTCCAACACTGTTTTGCGCGACGTTATCAAAGAGGAGTTGGCGTCCATGACCGGTCCAGCGTATGTAGACTCTCCAGTACCTCGACTCCAGCCGACGTACGCACAAGTCCTCGCTGGTTCACCACCCGTCGTACAATCGATGCCCGCACACTTGACGCCTGTCCCGCTGGCTTCGTTGAGTCCGAGTGCGCCTAGCCAGCCCTTTCGCCCACCGTGGCGGCCACCTCGTCCGATCTGTTATTACTGCGGCTATCGGGGCCGCATTGCACGCGTCTGTCGGAAGCGTCAGCAGGACGAGCGTCGTGGATTCGACACCTACGGACGGGATGATGGGACAAGACGGTACGCTTTCCAACGTCGTCCTCATGATCCGCCGCTACGTCGCTCACCGTCTCCAACTGAGACATCTGAGCCAACCAGTTCTTACCGCTCTACTAGACGCCGCTCACCCTCACCCCTCCGCCGCTCCACGTCTCCATTGCGACTTGTCTCGCAATTCACCAACCAACGCCCGGAAAACTAACCTCTGCAGCTTTTGGAGGAAAAGCTGCATCGAACGAAAAGACAGAAATTCCTCCAGTGCGTCCATATAATGCGATACCTGTTTTAATAGAAGGTGTGTACGTGGACGATTTAATAGACACTGGTGCCTGTTTGTCTGTGATTGATCGTTCTTTGTGCTTACGTCTGCGAAAAGTCACCACCCCTTACGATGGACCTACACTGCACGCTGCTCAAGGGGACGCCATTAGACCTGCCGCTATGTGCACCGCTCGTGTTTTCATAGCTGGTCTTCTTCATTTTGTGCAATTTGCTGTGCTGAGTTCGTGTGCCCACCAGCTTATATTAGGCTGGGACTTTCTGTCTACGGCGAACGCTTCCATCTGCTGTCGAGAAAATGTTGTTGATATGATAGAAACTGACTATGCCCTGTATGCGGATGACAAGCCCGTTCGCTTGCTCGCTGCTGAAGATACCGAGCTACCACCTGGTCATCAGCGGATAGTTTCCATCACTTCTAATGTGATCGACTCTGGTGACGTGTTTGTCCAACCATCTGCACGCTGTCTCCCAATAGGTATAGCCCTTGCTTCAGGTCTAGCGCGGTTTCACAATGGCTCCGGACTTCTCTACGCTACAAACCAGACTTCTGAGAAAATTCTCATTCCTAAAGGCACCACAATGGCTTGCGTTTCTGAATCTCAACCTGTCTCTGTTGTCCCGCTTATGCCAGCGTGTTCTGACCTTCCTTCTATTGGACGTTCATCAAGCGTTTCTCTTCTTGCTGCGACTATTAGTCCAGAACTGACCTCTTCACAGACAGATGAGTTGCTTGCCTTGCTACAATAGCATAGGAGATCGTTTGACGCCCATTCCTCATCTCTGGGACAGACGTCCATTATCAGGCATCGTATTCAGACCGATGGCACTTCCATCGTACGCCGTCGACCATATCGCGTCTCTTCGTCCGAGCGTGAGATCATTGAACAAAATGTATCCGATATGCTGCAACGGAACATTATACGTCCCTCCGCGAGTCCTTCGTCATCCCCTGTTGTTTTAGTAAGGAAAAAAGATGGCTCCGTGCGATTTTGCGTGGACTACGGAGCACTTAATAAGATTACCCACAAGGATGTTTACCCCATGCCGCGCATAGACGATGCTTTGGATTCACTGCAAGGTGCTGAGTACTTCTCAAGCCTAGACCTGCGTTCAAGTTACTGGCAAATACCCATGCACGAGGATGACAAAGAAAAGACAGCGTTTTCAACACCAGAAGGGCTGTACTAATTCAACGTCATGCCATTCGGACTTTGCAATGCTCCAGCAACATTCGGGCGGATGATCGACACAGTTTTACGAGGCTTGAAGTGGAAGACTTGCTTGTGCTATTTAGACGATATCGTTATTTTCTCGTCAACCTTCCCCCGGCACTTGCAACGACTGGACGAAGTTCTTACGTGCCTTGCAAACGCAGGCCTTCAGCTGAACACCAAGAAGTGCCGTTTTGCGAGCAAGATGATTAAAGTGTTAGGCCACATCGTAAGCAAGGACGGTATTCGTCCTGATCCTGACACTATTGCCGCTGTCCAACACTTCCCGCGTCCTGAAAAAGCCAAAGATTTGCGCAGTTTCCTCGGCCTCGCTTCTTATTTTCGCCGATTCATTCGAAATTTCGCCTCAATAGCTTCACCATTACACAAGTTGCTTGGATCAGGCGTCGCCTTTGTGTGGTCTCCTGGATGTGAAGCGGCGTTTGCCCAACTGAAGTGTGCACTCACATCCGAACCAGTCCTCTGGCATTTCGACGAAACCGCGCCTACGCTCCTGCATACAGACGCTAGTGATCGAGTCATTGGTGGAATTCTCCAACAGCGAGACAAATCTTCACGTGAGAAAGTCGTCGCATACGCGAGCCGTGCACTGACCCCTGCCGAAAAGAAATATACCATCACCGAACAGGAGTGCCTAGCGGTCGTATGCTCGATACAAAAGTTTCGACCTTATCTCCACGGCCGCCACTTTACTGTGGTTACGGACCATCATGCCTTCTGCTGGCTCTCGACAATCAAGAACTTGCCCGGTCGCCTTGGTCGCTGGATTCTTCGCTTACAAGAATACGACTTCACGATCACATACAAGTCGGGAAACAAGCATCAAGACGCGGACGCACTTTCGCGTTGCCCGCTCTCTTCGGAGCCGCTTAACAAGCCTGCCACTGCCGCACTCGAGAAGCTTTCAGCCGTCTCTTTCCTACATGTTTCGTCATTAGCTACTGTGAAACAACTTCTCCAAGTGAGTATGGTTTTTTCTTATCTCACCAACGTGCTGACCCTTACTGTCGCCGCATCATGGACCGTCTTGACGGGACTTGCCGACCCCCTAACGCCCGTCGTCGCCGACAGCTGATGCAATTCAAGCTCAACAACCACGTCCTGTACCGTCATATCTACCACCCTGATGGTCAACGCTGGGTGCCCGTTCTACCTCGCTCTCTCCGGGCTCAAGTCCTCAAGACATATCACGACGACATGTCTGCTGGACACATGGGCTTCCAGAAAACGTATGACCGCATAAGATGTCACTACTACTGGCCGGGCTTGTCCACCTGTGTCGCGAAGTACGTTGCCTCATGCGCCCTTTGTCAGCGTCGCAAGCTACCTACATCAACTCTAAGTGGACAATTACAACCGCTCCCGTGTCCCCTGCAACCATTCGAGGTAGTTGGCACTGACCTGTATGCTCCGCTTCCTATGACTGTCACGGGCCATTTATGGATAGTTACAGCTGTGGACCACCTGACCCGCTACGCCGAAACAGCTCCCATGCCTTCTGCATCAGCTTAGGAAGTGGCCGACTCCATCCTTCGAGCAATAATCCTTCGACACGGAGCTCCTCGTGTAATCCTGAGCGACCGTGTAAGAGTATTTCTTCCAGAACTCGTCGAAGAAGTGCTCAAGGCATCCGGCACTACACACAAAACAAGCTACAGTTACCAACCTCAGACGAACGGCCTGACTGAGCGCTTTCATCGTACACTGTCAGATATGATAGCGATGTATATCGAACCCAACCACATAAACTGGGACACCATTTTGCCATTTGTCACTTTTGCGTATAATACCTCTGTACAGCGCACAACCGGTTACTCGCCGTTCTACCTCGTCCACGGTCGCTTCCCCTCTTCTTTCTTCGATGTTTCGTTCTTCTCTGCACCTGTCAAACCATGTTCATATTCAAGTGAAGAATACGTGTTTCGTCTACTTCATTGCTGCCAGCTGGCTCGCGTCAACACTGAAGCCAAGCAACAGGATCGCAAGCTTGAATATGATGCCTCTCATCGTGCCTTGTCTTTCATCCCTCGCGACGAAGTCCTCCTACTTACACCCATTCGCACTCCCGGACTGTGCGAGAAGTTTCAATTACATTTTATTGGCCCCCTACACTGTCTTGGAGCAAACGTCTCCTGTGAATTATCGCGTGGCACCCGTTCTTCTTCCGACAGACCGCCGCTACAGGGCAGCAGAAATAGTCCACGTATCCTGCATGAAGCCTTTCATACGGCGTTCATCTTCGCTTTAAGCTGCGGCCAAGAACTGCGGTCAGGATGACCGCTTTCACGTGGGGGGGGGGGGGGAGTTAGTGTAGGCATTCATTAAGCACATCTATCTTTACACATATTCATCATCATGAGTGGTCATCTTCATCTGCTGTGGGGACTTGGCTTGTCTGAGTTCTGTGCCTTGGGCGTGGTCGCTTCATCGTGTCTTCTAGGCCTAATAGAGGTTGCCTTCACCGTTACATCACAATATGTACTGTTTTGTATAAATTCGCGGTAAAAACTGTCATGTAAAAGTTGAGTTTAAATATCATTAGTTATGCGTCTTGCGTGTTGCTTTATCGTCTCGTTCAGTTCCGGCTAAAAAGTTCCAAAGACTTTTACCTGTGATTACATTCATGTACACATGCAAGATCTGTATGGTACTGCGTACTACTTTATTTTTCTAACTTGGCAATTCTCACATTGTGAATATGTCTGAATTTGTATTGCTTTTCTGCATTCGCTGCTCTCGTTGCTTTGTTTGGGTGTGCTTTCCGATATACGTCGTAAAAGTATTCTTTTCGTTCACTTTGTTTTTTCTTTGTTTTTTGTGCTTTTTCAGATCCACCTACAGGATAGTACAGTGTTCGAAGCTCTGGCACTCGCGCATGAACTGGGCATTGAAGAATTGCGGCAAAGTTGTGAGGACCACGTGACCAGTACCATGTCCATCCACAATGCGTGTACTTTCTTGGCTTCAGCTTTGGCTATGGAAGACAGGGTTTCAAGCTCAGGCAAGAAACATTAGTCACTTGTGAAAGTTCGGTCTTTCTGGCCTTCACCACTGACGCAATCGTATGCGAGCTCTAACAATCACTGAAAAATGAGCATCAACTCTTTTTAGTAGTGTTTACGCAAAAGAGAGTTAACAAACCTGTAGAGCGTCAGCTCTCTTTAGTAGTGTCTATGTCTGTCTTTAGTAGTGTCTCTTTAGTAGTGTCTACATTAAACGGGGGGGAAGAAGATATAAAGCAAAATAAATATAACAAACTTAACCTATTACCTATTTATTTCACCGGGATTTCGTGTTTCAACTTTTCTTTGACACATTTTTTTTATTTTGTCTTCATTTAGGTAAGTGTAGTATTGAACAGCAACTGTGAAAGTGACACAATCCTTTAATGACACTTTTAGCACTTTGTGTTTCTATTTGGTAAATCTTAAACAGCGCATGGTTGGTCAACACTTGGCTATTGTGAGGGGGGGGTCAGGTTTTTCAGTAGTATTTGTGAAAGTTGCATGAGCTCCGAATCGTTTACGTATCGGCAAATGTTATCTCGCCCTTCAGGTACAAAAGGGGGCAAGTCGTTCGTGGACAGGTGTACGGCGTTCGTGGGTGAAAACGCCATGGAATGCGTCAAGACGAGTGCGTTTTTTAACCTCCACAAAGATGCTCTTATCCACCTCGTGTCATCTGACTATGTGAGTATCCTTCCACTGGCTATAACGCGTGATTTCCTGACGTGCCTTCAATCAGAGACCACACATAATTGGCCACCTGTGTTGCGGCGCAGACAAACCCGCGCACCTTCCTTACGTCATCCCCAAAGAGTGAGATATTCCTTTCAGGCCTTGTAATTACAAATGCAACAATCTGCTTCGGGGGTCAGTCAGTAACCATCTGGCCGAAAAAAAAGTCGTTTTTCCACTGCAACTATATTTGGCGTTTATTTGCTCTAGATATGCTGTAATCATGATTGACTCAAGAAATGGAGGTCACGTGTGACATATAAATTACGTAAGCACTCGTGTTGTTGCCGTATTCCACCAAGGCAGCTTCTTTCACCCTGCATAGGTAGGGCAATCATTTTAGTTTGGAAAAGAAAATTTTAATTCTAGACATTGGCCAGTATTCAGTAACATCACAATCATTAAAAGTAATATATAAGACGCTATGCTGAATGGGCGAAGTGGCCTGGCGCATACCCCATGTTTATTCCATTTCACTTCTTTCTTCTCAGCTTCTACCAACCATCACTTCATACGTCACATATATCAGCAATTGTGGTCTTTATTAATAAATGAATAATTCAATTAATAAACTATTCTGAGTGAGAAGCTTGAGCATACATTTATTTTAATTTTTCTTGCTGCCATTTTCATACGAATCTCAATTTGTGAAAGCCATTTGAACAGAAATAATTTTGGTCTGAAAGGAATATGAACTCTACTTTGCAGTCGGTCACTCAACGTGCGCTTAAATTCAAGCTCATGCATTGGAGGTTGCTGTACCACAGATCTTAATGTTTAGATATTACTTTCTGGGGTTTTACGTGCCACAGTCGTATGAATATAATGCATGTCTGAATGAATGACTCCGTGTTGATTTGGACCACCTGGAATTATTAATCAACGATACCAATGTGTAATCACCAAATTCGCGCATGAGCAATCAATAGCCAGAATTACGTGAAAAAAAAATGTCTTGTTTATGATACCGGCACTGCGAAAAACTTAAATTATGAAATGCGTGCCTGAAACCTGTCACAAAAAGGATTTGATCTTTTGCCGTCCGAGTAAGCTAAGCATTTTTCTCGCCTTTGAGGTCAGGAGGTTGGTCACTAAAATGGGCAAAAATTATAGCCATTACGACAACACTGTGGTATGTATCCGTCTTGCATTTTTTATGTGAAATCTGTGCCACTGTGTTGCGTCAAGGTGGCGTGCCAAAATAGCCAATCATAACTAAACAACCTTTATGAAATAGCCGACAACTGTCACGTGCCGCGAATCATTTCAAGATGTGGTGTTAATCGGCTGAACTGGACTTTGAAGGCAAGCTGAAGCTTGGAGATCATGTTAAATGGGAAGTGTTTCCTTCGCGCAAGTATTTCTATAACAGATACTTGCCTGTAGAGCGCTTTGGTCATGTGGCTTTTTTCTCGTTTATTTTCGTGAAACAAGCTGGCAATGGAAGAAGAGGACGTCTGGCGAGCAGTGTTGTCATGGGCGAAGCACCATGCCGGAGTCACTCAGCCCACTGCGCACTGGACTGAAGAGGAGAGGGCTAGAATTTGCCAGGTATCGTAGTTCCGGCTCTTTCCATCGGCAGTTATCAAGCTATATTACATTCCTTTTTACCGCGTGAATTTCAAAACTCGATACGCTCTGTCGACGATATCATTCTCGCCATGGCCTCGTGCGATGTTTTAACTGAAGTGCGGAATTGACATATAAGAAGTGAAGGATGGATATGCTAGCACCAACGCTGACGAGCATTTTTAATGAGATGTTGCCACTAAGTTGCTTAAGTGAAACTGCGTGCCAGCTATGTGTTGTCCATAGTCAATATATGACTCTTGTAAACGCAATTAAAACTTGAAAAAGGTTCTCAAGAAAAGGGAAAGTTGTATGCATGGCATAGTAACAATGTAGTAAGGCTCACTCTCGGAATAACGTGGAAGGACATATCTTTCGTCTTCTCTTACCGTCTTTTCACGCTGCTCCTGTCATGAACCAACAGCAACGTAAAAAACTTTCAACACTATCTCTAAGAGCGAATAAGAGGCACACTTGGCAGTGGTTTTGCATCAACATGGTCCGTGGTCAAAACATCATGAAGATTGAAGAAGATTGTAGATTACGAAAGTAGATTCGTGTTACTATTATTATACAATAAACATGATTAAACTGGGGTTGAGTCGAAACGTCGGCTTGACACAACGCCTGTTTACTAACTTTTCATCGCAAGCTTCCATCTTCCCAATCCTAGCATGTTTAAGATTATACAAGTATTACGATCACTAGATTCAGGCAAGCTTTACTGTGAATATCCAGCGTGGCGGTTTGGGAAGGAAGGCAGGAAAATAAAGCAATAAGTGACAGTATACGATAATCATACGGAGTGGTTTCTGTTGTTAAGCTTACACAAAATAATAAAACAGTTCACTTTATACACCACTTTTTACTATAGAAACCACCTGTTCAGCAGAGGCATGCCATTGGGTTTGGCACCATAAACAAAACCTTCTAAGCAGAAAAGCTTACTACTTCTCGCTAGCGTGAAAGGTTAGAGCTCCAGTCCCCGGAAGCAAAAACTAAGGCAAAATATTGCTGCATTTGCTGGTTGCTTTCTCTACCCCAATCAGTGGTGCAGTAATTGACACTTCTTCATAAGATATTGAGCGAATCCCTTCTAGGACATAAGAAACGGTGGCAGCGATTATGTGGATGCTGACAGTGTTTTGAAAGAGATTTTACATGCATACACATCTGGATACACATTTTATATGCACATGTATGACTACCGCTGCTACTGTGATAATATAAAAACATAGTAAAAGGGCAAGGAAAAAAAGAAAACCATTTGCGACCTCATACTGAGGTTCTCTTGCCAGTTCGTAGTGATGTCACAGCAGATAATGAGAGGTGATATTACTGCATAATAAAAGGTCGGTAAAAAAGAACCGCATTCTAAAGGTCTCAAACGCTCTACAGGACAAGCTCCAAAAGCATTTCTTTCTGCAAAATGCTTAATTTACGAGAGAATACTTGAAAATATTCACAGCCGTACCACAGCAGTGGCACTAAGCTGAGGAAGAGAATTTAAAAAAATAGAGACAGGAATAGTGATTGTCGGCCTTCCTTTTCATTATTATCAACTGTTCATGGATACATGAAAACTACACCACCATGAAAACACTGTTTCAAGACAAAGTACTCAGCCAGTCCTAAGTGATCATCGCTGCTAAGCGTCCATTATGCAACTGGGCAAGTCCCTGTAGAGCTGGCTTCTTTGTAGTAATGGTATCTGTAAGGAAAAGCCCACTTCTCGCACCTGTTTCGTTTCGCATGAATTTTAGATTCACATGCACGCGTACACATGTGCGCATGTGCGTGTGAGTTAAAAAACAATGTGAAACAAAATAAGTGCGATTTTTCTCACAGACACCATTACTATAAAAAGAAGCAAGCTCTACGGACACTTGCTCAGTTGCATAAGGGATGCTTGGCAGCGAGGATTACGTAGAACTGGCTGGGTACTTTGTCTTGAACGCTGTTTTTGTCATGGTGTAGTTTTAATTCACCAGCCAGTTGCTGATGCGCCTAGAATTCCAAAATTAAAGCCTATGTCAAAGGTGGTCGGAAACACGTAGCATATGACTGATGTCATTACGAAGAAGGATAGTGGCAAGTCCTATGACAAATAAAGTGGCTGTCACAGGATGATTAAAGTAGCTGTTGGCTTTAATGTATCAATCTTCTCGCACATTATACATATATAAAGAGGTGAAACTGCGCATATTTTCGCCGTGTTGTTCACGAACTATCACGAAGCATTATAAGAAAAGATTTAGATAATTCATAGTTTTTACAGTCCCATTCGAAGACTTGTATAAGACCGGTGTAATACTAGCTAATATATGTCATGCGCTCTAAAGCGAGCTTCAGTCATTACAGAAGTATGAAAGTTCCTTCATTTCGAAAGTGCAAGGGATCAGACATTTAATTGTATAAGTACACACAATTGATCTACCATGTATTTTTTTCCTCTTTCTGATCTTATCGGGCAAGAGCTAATTATAACAGACATTTCAAAACTACTCGTATGCTCGCTTCCAGCAACTTCTGGGAGTCATCAACCATGTGCGGCTGCTGCTTATTGACAGTCAAGTGTTCGCAGAAGAAGTTGAACCTACTGGTGCTGTTCCAATGGAATTGACACTGGAAAGGTAGGCACTGTAATATAAGTTTTCCTTGAAGTTCGAGTCTAATATTGAAAAAAACTTTGATTTCAAAGATATATTCTCTTGTATTAGTAATAAGTTATGCACGGTGCACTGTTATGTACAACATATATATATATATATCTTCGCAAGAGTAATTTCCAATCTGATTACATTTATCATCTGATAGCACTGTCGCACGCCTTTGTTTTGAATCCTGTTGAAGGCCAGACTCTAGGCCAAAACATCAATATAAACCACGTTGTGACCGCTCACGGAGGATCTACTTGACTACTTGCAACGCTACGGCCACTTGACCACCATGCCTGCCTATATATATATATATATATATATATATATATATATATATATATATATATATATATATATATATATATATATATAGTTTTTTATTGCATGTATTTAAATGCATTTGACTTATCGTTCATATTTTATGGGTCCGGGAAGTGCCTGCAGTATTTGTTTAAACATAGTGTAAATAAAGGAAATCCACTGTTAGATAATATTGAAACCTTTGCTTTGCCTCTTATTCCATTGGGCCACGTGGCTTTCTCGTCAATTCGTTTCATTGCTCACAACTACAGTGCCCTGTCTGGTGTCACGAAGATCAAAACCTTGCTATCATCATAGTCGTTAAGTACTCGCCATAATATGGCATATCTGTCATTGTTACATAAGGTTATTCACTTTGACGAATTATCACTTTCATGTTTAAATCATCGATTCCACAAATAGCAAAGATTTCACAACACCCCCAGCTATGCCCACCTCTATGGAGCGACTCAATCATTTATCTTTTTTGTATTACCTTGCACTATCCATCTCTGAAACAGCCTACCGGACTATAGTGCTCTAAGGCACTTTTTGCATTCAGTTTAACATTTTCCCACACGCTGCACTTAGTTTCCTTTGATGTGTGTGTGTGTGTGTGTGTGTGTGTGTGTGGTGTGTGTGTGGGTGTGTGTGTGTGTGTGTGTGTGTGTGTGTGTGGTGTGTGTGTGTGTGTGTGTGTGTGTGTGTGTGGTGTGTGTGTGTGTGTGGTGTGTGTGTGTGTGGTGTGTGTGGTGTGTGTGTGTGTGTGTGTGTGTGTGTGTGTGTGTGTGTGTGTGTGTGTGTGTGTGTGTGTGTGTGTGTGTGTGTGTGTGTGTGTGTGTGTGTGTGTGTGTGTGTGTGTGTGTGTGTGTGTGTGTGTGTGTAAGCTTTGCAAGGGTAATTGCCAATCTGATTACATTTGTCATCTGATAGCTCTGTCACACGCCTTTGTTTTGATTGCATAATGTGTAATGATGCAATTGTCGCTATAATATATTATGTATTGTGACGGTAATTTGTATTCGTAGTAAATATTACTCTAATCTATTATTTACTGTTATCTAGTGCAACTTTTCCTGTTTATGTTTAGTTGAATGATAATTTCTTTTTTACTATTATTTTCCAGTATTAGCTACGTTGGTCTGTAATGTGTACTTTTTATTTACTCTTTGGAAATCTTCAATACGTGTATATAGGGTATTGAATTTTAATGTATGCCACTTCATTCTACGCCTCAGCCGGGCCCTGTGAGGTATCTTTAAATAAATCAATGAGAATTGTGGGATCCTTAGGCTTTCCTTTTATGAGTTTAATGCGACAGCGCTATTCTGTCCCTATTGCATACTTCAAACACTTAGTGCATAAAGTCTTTTCAAACTTGCCGTGCACTCACTACAAGACCTTAAGGGTATAGGTGCAGTGTAACAGGTGTCCTTTTGTAGTGGGTGACCAGCTTTAAATCACGAAGCCAGTATGATGATCGCAAGGTCTGACGTCCGATGGTAATTTACGGTTGTAACATGCGTTCTTACTGCAATATTGCATGTTGGATTGTGAAGCATGTATACATAACACGTGTGTTTGGAAAACATCAGTTACTTTCACTGCATTTCAAAACACAGGAACTCATTTTCATCGTATGTGCAAGCAGACGTTTGGCTGCGTGGTAGAACACCTGCTTGCCGCTGAAGTGGCCTCGATTCAATCCCTACTCGGACCCAGAATTTTTATTAACTTTATTGGCATATTTGTTTTATTTAGAATTTTTATTTATTTTATTTGTATATTTCTTAATATTTTGGTCACGCATGAGATGATGATTTTTTGCTCACAATCAATGACGCTGACACCGGAATTCTGCAAAACAAGCTCTTTGACGCTATAGTGTTAATAAGTCAACTGCTGGTGCAGGTACCGCTACGCGGCACTGCCGAGCAAGTTCACGCACTTGGAGGAGCGGCACCTTCAGCCGCGCACCTCGCTGCGGCTCTTCCAGGGTTCTCAGCTGCTTACAGGACCCAAGCTGCGGCTACAGCAAGTGCTGAACGCCTGGTATGGTGTACCAAAGCAGCTCTGGCGGCTCCTCTACCGAGCCTCCAACCATGGCTACTCAGCCGAGTCATTTCATCATCTGTGCGATGGACACAGCCCTACCTTTGTCATCGCCCTGGTGAGCATTTCTTCTGTTTTAGAGTCCTTAGAATTGTAGGGGCACGCTGATTACGTTACATTGGCCACTCCATCAATACCATAGAGCTCACTTTTCACACTTCTGCACCAGGATCATCGATGACTCCAGTCTACTCATCTTCAGTATTACTATTAGCCTTCACATATTTCCATCGGACTAGTTTTCATGCATCACCTTAATATTCATAGATAACATACATGAGTTGGGGGGAGGAAGAGTGCTTTGACTTCTTGCCAAAATCTTTTTCACAGAAACTTCTTAATAAAAACATTGCGTGTGAGTCACGTATTTGATAAAAGTGCCTTGACTACGTTGAAACCGCTAATAACTCATATTGGAAAGTACAAGATCAAAAAGATTATTATAAAGCACCGATTATGTGTCATATTGGCGTTAAATAGCATGGGTACCAAGTTTTAAATTGCTAATTTTACGCTGAGGGATTCATGAGCAGACTCATTCAAACTCTTTGAAGTTTCGGTCAAGCTGTGAGTCTGTCCAAGTGAGTTCGACTCAGTACTGTGCTGCTGAGCTTGAATCCGAGTGAATCCTGTGAAGGAAAAGGTTTAGTAAGTCTGAGTGTGAGTCCGAGTCGGCCCTAAGAGCAAAATATATTTCTTTAGTGAGTTGGAGTGAGCTCCATTTTTTTCCAATATATCTTGATCAGCAAGCCTTTCTTGCCTTTCTTGTCACT
This sequence comes from Rhipicephalus annulatus, assembly GCA_013436015.1. Taxonomy (NCBI): domain Eukaryota; kingdom Metazoa; phylum Arthropoda; class Arachnida; order Ixodida; family Ixodidae; genus Rhipicephalus; species Rhipicephalus annulatus. The sequence continues at coordinate 72,588 of WOVY01012378.1, forward strand.
GAGAATAGATAAAAAGCAGTCTTCAACAGCGTAATGCTCGCAAAGCACTCCATTATTTTCCGCTAATCTCAGTAGATAACGCTGTAGCCTAGTATTCTTGTTCACAGTCCGAGATATGTGAGGCTTTCTTTCTTTCTCTTTTTCTTTTTTTTTCTTTTAGGGTGATCTATCTGTTTCTCAGTGGTGCTTCTTATTATTGTAAGAGCGAAGAGCTGACATTGTTGTATTTTTTACCTTACATTTTGAAGATTTCTTTGCAAATTTATCGTTTAGGAGACAAACCTCTGCTTCTGAGTGACTAACACTGTTTTGCGTATACAAGTTATGTGAATACTGCCTTATCGTAGTAGCATTCATACGTGTGCGAACTTACGCAAGCCTATTTTTTATTGCCATGTACAGACACGTGGTGTATTTTACAATACACCATATTGTGTTGTTAAATAATATAGCATTTGCCTAAATTCGGCCAAGCCATTCATTTAATACACCAGCCTGCTTTTACTTTGTCATGCTAGTCAGCACAAGAGAGTATAATAGCCTTCAAATTACACAAAGCAATGCTTGACCAGGCAGTGGTGTCAAACAGGGTTCTCAGGGACAGCTGTGTGGTGGCTTCAGCGACGTGCCTTGGGGCAAGACAGGAGGCCGTGGTCGCTACATTCCCTCGGAGAAAGCATTCCTCTTCACGCTCATCAACAACGCGGACCTACCACCCACCAAGTTCGACATCGTCAAGAAGATGTTCGCCATCTCCCACCATCCCGAGTAAGTATCCACGCACGCCTTTTATGGAGAAAAAGAGACAGAGAAAGGGGGGGGGAGGGATCATTTCAAATAAAAGGTTGAAAAATTTTATAATTGAAACACTGGGAGGAAAATGCTATAAGAACTGGGCATGAGCAAATGGCATTGGTAATAAAAATGTGACAGCTTTGCCGCAACAGTGAAGCAATGAACGTGATAGCTAGAAATTACAAGACCACGCGAGAATGACAAGTACATCGAAATGTACCCCACGTTTCTAACGCACAAGTGACGCACAAAATGAACTCACAGGTACAGATAAACGCGAATAAGCATCTCGGTTGTTACTTCGCTGTGTCTGAAAAGGGCGCTCTTTTCGCAAATGCAGATTCTACATCAAGCGCAAAGACCTTTGTGCACATGGTAACTACAACAGAATCGTTCCTTGAAGCCCAAGTCGTATGATTGTCCCCACCGTGAGATAAGTGAGAGCACGTGTGTTCGTCCACCCTCCCATCCTCTCCGCAATGCAAAGTACGCATGGGAGATGAGAGCACGTGCCACTACGTCGTGATGATCTGGTGATGCTAAAGCGCCTTGATCTAGGAAAGTAGTGGTAGTAGAGGTTCTTTAGGAAAAGGAAGAAGGCGCCTAATTTCTGCAGCCCTTAAGGGAGCACGGCGCAGTGCCTTGTAGGGGATGGGAGAAGGGGATGAACAGCATAGATGAGGAACAGGTGTGGGGAATGGAAGGAGCAGAAGAAAGCAGCCGCGAGTCCGTCATGGCAAAAAGGGTAGGAAGTCGCCTACAGCATCTGAAACTTGTGATGAGAGGCCTGTGAAGGTCTTCTTGGCGTATGAGGGCAGGTGTGCTCTTGCTGTGGTGCACTTGCTCGCGCCAAAGTATACCGAGTGGAGGGTTGGCTACAATTGTGCAGGGTTCCTGCACAGTGTGGTCATGGGGCAGGTAGTCGAGCACGTACTGCAGGGCGGTCACAAGGATGCGGATGTGCACTTCTCTTTCGTCCTCTGCAGGCGTGACAGGGTGAGCAGCGGGCAACTACACTTCGGTGGAAGGGGCTACTGGCTGGTTTAGCTGGCACAGTGCTGGTGCAGTTTGCGGCTGGCCAAGTGCTTTGCTGCTGGGAGGCGGGCTTGCCGTCAGGGCGGCAGTGTACGATCGCATTTCGCGGCGTTCTTCGCGGACTGCCGCCCTGACTGCATGCCTCAAAAGCAGCGTCGGTGTTGTAGCCATGAGCGTGGCCACCCGCCATTCCTCCTGCCACCTTGGGCAGGTGCGATTGGTTGCGAAGTGAGCCCCACCGTAGTTCACACAGTTAAGTTTGCAGAGGTCAGCCTCCAGGTGTCGGCAGCCGCAGCTAACGCAGTCGCCGGCGCGCTGGCATGCCTCCGTAACGTGGCCGAAGTGACCGCACTGCCAGCACGGTCGTGAACGTGGTCTCACGGGCTGCACACGTAGCTGCTGCGCCAAGATGGTGATGTGGTCGCGTGGGGAGGGGCTAATTGCGAAGTGTATCTTCACAGTGCCTCCCTCCCTGGTCGCCGAAGTCACAGCAGTAGCTGAGATGGTGCTCTAGAGCAGCTCTGTGTTGGTAAGGTCGCCGTCCACGATGCACACGAAGCCGGTGCTGACGCGACGGTCCGCAAGCTCTCTGGCGGTTATGGGAATCCCGTTGAGCTCCGCGGTGGTAAGGAGTTCGCACAAGCACTCGGGCGACACCGCGTCAGCAGCCACGATGTTGCGACGGTGGTTCACACGCACCGCCGCGACACCGGAACGCCCAGCTAGCGCCGCCGCGAGTGCCAGGCGTTGAGACTTCTGAAAGGAGCCGCCGGTAACGACACACTCCTCCGCATGCGCTTTTCCTCCTGGATTATCCTTTCCCGCCTTTGGCGCGAGCTGCACCCGGCGCCATTTTTCACCGGGGCTTCCACGTACACGCCGCGAAATTTAGTGGAGGCACGTAATTTCGTGCCACTTGCACACTCGGTAGTGTAGTGAATTCGGAGAAATCGTGATCATAAGATAGAGAACACTGTTATGAACATTACTTAGTAGATTAGTTAACTCCGAAAGCCATGTTAACGCGGTGTGCTACTCTAAAAGCAGCTCTATGGAGAGTTCCAAGATGCAGGTGTTTTTTTAGATGATAACATGCTTTACGTTCGCTTCGTATATATATTTTTGCTTGTGGCAACTGCTACAGGTGTAAAAAGGAGCAGGTAGCAGCAACCACTCATTGCTATAAGCTCGAAGTTTATGTCTCTGTCGAGGGGGCTTCCTGTGCTTCACGGCAGGGTGGTAGAAAATTAATGTTTCAACTGCGTCGGCTTTCGAGTTTTTTTCTCCAAATCGTTGCAAAATAGGCGGCTCAATTTGGTTTTCAATGTAATATAGCTACAACGTATAAAAAGCAGCTGATCACTCAGACACTACGTAAAGTTCGTTAACGAAATGACAAGTGACTAACACTCTGCACTGCTAAACATTATCGGTACAGAACTTTTCTGAATTGATTTTAACGGGCCCCGCCGCGATGGTCTAGTGGCAAAGTGCTCGGCTGCTGACAGGCAGGTCGTGGGATCGAATCCCGGCTGCAGCGGCTACATTTCCGATGGAGGCGGAAATGTTGTAGGCTCGTGTGCTCAGATTTGGGTGCACGTTAAAGAACCTTAGGTGGTCGAAATTTCCGGAGCCCTCCACTACGGCGTCTCTCATAATCATATGGTGGTTTTTTGACGTTAAACCCCACATACCATTCATTCATTCATTCATTTTATTTACCCTCAGGGTCATATGGCATTACAGAGGGGAGTGGAAATAAAGTTTACAAGGAAAAGGAAACTACAGCATGAGAATATACAGCATAGAAAATACATATTATACAGCAGAATGTACAGCAGAGAAAATACAGCATGAGAATGAACAATGCAATAAACAAATGAATAAAAAAAGAAAAAGAAAAGAAAAACTCCTGATTATACAATAGTAGCTGTGCGACGACGGTGAACATAATACAATTTTGAGTAACGTTTAGCACATACAATACTGAGTAATGTTTGACGGAAAATATTGTTATTAGTAATAGTTACGATCTCTTCGGGAAGGTGGTTCCAATCTACTGATGTACGAGGTATAAATGATCGATGAAAACACTGGGAGTTGCAGGATGCGATTCCAACCTTATGACGATGGTCGATGCGATGAGATATGTACTGAGGATTGAGGATTAATTGGTTATGTAGGGTGGGATAATTGAATAAATTGTGAAATGAACTCAAACGAGATATTTTCTGAAGGGATGCAAGGGAAAGAAGGCCTAGGCTGGATTTTATTGAACTGGTACTGGCGATGCGATTGTAGTTAGAAAGTATGAAATAGGCAGAGTTGTTCTGTACGCGCTCAAGTGAAGTAACCAGGTTATCGTGGTAAGGATCGCACACTGATGATGCATATCCAAGTTTGGAACATAATAATGTTTTGTACAACAGAAGTTTTAGTGTAGAAGGTGCTTTTGAAAACTTACAACGTATGTAGCCTAACATGCAATTAACATTATTAGTAAAGAATGCGTTGTGGGGTGCCCAAGATAAGATAGATGTGATAAGAATGCCCAGGTATTTATACGAGGAGACTGGATCAAGCGGGACGTTGCTTAAGTAGTATTTTGGTGGGGTGTAAGCAGATCTAGTTACGCGCATTACCTTACATTTAGCAATGTTTAAGTCCATTCGCCATGTGCTGCACCAAGCTGTTACTGTGTTAAGGTCAGATTAGAGGCTTAAACTGTCATTATTACTGGTTATTTCAAGAAAAATGACGCAGTCATCTGCAAAAAGATGAATGTTAGAATAAAGTGAAGACGTGAGGTCATTAATATAAATTAGAAACAAAAGTGGACCAAAACTGACCCTTGCGGTACACCTGAGTGGACCGCAGCAGATGACGAACTGTGATTGTTAGCAGTAACGTGTTGAACACGGTTAAACAAGAAACACTGTCAATCGATCAATTGATCCTAACGATCAGAATAGGTGCAATCGAGGAGCTGTATCACGGCAGGTAACTGTTCGCTGCGTAAATTAGTTTCTGTAGTTCACATGACCGACGTGCGATTTTATGGAGTCTCGGCAGACTATTCAGCACATTCAGGAGATTTCTATTTTTGTGCAATGCACAGTTGGCGAAAAAAACTTGTTTATCAAGCTGGAAGAATACTTTTAAATACGTACACTATTTGGTGATGCTTTCGTACGAGAAATAAAAAAAGTGCCGTGACTAGCATGGAACAAGTTCTTTGACGAGATTTAGTTCTTTCAGCTCATGCAGTGCAGCGACTGCTGTAACAAAAGCTATCCTGTTTACCTAGATATTGTGAAAAAAAACATAGCCATTTAGATTTCGGTTTTAACAGGTGTAGGTGCAGCCACAAGAAATAGTGCCATCAAATAATGTAGAAAACAAAGCGCGCACAATGTTCGATACGCGAGCTACGCGCAGCCCCGGCGAAAAATGGCATGAGCGAAAAAAAAACATCAGCACAGCGCATGAGTTAGGCGTCTACACGGGCAACCACAAAGAAGACTAATCATCGCACAGAAACAGCGGCGGAGAACGGGAGGAACTCGGAAGGGGCAAAGAGAGAGAAAGAAGGTTACACGCATGCAGTGGCGAATACAGTGGATGGCAGTACTTTCTCAAGATCAAAGAGTTTAGGCGACGCGCTAAATATCCAGGGACTTAACGACGCACGCGCTCATTGTGCCATCTCGCTGGTAATGCTGAAAACACGATAGTTCTTCCTCTCCCCCACCTCCTGTGGAGCGCATCGCCAGCAGCAGGTGCCCTCGCGATCTCCGGCGTCAGCGTAGCTCTGGCCGACTGGGCTTGCCCTACATTATCTCCTGACCCCAGCGACCTTCGACGACAGTGTAGCTGTGACCGACTGTACTTGCTTTACGCCATATACTGACGCCGACAAGAGCTCTCGCAAGTGGTGCCCCGTCCTCGGACTCCTGTGACCGTGTTTCCATCTTTCCTATCTCTCCTATCTCCTTGATTTGTCGTCGCTCGCTTTGGCTTACCACCTCACGCCTCTTCCTCTTTTCTACACTTTTACTCCTACCCTTTTAATCCCTCCTCATCCCCATCCCTTGTGAGCTACTGTTGAGGTGTAGCTCGCTGAAGCAGACAGTAACGGGCTCACTTTTCTCTTCCTTTCTCTCTGAAGAACCACTTAGTAGTTAAAGGAGGTGCTCCATTGTGGCTCAGTGGCGAACGTCTCGCACTCACAATTCAAAGGTCCGGCATTCGATTCTGCGCGCTGGAGTCTTTTTTGGATTATTTTTGTTTGCGTTTTCATATATATAGATACGTATACATATACGGTGAATGATGGTGACGCCGGCGCCGGCAGCAAAATACAGCCGAGAGTGTCCATATAATTGTTATCACAGTAAAAGACAAAGATGTTTTTGGGCAGAACCCACGTGCCACGTGAAGCGACATTACACGAAACAGGTGGTTATCTAGCCATCATTGCTTGGTATTCTACCAAGCGTGGCCAGACTAGTCCGTTAGTGTAAAGGGATTTACTGGGTGTTTTACACGAGTGTATGTGTATCGCGATGGCAAGAGATTATTGATGATGATATTATAATCACTGATTTACCCACTCCAAATGAGTATATGGCAGCAGAAGTACAATTCATCACCTGTAATGATTGATGTGTGGGGTTTAACATCCCAAAACCACCATATGATTATGAGAGACGCCATAGTAGAGGGTTCCGAAAATTTCGACCACCTGGAGTTCTTTAACGTGCGCCCAAATCTGAGCACACGGGCGTACAACATTTTTGCCACTATCGGAAATGCAGCCGCCGCAGCCAGGATTTAATCCCTTGACCTGCGGGTCAGCAGCCGAGTACCTTAGCCACTAGACCACCGCGGCGGGGCAATATATCACCTGTAAGGCAGGTAACTCTTAAAACAGGACACAGTATGACCTGTTACATTACGACTTTGGCCGTTCCTTGACAGGTGGTTATCTAGCCATCATTGCTTGGTATTCTACCAAGCGTGGCCAGACTAGTCCGTTAGTGTAAAGGGATTTACTGGGTGTTTGACACGAGTGTATGTGTATCGCAATGGCAAGAGATTATTGATGATGATATTATAATCACTGATTTACCCACTCCAAATGAGTATATGGCAGCAGAAGTAGAATACATCACCTGTAATGATTGATATGTGGTGTTTAACATCCCAAAACCACCATATGATTATGAGAGACGCCATAGTAGAGGGTTCCGAAAATTTCGACCACCTGGAGTTCTTTAACGTGCGCCCAAATCTGAGCACACGGGCGTACAACATTTTTGCCACCATCGGAAATGCAGCCGCTGCAGCCAGGATTTAATCCCTTGACCTGCGGGTCAGCAGCCGAGTACCTTAGTTACTAGACCACCGCGGCGGGGCAATATATCACCTATAAGGCAGGTAACTATTAAAACAGGACACAGTATGACCTGTTATCTTACGACTTTATCCGTTCCTTGAAGGGGCCCTGAAACACTTTTTCAAGTAGCCAGGGAATAGATTCAATAAAATAGTTTATTGCTTCACGACTTCAACGCCGCAAAAATTTTAAAAATCGATCCTGTACGAGTAGAGTTACTATGATTTGCCGCATGGTGCACTCTCATTATCTCTTCTCTCGTTTCGAATAAAAGCGCTGAAAGTTAAGCAGAGGGAATGGCAAGGGCAAAGAGAATACGTCACGTACGTCTCGTGACCTGGAGCATTTTTTCCTTTTTTTTCTTCGGACACGCAGCTTTTTCAGTGCGATAGCGCGCGTGCGAGGACGAGTCGCGGCTTCTCTCGGTGATCCGTTTAACGACCGAGAGTGCCATGTTGAAAAAGCGAATGTCTGATAGATGGCCTTCTATAAGTGATTTTTGAGCTTCCTCTGTTATTCGTCAAGGGAAGAGAAAGCAATTTGTTGACGACTTTGATAATCAATTTTCAATTACAGGTCACGTGTTCTTGGGAGCATCTACAACCGATCGGCAGCGTTTTCTGACCATGCTAAAAAAGTGTTGCAAGGCCCCATTAAGGCACTACGTGGGCAAAAGTTGTGCTGTCTCACTTTTATGTGACAAGGCGCATGCGAAGGACAATAGTCGGACTCGCAGATATTTCGAAAACTCATTCTAGCATCTGTAATGGGCTTGAAAAACAAGCGTCGGCAGTCTTGTTGTCCTTCCTGTTATCGCTTCAGCATTGTGCACAACGAATTCGCTTACCACGAATACTTGTGCAAGCTTGCACAGCTGTCGTTCATTCTTCCATCTCTTTTTCGCAGGTACGGGCCGATTTTCGGTGCCGGTGCGGACCTGAGCATCTCCAATCACTGCAACGCCAATATGGAGAGTTACTCAAATTTACCGCACTCTTATGATGGGGAAGGCGCGTCGTGCACCCTGCTGATGGGTGACTACAACTTTACCGTGCTGGACTACGAGGTCTTCACGACCGTTGGAAAGTGATACAAGCTACGATTGATAGTTCCTTAAGTATTTTACTTTTTCTTTTCTTGTACATTCCCCTCAACTAAACCTGTTTTATACTCATTTTACACTCGTTGCGACAGTCACGTGCCTTTTTTTTTTTCTCGCGTGCGATGTGCCCAACTCTTGAGGCTCATTTACAAGCCTTACCGAGAGTGGACAAATAAACATGCACGGTTTTGATGTCTTGGTGTTCAAGACGTTTTTTCTTATTTTATAGCACTTCATTTCTCATATTTGATTGCACTCAAAGTCAATGCTAACCACCAGAATGGCAGTATTGACAAGTAATACTGGCCATTATGTATTTCAGTGATAACTATTAGTCCCTGCCTGACACGCTAACCCAAAAAAAGGAACTTTTGCAAATGAATTTTTGAAACGTGCTCCAAGACACTCGTTGACAAACTACAGCCATATGTTGTCGTGTCTTGCATACTCAAACTCGCCCAATTAGGGTTCCGCACTCGTCCACCACGATGGATCAGGGACAAGGGTGCTCGGCTGCTGACCCGAAGGTCATGGGTTCAATCCCGGTTGCGGTAGTCGCATTTCGGTGGAGGTGAAATGGCAGAGGCCCGTGTACTGTGCGATATACGTGCACATTAAGGAACATCAGATGGTCGAAATTCCCGTATCCCTCTTCTGCGGCGTCTCTCGTAATCATATCGAGGTTTTGAGACGTCAAACTCCATATATTTTTATTATTAAGCTTCCACACTGTAGGACCACGGTTAGAATTGGTTGCGTGGCAGTTAGTTTACTTTCATTTACTTTCCATCGTAAACTTGGAGAGGCGTGTCAGCCGTTGGCAGGCAGCATTGTTTGAATGGTACTCAGTCAAAGCATGTCCGACCAGCTTTGCCGTGACCGCACAGACAGTACGGCAGCAGCATGGTACCCCACGTAGTTCGGCAGCACCAGAGACGACCGAGCATTTCGAGTTCCTGTTAGCTCAGGAAAAATAAACCTTCCCCCACGTGGGCAACAAAAGCAGTAGAATTAGAAACGTCAATGTGACGACCTGCTAATTGCCTCACACCACTTTCAGCTGGCGTATCAATGGGCCTCTTCGGAGACCCAGCGTGGCATGGTGACTCCTCACGTCGGTTCAGCTGCGGCATCACAAAGTTGCAACGCAATGTGCAGTTTTTCAGAGACCACCTAATATTGTTTCTGTCATGAAAGTAGTTCAGATGCCATAGCTTGTTTTGGAACTCTAAGCAAGGGTGCAACAGCCAAAATAGAAGTTGGACCAATTTGTGGAGCAGCAAAATGGAGCACTAAAGTGTGAAGTTGTAGCAGGTTACAGAAAAAATTAACTGTCGCAGAAACGAGACGAGATAAGCGTGGACTGCGTTCGATGAGAACGAACAGCAAGAATCTCCTTTTTTTATTTTGCTTTTTTTACGCACACGCTCATTGCTCTTTTGTGCTCCACGTCTTCTTCTTCTTCTTGTCTTCGGTGAGCTTTATTAACTTCTGGCCCGCATGAAGTTTTGTTGTCCTCATTGGAAACAACACTCAAGTTGGTATATATGTTCAGGTCTCCAAATGAATTTTCCATTGATTTTCAAAAGGCAGGAGCGTATCTTCCCGTCGATACCTCAATAAATTTCCATGACTTTCGCCAGGTTCCAAAGTGGTCTAGGAGTGCGTGAACCAAGCAATACGATGACTCCTCGGTAGACTCTCGTTTCTTGTTTACTTGCGTAAGCTTGCTTTCTCAATTCCTTCAGATATATTTTGTTCCATCTTTTCCACCAATCTTTCATGACGTTTTGCCACTTTCTCCAGATTTCTTCAATGTTGACTTCGTGTTGGTTTTCATCACTGCTTCGAAGTCTGTATTTTCCACCTGTTATGCCAGCCGGCACAATAGATAGCGGCTCATCCGGTTCGCTGTATACATAAGTTAACAGCCTGTTGTTAAGCACCACTTCAACTTCAGTGGTTATTGTCTCCATCTCTTCCCTGGTTAGCAGTCTCTTTCCGATGACTTTCCTCATTGATGATTACATGCTTCGTATTATCCTTTCATAGAAGCCTCCCCACCACGGCGCTTGTTCATAGATAAACATCCACTTTATTTTATCTCCTTGGTTAGCTCTTTTAGAGACTACTTCTTGTAATTCCTCCAGCATACGACTGATTTCTCTGTTAGATTTTTTGAATGTCCTTGCGTTGTCACTATATATTGCGCGACATAAGCCCCTTTTCGCTGTAAATCTTCTGAATGCATGCTAGAAGGCTTCTGTTTTACAGTTGTCGACAACTTCGAGATGTACAGCTCTTGTTGTTGCACATACGAATACTGCGATGTACAGTTTTGTCATGCCTTTCACGGTGTCTTTTATAAGCATAGGGTTTCTAAAATCCACACCAGTCACTTCAAATGGTTGTCGGTGGTTTGCTCTGTCAGCAGGCAGGGGTGCTGTGTCTTGCTTAATTGGTTTAGCGTCAAATCGTTGACACTTTAAACATCCATGAATAACCTTCTTCACCAGCTGCCTTCCTTGGATTATCCAATATTTCGTTCTAAGCTGCGACAGTGTTGCACTGACTCCTCCCTGTAATGCGAGTTGATGCACATGTTGTACTAACAGCTTTGTAGTGGGCGTCCACTTTGGTAGCACAATTTGATGTTTTTCCCTGTATGTCTGTCCACTTTGAGACAGACGACCCTTGTGCCTTATTAGTTCTTGTTCATCTTCAAAAACTTTGCTACCACAAAGAAACATCCTTGTTGTCTTAGTCGTATTGCTCTTGTTGAGTATAACATGTTCCTGTATTATTCGTTGCTCCAATTTTATTATCGCATTCTTAAGTTCCTCAAAAGTCAGATCGCCGATTATCCACTTCTTTCTTATAACCTGTATGTATCTCAGGGCCCAAGCTGTTACTCTGAGCAATCCTATGTAGGTTCCATACTTTTCTGCATCGATCACGACCGGAATTGACGTGTATGCGTTAGTTGCATAACATTCACTGCTCTCAGTGTCTTCTTCCGTTTCCGTCAGCCTTGTGGTCTTGTTTTCCGTAACAAGCCACTTTGGACCGTGCCACCATAGGTCGGACTGTATCAAAGGCTTGGCGCTTACCTTTCTGGTCATGAGGTCAGCTGGGTTCTCTTCATTTGCAATATATTTCCTCTCTGATAGCATCGTTTTCTCTTTTATCGCCTTCTCCTTCTTCTACGAAGATGTCTCGTTTTTTCTTTCCATGTAGCCAACTAAGAACAATGGTCGAGACTGTCCAGTATCTTATAGCATTTGTATTCCTTACAAATTTGCTTCTGATGTATTCAGAAATGCGTGCAGACAGCAACGCAGCCATGAACTCAAGTCATGGTAACGAGATTTGCTTCATTGGTGCTATTCTTCCTTTTGCAATTATCATTTCAGCTTCATTTTTCTTCTCGTAGTGATTTATCAAAGAGGTCTCTGTTCCATAGGCATTTGGACTTGCATCTGAAAACAAGTGAAGTTCCGTGTGAATAGGCTTCTTCCTTTGTCTTATATCAAACCATTGTGCTACACTGAACTCTTGAATCGATTCCACCTGTTTAATCCATCTTCTCCTAGTCTTTGTTTCATCATCTTGCAGTGAGTCGTCCCAAGACATCCCTTTCCTTCACATATTCTGTATTTTTCGCTTGGCTGTTACCGTCAATGGAGTGAAGAGTCCCAGAGGATCGTATACTCCTACAGTGAGCTGTAACATTTGGTGCTTCGTTAGTGCACCACTGGTATTGATGTCTTTTATGTCAAACGATGGTAGGTACAGCCTATCTTCCTTGAGGTTCCTTCTGATGCCCAGAACCTTTATTTCAGTGGAAGTTCTGAAGCTTGCACTTTCCTCTTTCTTTATGTTTCGTTTTAATCCAGGCTCATTTGTGTTGAACTTTCTGAGAGTCATTGACGCCTCTTGAAAATTTTCCTTTGATTCTCAGTAAAGTTTTTTGGCTTCCTTGGAAGATTCAGCTCCCATTATTATGTCGTCGACATAGATGTTTCTCTTTGGCTGTTTAATCGTCTCTGCAAATTTCTCCGCCAACTTTTTGAGGTAGTGCTGTACTGTTGCTGCGAGCAAAAAGAAACTGGGGGCAGTGCCTAACATCACTCTTGACATTCTCCATGTTACGATCTTCGCATCACTTCCACTCGGAATTCTATCCCACTGAAGGAAACGCAGCGCATCTCTGTCCTCCTCATGTGAAATCTGGGAGAATGCCTTCTCAATATCAGCCGTCATTGCAATGTGATAGTGTTGGAATTTCATCAGCATGTGCATGAGATCACAATTGATATTCGGTCCAGTTTCGAGGTTGTCATTTAGACATGACGCTTTTATGGACGATGTTGACGCATCAAATACTGTTTTTATCTTTGTTTGACGATTTGCCTGGTTGACGGCTTGATGCGGCATGTAGTAGCAGTGTGTCATTGATGCCCTTTGTTCCTCGGCCACTTCCGCCACTCCACTAATCAAGTACTCTCTGATGACATTGTCGTAACGTCGCAATGCACTTTCGTCTTTTTGTAACCTTCGAGTGAGTTGCTTCAATCTGGTCTTCGCGACACTCTTGTTTTCATCAAGCTCCACAGTATCTTTCCATGGAAGTTGTACTGAGTATCTTTTCTCTTCACACTTTAGGTTCTTGTTAAAATGCTTCATCACACTCTCTTCTTTCTTTGCGTCTTGCTTGGTGCCCTTTATGCCGATGGTTTCTATGTCCTAGAAATGCCTTATCTCTGTCTCTATGTTGGACTTGTCCACTTCAACGTGAAGTACCATAACGGTTGACTGTTTCATTTATGTTGCGGCTAACTTAGTATTGCCCTGCACCGTCCAACTGAATATGGTCTCTGTTGTTGTCAGCTTCTCTTCCAGTTTTTGGATGCCTTCGGTCTTTATTTGCCAGTACTGGTCTGATCCAACAAGGATTCTGATTTCTCTGCAGTCTGTGCTGGTACATAAACCATCAGCCAACTTTAATCCATCGTGTTCATACTTCTTCTTCTGTGAAACTGGCAGGAGCGGTATTCTTTCTTTTGATATAAAGTCAACCTCGAGTGTTCCCAACAAAGCCTCTTCGCCACTATATGCGCTTCTAAGTCTGACTTTACTGAATGCACACTCTTTTCCTCTTGTCCTCTTTCGAAAGAGCCTATGGTAAATCTTTTTTTTTCTTTGATCGTGCAACCAAGCTCTTTTGACAAGTTCTTAAGGATGAATGTTCTTTGGCTACCAGTGTCCAACAGAACCCGACAATAGCACGACTTGTTTCTACCTTCTGCTATTGCCATTGCAGTCTGAAGAAAAATGCTTGACGATATATTCGTATATTGGCAGGTTGACCCTTGCTCTTCCTGATTTTCATTTTTACCTTGATTGATTCATTGATATGTGAGGTTTAACGTCCCAAAACCACCATATGATTATGAGAGACGCCGTAGTGGAGGGCTCCGGAAATTTTGACCACCTGGGGTTCTTAACATGCACCCAATCTGAGCACACGGGCCTACAACATTTCCGCCTTCATCGAAAATGCAGCCGCTGCAGCCGGGATTCGATCCCGCGACCTGCGGGTCAGTATCCGAGTACCTCAGCCTCTAGACGACCGCAGCGGGGCCATTTTAACCTCGAATGTTTGCTGTACTCAGCGCTGTGAGTTCTTTTCTCCGGTGCATAGACGTTGCGTGCCTTTTCCTGCATATCTTGCATCTTATGCTTACCTTGCATATTTCAGCGGTATGTCGAGGCCTCATGCAACGGAAGCATCTATGAGACGCTTTTAGCTTCATTTTCTTCCCTTCATATGGCTTATTCTTTCTGCCGTCATCAAAATAGGGGGTATTAGTCTCACAGAATATGCAAAACTTTGCCGCGGTGCTTTGAAAATTAACCGTTCTTTTCTGTTGCCTACTGTCAAGTTTGTTGCCGTGGCTTTCCTCGTGCTATACCAATTCTTCTCTGCACTCAACTTGGTCTTCTATATACCTCATCAAGCGCTTCAGAGTTTCTTCACGATGTTTAGTTGCATTCTGATCTTGATCTGAAGACCTATCGGCCGATTCTTTTTGTTTCAGTTGGAACCCCGAGTGCATCTCTGCAGGTACAGACGTTTCAATACTGGTAGTAGTGTCGATGCATGGGACCTGATTTTCACGCCTGAAAAGTCCAGCCCACGTGTATGCACTTGTACCTTCTCTGACAGTCTTCTCAATCCTTCAGAGTCACTGCAGCTTGCTACTGTACTCAAGTTAGTTAACTTTTTCATGTGCATTTCTATAAGCGCTTCGTCTTTCCCGTATCGCTGATTGAGCATGTCGATCACTTTCAAATATTTGCTGTCGGAATATTGAAATCCCTCCACGGCAACTGCCGCTCTCCTAGTTAGTGAGGACAGAAGGTACGTGAACTTTTGATTCTCGTTTAATTCTGTTCTCACATGAACAGCCAATTCAAACTGATGCCAGAATCTCTGCCACTTCCTCCTGTCACCATCAAACTTCATTAATTCTACCTTTGGCAGCTTTACTGCATTTGCTTGCGGCGCTTGCCTGGCATTGTCATTTGAATTGACCTGTCCCCTCACTGGCTCGCGCCGTTTTTGTCGGCAAAGGTAGGCATTGATTTTATGCAGAATGCTAATCGTCTTTAGCTCGTACTCACTGGTCCTTGCAAACTCGGCTTTGGCTGTTTCAGGCGTTATGAACTGTTCCATCTGTTCATCAACTTTCTTTAACATGTCGACGATGCCTCTCGTCTGACTGTCTATCAGCGATATTGCCGTAGGTCCTCTCCTGTTCCGCTCACTAGGTTGGTTATTTGCGTCCTCAGCGTTTTTCTTTTCTTCGAAATTATTTCCCTGTTCATATTTAATAATTGAGGAAATGGCTGGTCGCTTACAGATTTTAGCGGCGAATCTTCATCCGTTGATTGATATGTGGGGTTTAACGTCCCAAAACCACTCTATGATTATGAGAGACGCGAATCTTCATCCGTGGCTACATGTGTTGTCCTCCGTGTCTGTGCCGCTCTCTCTGATGGCGATGTCTCGTGCTGCCATTGGTTCGCACTAGGCCTTCTCTTCGTCAGTCCTCTGTGGCCTGTCCTTCGTCCTGGTATTCCGTGGCCAGTGGGAAGAGGAGAAGCCGCTATCCTGGTCACAGCACCATGTTTCAGAAGCTAGACGAGACAAGCGTGAACTGCGTTTGATGATGATGATGAACCTTCAGCTTTGCTGGCACTCGCCCACAAAGGGGGATCGGCCAAGAACCGGGCGGCAGGATCATCCAGTGTGCTAAGTCAGGCATTCAGGTAGTCTCGTAGCCGTAAATAATAACAATAGGCTAACAGGGTAATCTCTTTGTTGCCCTTATGTACTCGCACACAGCAGAGAAAACCTCCCTGTGGTTATAACCTAATGTAATCCCTCCGAAGGATAAAATTAGTCCCACGTTTATTTTTAAAACCTAGCTTCTCAATCGGTTCGACCAGGAATCTTTTTCTTTGATAAGCATAATGTTAACAGGATAAAAAGAAATGATCTATTGATTCTGATTCCGTGCAAAAGAGACACAACGGAGATGCTGTTAGTCCAGCTTTATGTAGGTAGATGAGAACGAACAATAAGAATGTTCTTTTTTATTTAGCTTTTTTACGTACTCTTTCACGCTCTTTCGTGCTCTTTTTCTTCTTTTTCTCCTTGTCTTCGGTGAGTTTTAATAAGAGTATCAATTTTTAATCACAAAAGACCAAATTCAGAGAAATATAAGGCTTACAATTAAAAAAAAGTAGAAACCATTCAACATCACCTAAATCCTGCAGAATAAACATGGACACTGTTATTTAAACAGAACTAGTATTTTGAGTCACCCCACTGAGCAAACAGTGACAGAGTCAACAATACAATTTGCCGCATCTGTCAAAAGCTTTGACAGACTCTGCAAATTCTATTGTGTATCTGCCAAACTGGCGACGTTGCAATTCCGGGGATTCGTGAAACTGAGGGGTAGAAGTAGCGAAAGAAGAGCTAGCGTGAAAGGGCAACCGAAATGTCCTAAGCTGATTCATATGGTTATCAGTATTTTTTCGGTGGTCAGCAATCATACCAGTACTCACAAATAATTATGCGGTGTATGCACGCATGCCTACTTGAATACGTACAGT
Organism: Rhipicephalus annulatus; assembly: GCA_013436015.1. Classification (NCBI taxonomy): domain Eukaryota; kingdom Metazoa; phylum Arthropoda; class Arachnida; order Ixodida; family Ixodidae; genus Rhipicephalus; species Rhipicephalus annulatus. Next base: position 89,105 of record WOVY01012378.1, read on the forward strand.
GTCCCTTGACTCGTGCTAACAGCCTTAGAAGTGTGGCAGCATGGGCTAGTTGGTAGGGCATGACAATAGTTATAGCTAACTATAGTTACCGCTAACTATAGTTACGCTAACTAATAGTTAGCGCTAACTTCCAACTCGTGTGCTTCGTGTCCTTCTTGTCTCTGTGTCGTCGTTTTGTTCTCGCGCTATAACTATCGTCATGCTAACAGCCCCTTTCAAATGATGCTACACTTTTCCGCAAAGGAATAGTGCACTGCGGCGAAAGTGGCTATGGAGCGTTCTGCACGGGTAAGAACCAAGGACAGGAAAGTTTTGAACACCGTTATGCACCCCACCACTCCACCCCTCTTTTTTTCGTGATAGGGTTATGTTCAGGCCACAACTTCTCAGCTCGCTTGCAAGGCGCGTTTTATAGTCGGATATCTATCACCAGGACGACGCAGCTAACGCAACTTCGACAGAAAACTGTTTTACGTGCCGTTGCTATGGCGACCAATGTGGGCGCCGGCAACGCCGGCTTTTGCAGTACGTAGACTTTGTCAGCATGCAAAAAACGTGGCATTCGCTTCCAGCTTTAGTCGCTAACATGCCATAGCTGTGTTTGCTGACTTGGAAGCTTATAGTTTCCGCGAAGCGTTGGCGGCTACGGCAACGCATATTTGTTGCGTCCTCCCGCTGATAGATATCCGCTGTGGTCAGCGGAGCGATGGGTGCGCGGCGTTGTGTTTATCTGGTCGATTGCATCTCGCGAGGGCCCTGACCTAATTAGAATATATCCTATCACATTGATTTTGGGCTAGGGTCTGCGCGCTTGTGTTAATGGCGTAAACTGCAAGTGGCCAGTGTGGCCTCTATTTCTCGCTCAAATTAGCACAACTGAGAAAATTTCGAGGCTGGTCGGGCTTTTTTGTGTAACATGGCGCGATTTCAGCAATTTTCATGCTTTTGGCGCAGCTCGATGCAACTCAGAGGAATTGTATGAAATTGGCGCAATCGGCACAGCTGTTGCAACCCTGTCCATGCAATATGATCGCAACTGAATCCACAGCCTTCTAAGAGCCTCCTGATGCCTCTTTGGTGTTTGGCCCAGCCAACATCGGCCGAAAGTACCAGGGATGAAAGCGGGATGCTTGCATACAGCAATAAAGTAGGTATTCCTAGTCATGCTTTACAAAAAGAAACAAGGACCAATTTTTTAGGTTTACGCTGAACGATCAACAGCTTTTGGCACCTCCGGGGGAGCGATGAGCTTCCTCTCGAAATCCGTTACTATTCAGTTTAAAACTCCTCTCCAGAAATTGTGTACATAGCCGCGAAGCATGCTAGATTTTGCAGTAAACTTTTTATGACTCTTCGAGAGCATTAAGCAAAATTCAGCAAATACCTGCTGACCTGCCCCTGAAACATCTGTTGTCGATCTGCTCTGATTAGAGGGCCGAAAGATCAGCTGAAACTAAAACAATCATACACTCAAAAGACCTGAAACGAACATTTCATTGTATTTTAGTGGCTTTCAGCGGACAGAAGAGTCCTGAGCACCGAACATGCCAATAATTCAGCTGAAAGTGTTCCCGACGATGGCATTTATCAGCCCATACCACTATCAAGACGAGATTCACCGACAAAAATACGCACGCTCGCGCGTAGCAATACATTACCCTTCTGGAACACGCCACGTTTTCGGCATATCTCTTTTCGCCACCTGGATCCATTCCTCCGATTAGACGTCTGGTGAGGAGGGGGCGGTGGTGTATAGGCCGAAGTAGCTGTGTGCTGAAGGAGGCAATCAAGATAAATAACTATTGTAATCAATATTGGCATTTTTAATGCAAACTTCAATATATAGCAGTATACTACACAATTCTAAAATGAATATTTGGTATATACGACAGCGCAAGGTGTTTCTGAGACCTATAAACGTCGTATGTGGTTTTTTCATGGTCTGTCCCCGTCCTATCAATTCTGCGCCTAGCACGTATATTAGTAGTGTGTCTTCCGTTTCATGTGTTTCGCGATTGATATGTGTTTGTACGTGCAGCCGTTGCTCGCCTTCGCAAGTGACACACAATATTGTCACGTGCGTCGCCGTCACTAGAAGCCACAGAAGACGAGGGTGCGGCAGACAAGGTTTATTAGTAAGGAGGCGTACTTGTGCCTCTCGCTTAGAACACAAAAGGAACACTAACAGGATCGGAGCAGCGTGCCCACGCACAGCTGCCGTTCCACCAAAGAACAACCCACGGCTTACGCGCTGCCAGTTATTTAAGCGCTGAGAAGACAACACAGAACATGCGCACATCTATCATCAGATACTGCACTGTTTGATACGATGGGCCCATCGGAAGTTAATCGCAGTCTGCTCTAGCCTATCTAAATGACGCGATGGCTGTCGCTCTATAGTGGCAGCTGCGCAGAACGGCATGGCACGTGGCATTGCTCCCCCCTTCAAAAACATCGCCTCGATGTTGAAAGCAAGCACTAAAGTCATAAGGCACTGAAGTTTTCACAAAAAAATAGAGGAACAAGCGCACATAATGTCTGCTAGCGCGAATAATAGGGTTTCAAACGCACGACGTGAACAATTTCAGACCGCACACGTCGACGCTGGGAGTCTGTCACACCATCCGGGACGATTTCATAGATCAGTGGCCCTACGCGACGAACAATTTTGTAAGGGCCAAAATAACGCCGCAGAAGCTTTTCGCTGAGGCCTCGTCGGCGAACTGGTGCCCATAGCCAAACTTGTTCGCCGGGTGTGTATTCCTGATGGTGGTGTCGCAGGTTGTAGTGTCGGGCATCCGTCGCTTGCTTGGTTGCCGTTCGCAGTCGAGCCAGCTGCCTGGCCTCTTCAGCGCGTTGTTGAAATATCGCTACGTCCGGGTTCGGGTCGCCTTCGTTTAGGTGCGGCAACATTGCGTCCAGAGTCGTTGTCGCTTCTCGTCCGTAAAGAAGAGCGAATGGTGTCTGCGCGGTTGTCTCCTGGGCGGCCGTATTATATGCGAAGGTGACATATGGGAGCACTTCATCCCATGTTTTATGTTCGACATTGACGTACATCGACATCATATCCGCCAGGGTCTTGTTGAGCCGTTCTGCAAGACCGTTAGTTTGCGGGTGGTATGCGGTAGTTCGTCGATGAGTGGTGTGGCTGTACCGCAAAATGGCTTGCATCAGTTCGCAACAGAAGGCTGTCCCTCTGTCAGTGATAACGACCTGAGGTGCACCGTGGCGCAGGACAATTTGGTGAACGAAGAATCTGGCGGCTTCTTCAGCAGTGGCTCGAGCAAGGTCGCGGGTTTCTGCGTAGCGAGTCAGGTAATCTGTCGCCACAATGATCCACTTATTTCCTGCGGTAGACGTCGGGAAGGGTCCCAGAAAGTCCATTCCGATTTGTTCGAAGGGCCTTGTTGAGGGTTTAAATGGCTGGAGTAGTCCAGCGGGTTTTGTTGGCGGTCTCTTGCGGCGTTGACACTCTCGGCACGTCCGTACGTAATGCTTGACGTCTTCTAGAATGAGCGGCCAGTAGTAACGCTCACGGATCCACGAAAGCGTTCGTGTACACCCAAGATGCCCGGAGGTTGGTTCGTCATGTGACGCCTGCAAGATTTCCTGACGCAATGACGACGGCACGACGAGAAGGTAGGTGCTCTTCCTAGAGTCGAAGTTCTTTTTGACAAGGACACCGTCATTTAAGCAGAATGTGTGAAGAGCACGCCTGAAAGTTTTGGGTATCTCCGTACGTTTTCCTTCAAGATGTTCAATGAGACAGTTCAGTTCAGGGTCGGCCCGTTGTTGGGCGGCTAAGTCGGAAGCGGTGATCATGCCCAGAAAACTGGCGTCGTCGTCTGCACACGGTAGTGGTTGCTCAACCGGGGCTCGAGACTTACAATCTGCGTCGGAATGCTTTCTTCCGTTCTTGTGCACTACCAATATGTCGAACTCCTGGAGCCGCAAGCTCCACCTTGCGAGACGTCCGGATGGATCCTTTCGGTTCGCAAGCCAGCATAAAGCATGGTGGTCGGTAATGACGGTAAAAGGCCTGCCGTACAAATATGGGCGGAATTTGGCAGTTGCCCACACAATTGCCAAGCATTCCTTTTCGGTCGTGGAATAATAGTACTCTGCCTTAGACAAAGATCGACTGGCGTAGGCGATGACGTGTTCTCGTCCATCCCGCCTTTGAACAAGAACGGCACCGAGGCCGACACTGCTGGCGTCGGTGTGGATTTCTGTTGCCGCGTTCTCGTCAAAGTGGGCCAAAATGGGGGGCGCTTCAAGACGTCTTTTGAGCTCCCGAAACGCTTCTTCATGGGGTGCCTCCCACACAAACGAGCTGTCTTCTTTCGTTAGACGTGTCAGGGGCTCGGAGACCTGCGAGAAGTCCTTGACAAAGCGCTTATAGTACGTGTAAAGTCCGAGGAAGCTTCGGAGGCTCTTCTTTTCGCGGGGCTGCGGGAAGTCTCGAACTGCAGCTGTCTTCTCTGGGTCTGGTAGAACGCCGGCAGAACTGATGACGTGACCAAGGAACTTCAGCTGCTCGTAGGCAAAACGGCATTTTTCGGGCTTTAACGTAAGTCCTGAAGCCTTAAGTGCATCAAGTACCACTTTTAACCTGCTAATGTGTTCCTCGAAAGATGGAGCGAAGACTATGACGTCGTCCAAATACACCAAACACGTTTGCCATTTCAGGCCAGCCAATACGGTGTCCATTACCCTTTGGAAAGTTGCCGGGCCAGTGCAAAGTCCAAATGGCATAACTTTAAACTGGTATAGTCCATCTGGTGTAATGAACGCAGTCTTTTCACGATCCTTTCGTCAACTTCCACCTGCCAGTAGCCAGTTCTTAGATCCATAGATGAAAAGGATCTGGCATTGCAGAGACAATCGAGGGAGTCATCAATGCGAGGGAGCGGATAAACGTCCTTTCTCGTTACCTTATTGAGTCGGCGATAGTCGACGCAGAATCTTGGAGTGCCGTCACGTTTTTTCACCATCACTACAGGGGAAGCCCACGGGCTTTGGGAGGGCTCAATGATGTTGTCATGAAGCATTTCTTGTACCTGTTTCCGGATTGCCTCGTGCTCTTTCATGGACACGCGGTACGGCGATTGATGACTTGGTTGCACATTTTCATCAGTTATGATGCGATGTTTTACAAGTGTTGTCTGGCGGATCTTGGGTGACGTGGCGAAACAATCCTGGTAGCTATAGAGCAGTTTCCGCAGCCTTTCGTGTCTTTCCAGGGGCAACGCCGGATTCACGTTAAAGAACACGTCGTGCGTACGAGGATGGAGTGTGTCGTCGATCGCGAGTACATCGCTTATGTCCGGGATGGTCTCGAATAGTGCCACAGTGGTGCCCTTTGCAAGGTGACGATATTCCGAGCAGAAATTAGTGATTAGTACACTCACGGTCTCTTCAACGATGTGAACGATTCCTCTGGCGATAGCCAAACCTTTTTCAAAGAGCAAACTCTGGTTGGCCTCGACCAAACCTTCCGCGCAGATGCAGCTGTCAGCGCCCACGGGGATGACAGCACTCGAGCGTGGTGGCATAGTGACGTGCTCGTCGAGAATCATTAGCACCGCTGATAATGCAGGACTTGCATTTCGCGTGACGCCCGTATCTGGTGACAGGATGATTGTTTGCGCTCGAAGATCTATGATTGCTTTGTTTGCCGAAAGGAAGTCCGCACCGAGAATGACGTTCCGAGAGCACTGGTCCAGGACGACGAAAACAGTAGGGTACGTATGCCCTTCCACATCCACACGAGCTGTGCATCTTCCCTTTGGTGTTATGACGTGACCGCCTGCTGTTCGTACCTGCGGGCCTTCCCACGAAGTCAGCACCTTCTTCAACTGGTCGGTGAACACCGCACTCATGACGGAGAAGTCAGCACTGGTATCAACCAACGCAATTACGTCCCGGTTGTCGATTTTCACTGCCAGGTCGGTCGATTTTACCTTGGCGTTGCAGGTCTGTCGTGGTGTACTGTTGCGGCTTGGACGGAACTTAGTGCTGATATGTCGCTCGTGTTTCTCACATGCTGCAGGTAGTGTTGCTCCACTGGGACTTTCGGGTGGGGGAGGTTCTTCAGGGGTGCGCCGGGCAGCAACCACACCTCCATTGGTTGCCGTCTTTAGTTTCCCAAATGAGGGCTAGGGGATCTTCCCCGTGATGCTCCTGTGTTGGCAGGGTGTGGCGATGGGTAACGGCGAGACGAAGGCGATGGTGACCTGCAGCGGCCCGCTGGCAAACTTTGTCGCTGCAAATAGTCTTCAATCTCAGCTGGCCTTTGACCAGGTTGTGGACGTGAAGCGCCGACGTGAAATCCACGTAATCTGAGGTTCCTATAGAAACAGTTACGGTACAAGTGGCCAGGTTCAACGCAGTGGAAACACAGCGGACGATGGTTGTCAGTCCTCCACACGTCGGACTTTCTAGGGACGGCTCTTTCGGCAGGAGGTCGGTAGACATTTGGTTGTGGCCGTTGTGGTGGAGAGTACGTCGGTTGGGTGGGGTGCACCGGGTTGCGCGCGGCCGCGGCGTACGACATGATTTGTGGTCCTCGTGGAGCCCACTCAGGCTCCTGGCTTGGTGGAACTAATGGTCCGGTTCCCAGCGCCTGCTAAACTTCTTGTCTGACGACATCGCTCAATGTCGCGACTTGAGGACAAGAACTCGGGAACATCTTCCGTTGTTCCTCTTGCACAATAGCCTTTATGGTGTCTCGAAGGTTGCTGACAGTTACAGCGTTAAGCTCGGCTGGCGACGTACCCCCTACCGGAGCAGGGCGTCAATACTGTCTCCGCCGCACATCGAGAATCTTTTCCATGGCGGCAGCTTCCGTTACAAATTGGGAAACAGTTTGCGGTGGATTGCGCATTAATCCAGCAAAAAGTTCTTCCTTCACTCCTCTGATAAGGAATCCAACTTTTTTTTTCCTCTGGCATTTCTGGATCTGCTCGACCAAATAGATGCTTCATTTCTTCGACGAAGACAGCGACGCCCTCGTTAGGCAGTTGGAAGCGTGAATACAGCTGCCTCTCCGCCCGTTTCGGTTCGGACGTTTTCAAGCGTCGCCCTTGCGAGCGACGCTTGAAAACGTCCGAAGAAGGCTGCCTTTGAAGTCCTCCCACGTCCTAAGCACGGATTCGTGGTTGATAAACCAGGTACGCGCAGACTCTTCCAGTGTAAAGTAGACCCACTGCAACTTCGCTTCGTCATTCCACTTGTTGATGGCCGCCACGCGCTCGAACTGTTCCAGCCAGTCCTCAGGGTCGTCGCACTGCGTTCCGTGGAATTTAGGGGGTTCACGGGGTTGCTGCAATACGACGGCTGTTGGCAACTGGGCTTCACTCATCTTGACAAGCCTGGCTTCTTTCGTGGCGGGTAGTTTTCCTGGAAGGAGGCCGTGCTCCGGGGGAAGTCCTAGCTGTCGGCGGCTTCTTCTCTGGTCGTCTTCCTTTGCTTGGTGAGGACTGGTGTCACGGCTGCGCGAGGGGTTGCTGAACATACCCAGCACCTCCACCAGATGTCACGTGCGTCGTCGTCACTAGAAGCCACAGAAGACGAGGGTGCGGCAGACAAGGTTTATTAGTAAGGAGGCGTACTTGTGCCTCTCGCTTAGGACACAAAAGGAACACTAACAGGATCGGAGCGGCGTGCCCACGCACAGCTGCCGTTCCACCAAAGAACAACCCACAGCTTACGCGCTGCCAGTTATTTAAGCGCTGAGAAGACAACACAGAACATGCGCACATCTATCATCAGATACTGCACTGTTTGATACGATGGGCCCATCGGAAGTTAATCGCAGTCTGCTCTAGCCTATCTAAATGACGCGACGGCTGTCGCTCTATAGTGGCAGCTGCGCAGAACGGCATGGCACGTGGCAATATAGTGCCGACAATGTGAAGCTTTATTGGGTTGTAGTTGAGAGATGAAAGTCGTTAATTTGAGCAATATTCAAAGTTAGTTATATTTATTGCCTCTGTTGCGCCTCGGACAATCGTGTACATTATTTTGTTTGCTCCAAAGACACTTTTATATTTAGGAATTGCGGGCAGGCTCGAATTGTTCATCATAGGCAACTTTGGAATAATCAACACGCTTTCTATGTGAACGTTGCATTTTCGTGACCAGTTTTTGCCATTTTTAATAATAAAATTGGTTATTGTTTGAGAAACCTGTGTATATTGCTGATTAATTGCTCCGATAGTGTCTTCGTTTGTGTAGTTTTTTTGTTTTTTTCCTTTTTTGGTGCAAAGTGGTTTCTAATGCATATTTAGAATTTTGTCTCCGTGAATTATATATTCTTTATATAGCTACCTTTTTATTGTTCATACGATTGGCCACTCTAACCTTTCCTACTCTCTTCCTTGTAACCTACGAAAGTAGAGACGTTCGAAGTGTGAAGTTTGCCACTCGTAACCTATTAACCTCGCCCTATGACTTAATGAATGAAATGTCGAAAAGATTGTCGTTTCTAATATTCTAATATATAACTAATATATAACATATAATAATATATAACATATATATATGTAACATATATATATATATATATATTCTAATATATATATATATATATATAATATATATATATATATATATATATATATATATATATATATATATATATATATATATATATATATATATATATAGTCGTCCAGTGGGACGACCCCTCGAAATTTGAGTATGTCCCATTTTATCTCGTCGGCAGCCTGTGGTTCACAAACCACCGTGCTGAATTTACCACTTAGGCCGCTTTCAAGAACATCCTTGCAGCTGTGTTTGATCTCCCCGCATTGCGCAAGCTGCGTGCTGAACAGCGCCTACGCGGACGTGCATAAAGGTAGGGCGAAAGCTTCACAAGATATATTGAAGATGTTATCGATGTGGGAAAACCACGCTTCGGCGTTTAAAGGCACCAAATGAAGGAGACGCAAACGCCAGCATCCATGGTAAAAGAGCGTGTTCTATTTGCTTGATGGTCTCATCTTCTTCCTCGTCGTTCTCCGTCTCTTGGTGCGCGCGCTATTCGCGCGGGAGGTTCAAACAATTTCCAACATCCTCCGCGCCCGAAAGTTCAATCGCCCAGCTCCAACGGGCATAAAAGTTGTACTGGCCTCGTAACTTCCGTACCTCCTGCCAAGACAATCTTGCAGGCTCTAACGTGATTATCACTTGATAAGTACACGTCCGTAACTCTACCAACTTTCCAAAAAGTTATGGGCACCTTGTCTTCCTTAATGACGACTACATCGTTAACCTTAAGCTGGTTGCAAGGCTGTACTCGCCTAATGTGTGCACTCCTCAAGCACAAGAGGTAGTCTTTATACCAACGCTTCCAAAAATCAGCCACTATTTGCTGTCTGTACTTCCAATGCTTTAAAGTATCGGAGCGAGTTCCCGACGTTTCAGCAGTATTATCACTAGGCAGTGTAGTAGACTTCCTACCGGTTAGAAAGTGCGAATCATCCTCTCCCAAAATCCACCCCACCAAGGACCACGTTCTGCAATGAATTTCCAGGTAATGTGGTTAGTAGAGCAAAAGTCCTGTACTTGGAAGTCCCTCAAAGCTCTGTACATCACTTTTAAGTCGCGACTGGCAGCATGAAAAGCTAGAGCATTGTCGGAATAAATAACACTAGGCAAGCCGCGTCGCGACACAAACCGACGGAAAGCCATTAAAAATGACCCCGCCGTCATATCGGAGCACAACTCCAAATGGATCGCCCGAACGACGGCACACGTAAAAATAACGATATAGGCCTTCACGGGACTGGTTCCTTTCACAAAAACGGGACCAGCAAAGTCAACACCCACAACTTGAAAAGGGTGTGATCTCTTAACCCTGTCGGTCGGCAGTGGTGCGGTAGGGGCTGTTGCAGGTTGGAGCTTGAATCTAGCACACACTTTGCACCTAGAGAGCACTTTTTTCACACACTGGCGGCCCTTAATCACCCAAAAACACTCGCGTAGCTCTGAAAGGGTATCGTTTACACCACTGTGCAGCAGGCGCCGGTGCGTGCGGTCGATGATGAGGTATGTGCAGCGGTGGTCAGCTGGTAGTAGAATCGGGCACCTCACGTATTCTGATGTTTTTACGTTGTCAAGCCGGGTCTTGATTCTTAAAATCCCATCATTGTCCAGGAATGGATGCAGATCACGAATTCGGGATGCCTTAGATAGTGGTTGGTTTTTTAACAATGAGGCGAGTTCTATACTAAAGGCTTCCGCTTGCGCATTCTTCATCCATGTAAACTCGCCTTCTTTTATCTCAGGGGCAGTGAGTGGGCCCATCAGACGACGACTGGTGTGCACTCGACAATTGTGAATAAATCTTCGAATCCAAGCTGTGATTCTAACAACTCGTATCCAGCTGCTGTACTTGTCGAGCTCGAAAAGTGGCTCTGCTTGCGAGCATTGACAAGCCAAAATTGTTGTGTCTTCGTCGTTTGATCTACATATTTCATCCGTTGACTCATGAGGACCAGCTTCACTTGCCGGCCACGTTTCTTGGGTACCAGATAGCCAGTCAGGCCCATGCCACCATAAATCGCTAATACAAAGGTGATGCGCTGATATCCCTCTTGTAACTAAATCGGCTGGGTTTGTCTTTCCAGAGCAATGTCTCCAGCGACTCGGGTCTGTGAGCCCTTGGATCTCAATTACCCTGTTACAAACGAAGGGCTTCCACTTGGTGGCTGTAGACTTGATCCAACTCAAGCAAACTTGGGAGTCGGTCCAGCAGAAGTATTCTATATTTGTGTGTGGCAAAGTATCCACGAGTAGCTTAAGAAGTCGAGCTCCAAGAACTGCAGCGACGAGTTCCAGGCGTGGTAAAGTGAGACCCTTGATTGGAGCGACCCGAGACTTAGCGAGCAGCTGCTGGAGTCGAACCGCTCCAGTACTGTCTTCCACTCGTATGTATGCCACCACTCCGTAGGCACACGGGCTAGCGTCCGTGAATATATGCAGCTGGTGAGTGCTTTTATCAGGGCTGATGTTGTCTAGTTGATACCTCTTGGTTCTAAAGTCTTTGAGGTCTTGAAGTTCGACAGTCCACTTGTCCCACTCGATCTTCAATGTCTCGGGGAGAACGCTTTCCCAGTCGAGTCCTTGCATCCATATCTTCTGAAAAAGTATTTTAACTCGAATGGTGAACGGTGCTAGCAGTCCCAAGGGGTCGAAAATTCGTGATGAAGCCTGAAGCACAGTTCGCTTGGTACAAAGTCCCGCTTTTAAGACTTTCGTCACAGAGTCAAATTTCACCGAAATGGTGTCGTCGGTGTAGTTCCAGGATAGCCCAAGAACCTTAGATTCTGTGACCTGCTCAGCTGACGTCTCTCCTGCTTGCTTGAGCTTCTCTCTTAACAGGTCGCAGTTTGTTGACCACTTCTGCATTTTCATTCCGGCCAGCTCCATTATGGCCTTCGTCTCTTCGTAGAGTTGTAGCGCTTCTTTTGTCGTTGAAGCTCCGAAAACTAGGTCATCGACGTAGAAGCTTGCCTTCAGTTTTGCGGCCGTTACTTGGTAAATTTGTTCAACGTGATCGAAATGGTATTTCAACGTTGCAGATAATAGGAAAGGGCTTGCGGAGGTGCCGAATGGAACTCTGGTCATTCGCATTTCTTGTATTTTTGGCAGTGGTCTGCCTGACATTGGTAGCCCTTCAAACCACAAGAAACGAAGAGCATCTCTGTCTTCTTCTCGAATGCTGATTTGTAGAAACGCCTTCTGCACGTCTGCTGTAATTCCGATGGCGAAAAGGCGAAACCGGATCAAAACCTTGAAAAGGTCGGCATTCAGATTAGGACCTTTTTCGAGTTGTTCGTTGAGAGAACAAGCTCCTGATGCATGCGATGATGCGTCGAAGACTACGCGAAGTCTCGTCGTCGTAGATGTTTCGCGGATTACCTCTCGATGCGGCATGTAGTATAGGTGCTGTGTACAATAAGGGGCATCTTCAACTTTTTCAGCATGACCGTCCACCTCATACTGCCTGATAGCCTTATCGTAGGCTCTCATGGCTTCGTCGTTTGGTGACAGCCGCTTGACGAGTCCATGGAGCCTCGAAAGGGCTACTTTGCGATTGTTGGCCATGTCGACGAGAGGTGATTTCCATGGCAACGCAACTTCATAGCGTCCTTTCCGAAGCTTGGTAGTGTTGTTGAATTCTTCCAAAATATCTGCGTTGCACTGAGACGTCGGCGTGTCGGCAATTCCGATAGCATCGAGGTCCCAAAATCTTTGTAATGGGAAAGCGATCTGGTCGTCTTCGTGGGAACCTGTTCGAAGAACACATACTTGGGTGCTTGCTTTGTTACTCGTGCTTCCACCACCAGATAAGGGGCCTTGGAGAGTCCAGCCCATCTTTGTGTTAATGGCGAGTAAGGCAGGGTTTTCTTCATCCCACCTCACTTCACTCGTGTTGGGCATCAACTTCCAAAGCTGGTCCGATCCAATGAGGACACTCACACCTGGCTCACAATCTACACTCGGGTAAACGACTGCGTCAGCCAGATGTTTCCCCTCCGCTGCGATGGCTTGAAGAAGACGACTCTGCCTTGGTGCTTCAATCATCTCCTCGCAAATAAAGGGCACCACTATGGCCTCAATGTCAATGGTTAGGTCGTCGTGCTGACTGCGGAGCGTGATCGTGACCATTTTGAATCGTCGGGTTGGGTCGCTCGCTCTACCAAACGCACTGATGGCGAGTTCGGTCTCGGCAACAGCAGGTAGACTTAGCTTGGAAGCGACGCTCTCAGTGACGAACGTTCGCTGGCTTCCATTGTCGAGAACACCACGTATATAGCAACAATGAGATGAAGTCGTTACCCAAGCTCGAAAAGTCTGGAGAAGAACATCATTGATGAGTCGGGGAACTGAAGCTCTCTGAGTGGAAACTTGCACCGTAGCATTCGGTTTCTTCTGAGCATTAGTCACTGATGGTGTTTCAGAGCTACTAGCATTGCACATCGAGGAGGCGTGTCTGCGCTTGCATGCTTGGCAGTGCACTCTCCGCCGGCAATTGCGGACCAGATGTCCTTTTGACGTGCACCGGAAGCATCGACCGTCTGTTACAAGTTTGTTGCGCTTCTCGGCCAGAGTCATGTCACTCGTGCAGTCCTCTGTCTTGTGATCGGTAGCAGCGCAGAAAAAACAGGACGAGGGGGAAGATAGTGTCTTGTTTTGAAGAACGGATGCTGTAGGAGTCGCGGACTGCTTCTTGAATGATCTATTTAATACAGGTACGCTGTTGTTCGATGTCGTTGGCAAATTGTTCACTAAAGAACTCTTTTCTCGACATTCAACTTCGATGCGGAGAAATTTCATCAGCTGCTCAAGTTCCTGATCAGATGAAGCCTGGCTCGTTTCCGTCGTGTTCTCCATACTTTCTTTTTTGAAGTATTCTACGACAATGTCAGCTGGTATGACCTTGAGCAGAACTTCATTCAGCATAGCCGCGTAGGATGACTCCGTGATTCCAAGACTACGCAGTCCCCTCCTGTTTAGTTGAACTGTGTCGAAAAGCTTGCGCAGAGCAGTGACATCACTCGCTAATTTCACTGGTTTGAGCGTGCGTAAATTTCCTAAGTACTTCTGCTCAATGACTTTCTTGTTGCCAAACCGACGTTTCAAAATTTCCAGCGCGTCATCGTAACAAGAATCTGTCACCTGAATACCGGCGACGGCCTGAGCTGCAGGTCCATCTAGAAGTGAGGCCAAGTAGTGAAACCGGTCTGTGTTGGACAGCCTTGGGTTCTCGTGCACGGAGTGCAGGAACATATCCCAAAAGGGTTGCCACTTGATCACGTTTCCATCGAAACGAAGAAGCTCCAGCTTGGGAAGTCGTGCGCCGAACTCACGTTGTGGAAGTCGTTCATGCTCGCTCGGTGCACCCTCACAGGTCCTTGCGCCCATGGCTGGAGTTGTAGACGACGCCGGCGTAGCAGAAGTCTTCAGAACTTCAATGTGGTGCTCGAGCAACGCCAGAGTACTGTTAGCGGCGTCATCGTATTGCATGACCACCTCATAGTCGTCTGCCGCCAGGTCGTCAGTGATCAGGGTTTCAACCTCGTTGTTCAAGGCTTTAAGTTCCACGTTGCTGGCGCGTAGTCGGCCGTGCAGCATTCGAAGTCCAGAAAGCTCGAACTCATTGGACTGGAGCACCTGGTTGACCTCGTTGATGATTCTCGTGTTCATCGATCGCCGCGAGGCCCGCTTGCTCTTCGCTCGCTCCATGTCGGTCTAGCTCGCAGCGCAGCTCACCCACACCAGGAATGAAAGGCTCGGGTCGTTGTAGGCTTGATTCCCGGGTCGTCGGCACCAAAAATCGATGTGGGAAAACCACGCTTCGGCGTTTAAAGGCACCAAATGAAGGAGACGCAAACGCCAGCATCCATGGTAAAAGAGCGTGTTCTATTTGCTTGATGGTCTCATCTTCTTCCTCGTCGTTCTCCGTCTCTTGGTGCGCGCGCTATTCGCGCGGGAGGTTCAAACAATTTCCAACAATCGATTTATGCCGGCGCTTTAACCCTGAGATGACCGAACAAGACAAGATCCGGGATATCTTAAAAGGCATAGACGATGATGCCTTTCAAATGTTGCTGGCGAAGGGCCCAAGTACCGTATCCGAACTTGTGACCTTGTGCCAGAGCTTGCAAGAGATTCGAAAACAATGTACCTCAGTTCGGAGGTCGACGACAGCAGACGACTCTCTCACTGCCCTGGCCGTCGGTGGTGACAGCACCCTGCTGGAGCAGATGTTGTTATGGTGCCTCAAATATGCGCCATAATAGCTTTTAATTGACAATCGCACACGTATGAACGCTGATTCTTGAGCAACATTGGTGGGCGCGGCGCATGGGGTCGGCTGTTCAGGGTATCGGCTGGTGCTGTTTAGAGTACCCGGTTCGCGGTAACGGTGGACAAACAGGCAAATGTACAAACAGACAGACCGACAGACCAAAGTTTTTGCGTCGAAGGTCTCCAAGAAAGACTATCGTCTTTAAAAGAATATGTACGCGAAGAGGTCGCACGACAGCCTTCGTGTCTCTCGTATCTGCCGATCACCGAAGCACCAACGAACCGCCTAATGCCGACCATTAGACAGGCTATTGAGGAGCAGGTCTCCGAGGCGTTGCCATTACCTAGGTCTGCCTCTCCACCAACACCTGCTGCCACGCCACTGACTTATGTGGCCGTCGCGGTAATGCCTCCACCTCGTCTGCCATTGTATACGCCATGACCTGTTCGATCGTCCACCGCGCCGTTTTCAGCTACACAGCAGCACGCCGGAAATCCTTGGCGCACTGCTGACAACCGGCCTATATGTTACTTTTGCGGAATTCCAGTCTACGTTGCACGTCTATGTCGTCGGCGCTTCGCAGTTAACGCACCGAGATACCCTGACTACTCGTTTCGGCCTCCATACCACGCACCTCACATGCCACCTGAAGTTCACGAACATGACGTGCAAGCTGCTTCCGGCACCCGAACCTCCACTTCTCGACGTCCTACTTCCCGCTCACCTTCCCCTTCAACAAGTCGTCGTTCTGTATCGCCTATGCGTTGACGACCTACCTCAATTGAGACGGAAAACTAGCTGCCGCCGCTCCGGAGGCACGAGCTGCGTCATCGTCTATTCATTTAAGTACTCGCCGGTCTCCCGCCAATCTTATCGATATAATTGTCGAAGGTGCACGAACACTTGCACTCATCGATACCGGTGCCGCAATATTTGTGATAAGTCAAAGACTCTGCCGCTCTCTTCGTAAAGTGACGATGCTTTCTCCCGTGGTTTCTCTTAGCACTGCGAGCACCCAACAAATTGAGCCCGTCGCGGCATGTACAGCAAAAATGGTAATTCGAGACGTGTTGTACACCCTTGAATTTCACGTGTTGGCTTTATGTTCCCACGATGTCATCCTGTAGGATGGGATTTCTTATCACGTCATCACGCCATCGTGGACTGCGCACGGGCCGAAATGGAGCTGCTACCGTTTCGTGATACGCATTTTGTTGATGCAGCCGTATGTAGTGTGGCTAACCTTGTCGTCGCGACGGACATTGGCCGTCCTCTTTTTAGCGCCTACTTTGTACCTGCCTACTGTTCTTCGCTTTCTGACGCTACCGTTCTATTTACGCCATCTGACATCTTCGGTAGCCGCCACCACACATCGCTGCCATTCGCCGTTCTTGTGCTTTCTCAAAGCACGACCGGAATATTTATTTCCAATCCCCACTCGTGCCCCCTCAGTTTGCGCCGCAACGAGACGCTCCGCCACATTCAGCCTACCGATGAAGGTACTATCGTGCCTGTCGATTTATTCGACACCAAGCCGAATATGAAGCTGAACGCGTTGGTTCCTCACCTTGCCTCGGACAGCGTGTCTTCCGATGCGTTTCACCGTTCTATTGACAGCCATCTCGCCCCGGCTCAACGAGAGCAGCTTGTTACCCTGTGGCACGAATTCATGCGTTCATTTGACTTTCCCCAAGCGGTGCTAGGAAGAACTAACACTGTTGTTCACACAATTGACACAGGGAAGAGTACTTCTATGCGCCAGAGCCCCTATCGTGTGTCACCGATGGAGCATCGCGTAATTGCAGAACAAGTAGACGACATGGTATACAGCGTGGGGTCATCAAGCCTTCTTGTAGCCCTTGGTCTTCCCCAGTTGTACTCGTCAAAAAAAAGATGGTT
The DNA here is from genome assembly GCA_013436015.1 of Rhipicephalus annulatus. NCBI lineage: Eukaryota > Metazoa > Arthropoda > Arachnida > Ixodida > Ixodidae > Rhipicephalus > Rhipicephalus annulatus. Next base: position 105,825 of record WOVY01012378.1, read on the forward strand.
CGATCCGGTACTGCGTAGACTACAGGCGCCTAAACAACATTACGAGGAGATATGTTTGCCCTCTTCCCCGCATAGACGACGCTCTCGATTGTCTCCAAGATGCAGCATTCTTTTCCTCGCTTGACCTTCGCTCAGGTTATTGGCAAGTCCCAATTGCTGAGCCTGATCGTCTGGAAACGGCGTTTGTCACACCGGATGGTCTCTATGAATTTACCGCAATGCCATTCGGACTCTGCAATGCGCCCGCCACATTCGAGCGAATGATGGACGGCATTTTACGCAGTCTCAAATGAAAAATAGGCTTGTGCTATCTCGATAACGTTGTGGTCTTTTCACCCGATTTCACTTCGCATCTCACTCGTCTGCGTAAGATTCTACAAGGCTTTACAAACGCCAGGCTTGAGCTTAACCTGAAGAAATATCACTTCGGGGCTAAACAACTCACCATACTTCGTCATGTCGTCTCAAAAGCCGGCATCCTTCCCGACCCTGACAAGCTTCGTGCTGTTGCCGAATTTCCTAAGCCGACTACAGTTAAGGAACTACGGAGCTTTGGGGGCCTGGGCTCCTACTTTCGTCTGTTTGTCCGGAACTTTGCTTCGATCATCGCTCCTCTCACCAAACTCCTTGCTGGCCCTGGAGATCTTTCCAATTGGACAGCAGCCTGTGACGAATATTTCGCAACACTGCGCCAACTCCTTACCTCACCACCCGTGCTGCGCCATTACGACCCTACAGTGCCGACCGTAGTACACACGGATGCAAGCGGCGTCGGCCTTGGTGCAGTACTCGCGCAACGCAAACCAGGTTTTACGAAAAATGTGGTCGCCTGTGCCAGCCACGCCCTCACTAAGGCAGAAGCCAACTGTTCTGTTACGGAAAGAGTGCCTCGCGATTGTGTGGGCGTTAAACAAGTTTCGCCCCTATTTGTACGGCCAGACTTTTGATGTGGTAACTGACCATTACGCACTCTGTTGGGTGGCTTCTGTGAAATCTCTTTCTGGTCACCTCGGGCGTTAGGCACTACGGCACCAGGAATTTGACATACGCGTCGTCTACCGATCGGGGCGAAAACATTCTGACGCAGATGCGCTTGCACGATCACCCGTGAAATCTGATGATACAGAAATATCAGCCCTTGACGTTTCCCTCTCTGCCGTCAGCGTCACAGACATGACATCTGAACAGCGAAAGGACCCTTGGATTGTCCCGCTCTTGAATATCCTCTCTAATACATCAACTTCCGGTTACCCGCGTGCTCTTCGCCGCCAAGCAACGCATTTCGCTATACGGGATGGCATGCTATACCGTCGCAACTATCAAGTGGCGGGTCGTAAATGACTGCTAGTCATACCCAGCCATATGCGGTCTGATATCTGCGAATATTTTCATGCTGAACCGCAACACGCACACGCCGGTGCGCTAAAGACGTATGAGCGGATCCGCCAACGTTACTACTGGCGGGGTATGTACAGGTTTGTACGCAAACACATTCGCTCATGTTCTTTGTGTCAGCAGCGCAAGACATTTCCTCATTCACCCGGTCAACTGCAACAATTACCAGGTCCTGCACGCCCATTTGACCGTGTTGAGATTGACCTATACGGCCCACTACCGTGCTCTGTTGGTGGTAATCGATGATTGTGGCTGCCGACCATCTGACAAGGTACTCCGAAACGGCAGCGCTACCTTCGGCTGGTAATTGTGACGTTGCAACCTTCATCTTGCATCGGTTTGTTCTTCGTCATGGGGCACCATGAGAGCTCCTGAAAGACAGAGGTCGCGTATTTTTGTCCGAAGTTCTGCAGCAGCTCCTACATTCATGTAGTACAGTACACCGCACATCAACAGCCTACCACCCTCAGACGAACGGCCTAACAGAATGTTTCAATGGAATCCTGGGAGACATGCTCGCTATGTATATTGATTACGACCACTCCAATTGGGATGTCAATCTTCCTTTCGGGACGTACGCTTACAATACGGCGATTCAATCAACAACGGGCTTTTCTCCATCTTTTCTTTTATATGGTTGTGACCCATGCAGCACACTCGACACAATTCTGCCATGCAATTCTGATGCCTCCGAGTTCAGCCCAGTTTCTGAAATGGCCGAACATGCCGAAGAGTGTTTTCAGCTTGCACGGTCCTTCACAGCCGATAATGAAACCCTCCAAAAAGATCACCACGACCGTGATCTTGTTCAGGACACTTTCCCCATTGGTTCTCTCATGTGGCTCCGACTGCCTTTCTACTCTCCTGAACTTACTCCTAAGTTTGCACCGAAGTATACTGGCCCTTACCGCGTCATACAGCGCCCTTCTTCTGTCACCTATGTGATCGAACCGCTCAAGCCGTCCACGTACAAGCGCCGCCTTGGTCGTGAGACGGTCCACGTCAGTCGCCTTAAGCCCTGCTACGACCCTCCTGTTTTTTCGTCACCTTGAGTCACCAGGATAACTCGTCTTCATCGCCGGGGTATTGTAGGGGGGGATTCGCAAGGCAATGACCAGTGGGCCCATCTCTGAGTCGCCTGGAAGCATTCTCGGGAGCTTTGCAGCGGCGAAATCTTGTCTTCCGTCACGCTACCGGCTACACCATGACTAATTGTGCCATTTTTGGATGCAGAATAATACCCGCCACGGTGGCCTAGTGGCTAAGGCACTCGCAACTGCTGACCCGCAGAATCGAATACCGCATTTTTGGTGGAGGCAAAACTGCTTGAGGCCCTTGTGCTTAGGTTTAGGTTCACGTTAAAGAAGCCTAGATTGTCGAAATTTCCGGAGCCCTCCCATACGCCGTCATCATAATCATATAGTGGTTTTGGGACGTTAAACCACAATCCGTGACTGCAGTTATCACTTTATTGTAGGTAGGGGTAATTTCTAGTTATGTCCAAGTTTGACACGTTTACTACGTGATCGCGTCGCTTTCTACGGAATTCCACTTAGATTCACAACGATGTACAGCTGAACTTTCCACTTGAATAGCCACGTCTCGTGCTGGTAAACGAGGTTAACAGTGCAACATATGTGAACGTGTCTTATTTTTAGAAAACATGATACTGAAACACATGGACAAGTTTTTGCAATCTAACAATCTCATCACTGATTCTCAGTGTGCATTTAGAAAAAATCATTCTAGAGAAATTTCTTTCATTCATCAAAAAGAATATATTCGCGATAAATCGAAAAAAATTAGTTTGTGTTGGACTTTTTGTAGATTTTACCAAACCATTTGATTGCATAGTACAGAGTATATTATTTAGAAAATTGTATTTATGTGGTATTAGAGGGCATCCTTTAGATTTAAATTCTGTTTATCTCATCGGAAGAAGTACGTTCAAATCAGCAATTTTCATTGCAAAACGCAAGATAATACAGCCGGTGTGCCACAGGGCAGTATACTTGGGGCTGTTCTCTTTAACATTTATATTATTGATAATGTGAATATTGATGATCAATCCAGATTTATTATTTATGTGTATGACACTGCAATAATTCTGTCAGGTGATACACACACTGAGCTATCTTCCCGTGGTATTAATGTCTTAGGTAAGCTAGAACTTTGAACAAAGAAAAATGCACTGTCAGTTAATGTAAATAAAACTAAAGCTGTAATTTTTTTTCGTTAAGGAAAAGTCTGATACTTTAGTGTATTTGTGGTATAAATCCCAGCCAGTAGAAATTGTCAGGTCAATAAAATCACTAGAAGTTTATTTCACACAGCATTTGCAATGGAATGATCATGTCCACAGCATTTTATTAAAGGGTCCCTGAAACGGTTTTTTTCACATTGCGTTTTTGATTAGACCACTACTGGAGCAAATCATTGCCACCATAATTCAATCGAAACACCCATTATTAACGGAGCTACGAGGGCTGAAAAGGTACTCTCCTCCTCTGCTCTGCCTTCCACCCTCAACTTTTCCTTGGAGTGCTCGGGACCACGGTGTTAGAATAGTTCTACACCTATTCTAACACCGTGCTCGGGGCTAAGCTCTGCCTTCACGGGGCCTGCGTCACGACGTGACGTGAGAACGCATGCGTGACGTTGTGTCGTCTACTTCCGGTAAGTCAAAGCCAGAGCAGAGCCACCGGCAGTCAGGCGCTTGACCGCGGCGGGGCCAGCTGAGGTGATCGTCTGTTTGTGGCACGGAGGAAGGAAAGGTAGGAGAGGCCCTGACGTCACTCGTTGTGAAGCCACGATGAAGCCGGAAGTCGGCCATATTGACTGGGTAATTTCTCCTCTCTTGTTTACATCCTAATGTAAAGCAGAAGGCACTACTGTCTCTCCGGCTTGGAAAGCACGTGCGCTGCAGCGCGCGTGTCGTGACGATTCGAAACGAATGAAACGGGGGTTAACACTCGGGGCCAGCGCGACACCATCGGCGAAATCATTTCGTCCGAGTATTAACAGCGAGTAACAGCTCACTGACAACGAAGCAAGTACAAGAGAACACGCGCTAGATGCACTGACATTGGCGAGTGTTTTCACGTCATTAATTCAGCAACTGTACAGACAACACGATCGCCCATGTGCCTTCTATGGTTGCATTCCGACACGCGGCCGACGCCGCGTCCAGCCACTGTGTCCGTGTTCCGCGTGAAACTCACCGGCGTCAGCATTCTGCGACCGTGGTGACTTTGAGCACAGTGCAAGGGACACTTAAACGCGGTTGCTGTTACATTGAGATTACATGCAATGCTGGGGGAGAGTATACGAAGCGGAACAGCAAAGGTGTTTTAATACGCACATGCAAGTTGTTACTGTACACACGCACACAACACGAAACTACGTATGTGTACATGGTTCTCATTGCGTCTTGCTGGGCTCAACAGCGTCGTCCGTTGTCACAAGCAGGAGCACTGCCCAACCGTCACTGGCCAGCAAGGCGTTCGTCGTCGTTCTGCTTTGTCATGTGGCCCAACGCAATTTCGCTGAAGACTAATTGCTTCATTCACGTAATCCGCCGCACGACACATGAATATGCACTCGTTCCACGCACTCTTGAAACCCCGTGATGGACAAAAGGATTTGTAAACCTTGCTAAGAGTACAGTAACTGCCATGAGAACACAGCGTAACCAATAACGCGGCGCAGAGCACAGATATTGTCCGCCACGGCTCAGAACGAGACCTGCAGAGGCACACATGCCACCGCCAGCCACGGCTACTCACTGCTAAATCAGAAGGGCAAGAGTAGGGGCTAGTTGGTTGAACATTGTTGAGACTCACACCGCGCTGGAATTAAACACACAAATAAAAGACACACTGAAGCACGTGTGTGTGGACTCGTGTGTGTCCTACCTGTGCTTCAGTGTGTCTTTTATTTGTGTGTTTAATTCCAGCGCGGTGTGAGTCTCAACAATGCTAAATCAGCTCCACTGCGCAAAACGTAACCATAGGAACGCCGCCATTGTGCCCAGTGAATATGGTCGCTATGATGCCATTTCCTCCACACTTTTCACGTATTGTGCCGGCTGGGCACGCCCTCTCTTACCTTTCCTTCCTCCGTGGTTTGTGTGCTCAACGCCAGCAGCCTGTGTTTTGTTTCACGGCGCTTTGGACCATTGCTCACCGTGGACCCCGGACTTGCAGAGCGTTCGCGCTGAATGAGCGATGGAATTGTTTTCGAACCATACAGGGACACACCGTTTCGCGATTCTGCGCTTCGTGCGGAGGATGACAGTAGTGATCCGCCGCCACCTGACTCACTGAACTTCCATGACGATATCCACGATCATGGGTAAGTGTAAATGATATTGGTAGCCCTTTTTGTTCGATACATGTTCGTGCTCGCGTCCGCGTTTGCTGTGTCACACGTGTCACTTGTACGTTGTGCTGCATAATCACAAGCGTAGAAACAATTTCGTCATTGTCTTTCATTTCACGGTGTTTGTGTGGTTTCTCACGATAACAATAACTTAGGCTAATTTTCGCGAATGCAGGTGCGACTGCTGGATTTGTGGAGCAATGCCAACGGACCTTGAACAAGTCTGCTTTCGCGACATACCGCAAGTTTTTTCGGGTACAGTAAAAAGTAACTAAATACGTTACTCGTTACTCTAATAAAAAAGGGAACTTTTGACGGCTCCACGTTCTATATATACATAAAAAAAGGTAATGCATTACCAATACAGTAACCGAAAAAAACATAACGAATGTTACCTCTGCCGTAGCTCCGGAATCATCAGTTTTAATCAATGTGTCTTTGCTGCAGAAACCCACAATGAGAATTTTTAAATTTCAAATTTATGTTTCACACATACTAACCCAATCAAGGATTATACTCAATGTTCATTTAACGAGAATTATTTGTACAAATGTGCTGAACCTTAGCAATGTTATATGAAGGCTTAATGACGCCTGCCCGTGTTATGGCTTCTGACTCTGCAGTGACCCAGGGTGAAACCATTTTTTTTTTCATTAGATCATTATACACAAAGTGAGGTTCAATAATCTACGGTATTCACAAAGAAGCTATCATTGAACTCTCAAGAAGTCCGGACTGCTACATAACTCGGCACGAAGATTTCCGAAGCGTGTGCCTGAACTCCGTGGTGCTGCGTGCTGAAGAACAGCGTCGCGGTTGAAGGAGAAGTGCACAGGTAATAGTGTATAAAACAAAAAAAACGTTTTGAAGTTGCAGTTCAAGCAACGTCATCTTATGCCTTTTTCCAGGAAATATCGCTTTCTCGCGAACCGCTTCTTCACGCGATGTATTTGGCAGAGGCTTAGGCGACGCAACACAGTTGTATTACCTGCGTGCGTAGTCGACGCCATCCGTAAGCAGTTCCCGTCAGCCGACTACGTGGGCTTCCGGTATACTACTGTGGGCATGTGAAAGCTTTTCTATCTTAACTTGAAACTAATCAGCAAGCTTCCCGTGCTTTCAAGTACGCATCAATGATATCCGCGCATAAATGATTTCCACATTCATGTCCTTTTAGGTTGACCTGTTTTGCACAGGTTTGTTTTTCCTAATGGACTTGTTATGCAATCTTTCGCTCCAAAATAGTTGTGCTTCGTGCATGATTTTTTAAGAGAATAATATGTAGGGCTTGCTTATCGCATCGCTTATGATGATAATCGCAGACACTTTTATTAGTCAACAGTTAAAAAGTAGGTGCACAATTCCCGAACAGAGGCAACTGCCAAACACAAGACTCACCCAAACAAGAAACGAGGGGCATTTCTCAAATACTTCCATTTAGTCATTCTGCCAAACTTGTGATGCTATATCAAGTAGATTTAGCTCTGTTTGGGCTGCCTCCCGTATAACACAGACGCGAAAATAAGATGTAGCTCTCTCGCTCAATTCAACAGTGGCTCTTTGTGTGCTGCTAGCCGTAGCACACATGAAAAGTAACATTTCACGGTACTTCACAAAAAGCAATCATGGCTGCATCGTTGCCCGACTGCCAGGAAGGCATTATCTTCAGTCAAATGTGGCGCTCTCGCTCGATTCACCCAGTGGCTCTCTGTGTGCTGCCAGCTGTATAGCACACACGTGAAAATGACATTTGATGGTACTTTCCACAAATCAGTCATGGTTGCAAGGTTGCCTGACTGCCAAGAAGGTTCGTTGCATTGAACTTGTGTCAGAAACTTCAGCTGCGTCGTCGCTATGGTTGCATTTTCTCTGCTTCACTGAAATTTCGACGTTACCTCATTCACAAGTGTCACAGGACTTCAGCTTCGTCGTCTATACGGTTGCATTCTGTCTGTTTCACTAAGCTTTCGACGTTCCTTCAATCCAGTGTAGCTCTTGCTCGATTCACACAGTGGCAGTCTGTGTGCTTCCAGCCAGAGCACACACACACACGTGAAAAGATTTGATGCCAGTTTGACGGTAAGCTTTTGATGCTGTTCTAAGTAGTGGTGACTACCCGCCACGGGGGTTACCGTTCATGGTGAAATCCCGGCCATGGCGGCTGCATTTACAGTGGAGCCAAAAATGGTTGAGGCCCTGTACTTCAATTTAGGTGCATGTTGAAGAACACCTTGTGACCGAAATTCTTCGCACCCTACACTTTAGCTTACCTCACTGTTTTGTTTACATCACGGTTTTGGGACATTGAACCCAAACCAACATCATCAGAACAAATGGAAGTTCCTGATTCGAGGTCGATGGTGTTGAAAATTGTGTGCTTCTCTGAGCAATGAGCTCCTCCTTAGATGGCCGCTCATAGGTGAGGGACATATGTCACAGCTTTGCTGCCTCGTTGCTTGTAAAGCTCTCCTTATATGATGAGAGTTCGCGAAGGTCCCTAACATGTTCCACAGCTCTTCAACATATTCTGGGTGGTGAAGAGAGACAAATCACTATCGTGCCAGGACACACTACAGTATGGGCAGTGGGCTTGGCAGCATGTCAGCAACGCCTCACGCTCACACGATCCGCTTGCCTTTCGTGCCTCACTCACCCTGACGTGCTTGCTGACATCCTTCCATGGGCCACCTTGCGTAGCTGATGGAGACCCGATGTTCGCGGGCCACCAGCCGCTGCATCCTTCGACTACAGCAGTCTTCATTCAACCTGATCCTGGCTCTGGAAATGAGTGGCGTGCACATGAATATCTTCTCAGACACGCCTCTGCCTACATCGTCGCTCAGCTGCCTTGTTCCCTTTCCTTCTGTGGATGCTTCGCCGCCACGTCGACTACTCTGACATCACAGCAGCACTATATAAGGCCTGACAAAATGTCACCTACTTCCAGTGGGCTTGGCAGCATGTCAGCAACGCCTCACGCTCACGCGATCTTCTTGCCTTTTGTGCAGGTAAAGTGTTCATATTGTTACGGGAAGGAGACTGACTCAAAGGGGTAGTCATCGATGCTCGCTGGCGCTGCTCGCCTAACCAGCTGGTTAGGCGAGCAGCGCCAGCCACACAGATTAGCTCGTGCCAGCCTATCTGCTTTGTCTTCTTCAGCTCCATGCACTGGCACGTAGCATGACCCCCGGTGGCGGAGGCTCCATCCAGGTGCTTTAAAGGTCGTTATCTGACGCATTATTGTAGGGCTTGATCCGCGAGACGTGTGCGATATCACTGGGCCGCATAGTAGATGATGATGGACAGATGGGGCTGATCTCGTAAGTGACAGGTGTAACTTGACGCAGTATACGGTAGGGTCCCGTGTAATGAGACAGAAGTTTTTCGGATAGGCCCAGCCAACGATGAGAGAACCAGAGTAAAACGAGGGTACCGGGAGCGAAATGTACGTCTCTATGTTCCGCATCGTACCGACGGCATAGGTTGGTTTGCGACGCCATCAGCCGAGCGCGAGCGAGCTGACGGGCATGATCGGCTCGCGCAATCGCGTCGCGGGCATACTCGCTGGTGGACGAGGTGTGAGCTGAGATGAATGTGTCCAGTGGTAAAGTCGGCTCTCTTCCGTACAATAAGTATAACGGCGAAAAGCCCGCTGTGTCTTGACGGGATGAATTATACGCGAAAGTTGCGTAGGGTAAGGCAAGGTCCCAGTCTCGGTGGTAGGGCGACACGTACATAGCGCGAATATTTGCTAAAGTGCAAATAAATCGTTCCGTGAGGCCGTTTGTTTGAGGGTGGTAAGCGGTTGTCAGTGTGTGTTGCGTGGAACAAGAACGCAAAATGTCAGCGATAACTTGGGATAGAAATGTACGGCCACGTTCTGTGAGAAGCTGTCTCGGAGCACCGTGAATCAATATAACGTCCCGTAACAAGAATCGCGTTCGATGCGGGGCATGCCACCGGATCGAACGCGATCATGAAAATGCCCTTCCTAATGCAGGTTGTTCTACTCGGGTTCATCTCGACTACATCCTGCGTTTTCCGGCTGCCCGAAAGTCCTCCCGGATTACCTCCTGCTTACCTCACCAACAAGCCGCCACTTTTGTTCACCGACGAGAACGATAAATGTCAAGCCGAACCGGATCCGCCACCTTCAGTCGCCGACCACTTCATCGCCTGGCAACTTCGGACATCTACTAGCGCCGCAGCCCTACAAAAGCCGCCTTCGCCTGGATGCCAGTTGGGGCCTGCCACCGCATCGAACGCGATCATGAAAATGCCCTTCCTAATGCAGGTTGTTCTACTCGGGTTCATCTCGACTACATCCTGCGTTTTCCGGCTGCCCGAAAGTCCTCCCGGATTACCTCCTGCTTACCTCACCAACAAGCCGCCACTTTTGTTCACCGACGAGAACGATAAATGTCAAGCCGAACCGGATCCGCCACCTTCAGTCGCCGACCACTTCATCGCCTGGCAACTTCGGACATCTACTAGCGCCGCAGCCCTACAAAAGCCGCCTTCGCCTGGATGCCAGTTGGGGCATGCCACCGCATCGAACGCGATCATGAAAATGCCCTTCCTAATGCAGGTTGTTCTACTCGGGTTCATCTCGACTACATCCTGCGTTTTTCGGCTGCCCGAAAGTCCTCCCGGATTACCTCCTGCTTACCTCACCAACAAGCCGCCACTTTTGTTCACCGACGAGAACGATAAATGTCAAGCCGAACCGGATCCGCCACCTTCAGTCGCCGACCACTTCATCGCCTGGCAACTTCGGACATCTACTAGCGCCGCAGCCCTACAAAAGCCGCCTTCGCCTGGATGCCAGTTGGGGCATGCCACCGCATCGAACGCGATCATGAAATTGCCCTTCCTAATGCAGGTTGTTCTACTCGGGTTCATCTCGACTACATCCTGCGTTTTCCGGCTGCCCGAAAGTCCTCCCGGATTACCTCCTGCTTACCTCACCAACAAGCCGCCACTTTTGTTCACCGACGAGAACGATAAATGTCAAGCCGAACCGGATCCGCCACCTTCAGTCGCCGACCACTTCATCGCCTGGCAACTTCGGACATCTACTAGCGCCGCAGCCCTACAAAAGCCGCCTTCGCCTGGATGCCAGTTGGGGCATGCCACCGCATCGAACGCGATCATGAAAATGCCCTTCCTAATGCAGGTTGTTCTACTCGGGATCATCTCGACTACATCCTGCGTTTTCCGGCTGCCCGAAAGTCCTCCCGGATTACCTCCTGCTTACCTCACCAACAAGCCGCCACTTTTGTTCACCGACGAGAACGATAAATGTCAAGCCGAACCGGATCCGCCACCTTCAGTCGCCGACCACTTCATCGCCTGGCAACTTCGGACATCTACTAGCGCCGCAGCCCTACAAAAGCCGCCTTCGCCTGGATGCCAGTTGGGGCATGCCACCACATCGAACGCGATCATGAAAATGCCCTTCCTAATGCAGGTTGTTCTACTCGGGTTCATCTCGACTACATCCTGCGTTTTTCGGCTGCCCGAAAGTCCTCCCGGATTACCTCCTGCTTACCTCACCAACAAGCCGCCACTTTTGTTCACCGACGAGAACGATAAATGTCAAGCCGAACCGGAACCGCCACCTTCAGTCGCCGACCACTTCATCGCCTGGCAACTTCGGACATCTACTAGCGCCGCAGCCCTACAAAAGCCGCCTTCGCCTGGATGCCAGTTGGGGCATGCCACCGCATCGAACGCGATCATGAAAATGCCCTTCCTAATGCAGGTTGTTCTACTCGGGTTCATCTCGACTACATCGTGCGTTTTCCGGCTGCCCGAAAGTCCTCCCGGACTACCTCCTGCTTACCTCACCAACAAGCCGCCACTTTTGTTCACCGACGAGAACGATAAATGTCAAGCCGAACCGGATCCGCCACCTTCAGTTGCCGACCACTTCATCGCCTGGCAACTTCGGACATCTACTAGCGCCGCAGCCGTACAAAAGCCGCCTTCGCCTGGATGCCAGTTGGGGCATGCCACCGCATCGAACGCGATCATGAAAATGCCCTTCCTAATGCAGGTCAGTTACTTGCAACACGCTAATTCCTTTCGATCAAGTGATTCCTTTCTACTTGCGGTGTCGTGCCCCCCTGACATCCTTGATTGCTGGCGTAGGTGGCGTAGATCATTGTGTCAATCATTGTGTTCTTTCGCCGTGATAGCCCATTTAGTTTGCCTTCTGCTCATGCTCGCGGGGGACATTGAATCCAACCCTGGCCCTTCCCCCACACTTGAAAGTATTGCTGAAGCCATCGCTCGCGTTGAAAAATCGCAAGACACAGTGCTCTCTGAATTGGCCCTTATCCGAGCAACACAATCAAACATGGAAGGCTTGGTTGATCGCCTCTCCTCCCGTGTTGACGCTCTTGAGCAAATTAACGCAGCCCGTGCCGCTGATCCCACTACCGAGAATGGTAATACCCTATATAACCTTTCTTCCAGCATTAAAACGCTAGCCGAAAAATGCGATGACTCAGAGAATCGCCTCCGCCGGTGCAACCTACTATTTTTTGAAATACCCGACGTCATTAACGAAACATGGGCCGAATCAGAATCGCGTATAATCTCGTTTTGCACCGAAAAACTTGAAGTTCCAATTACTTCCGTAGATATTGAAAGAGCACACAGACTAGGCCGCTTTCAAGCCAATAAAAACCGCCCGATTATAGTCACCCTGTCCAGATTTAAGGATAAGGCTAGAATACTTTCCGCTGGCCCGAAACTGAAGGACTCGTTATTCTCTGTACGCGAGGATTATTCAGCGCGTGTAAGATTGGCAAGGAAGAAGCTTTTCTTGTATGCGCAGGAAAGCAAATTCGTGTCCTTCAAAATCCGTTTCGACAAGCTTATCGTTGACAAAAAGCCTTTTGTTTATGATGCTGAATCGGACAGAGTTATAGAACTGAAAGCATAGCGTTCACTGTGTGCTTCCAGGGTTCCATCCTCCCCTCCTTTCGAGTCCATTCCAACTAGAATCGCTCCTCCAGTCTATCAAACTACATCTATCCTGCTTACGAATATCCGTAGCTATATGCCCAAAAAGGAAGCTGTGCAAACTCTCCTTGAGGACACCAGCACCGACATCGCAATCCTGAGTCATGGCTAACCCTTGATATTCACGACAATGAATTACGTCACAGCAACACCCATTTCACGTCTCACAGACTTGATAGGAACAGACGCAGAGGGGGTGGTATTTTAGTTTTCGTGAAAGACAGCCTACCCTCCCAAACTTTGACAATCAGTACGAATTTCGAAATTCTTTGCGTTGAAATAATCCTTCCCACGTGCAAAAACATTCTTATAGCCTGTTACCGTGCACCCGACTGCGACCACTCTTTCACAGATGACCTTCAAAATGTTCTTTTTGATCTGACATCCCGGTTTCCTCACGCAAACTTCTTGCTTTGCGGGGACTTTAATTACCCTGATATTGACTGGGACAATTTGTGTGCTAATTCACGACAATCCAGAGATTTCCTCGAACTGTGTCTCCTTTTTAACTTATCACAATCAGTCACAATGCCAACTCGTGGCACAACCACTCTTGATCTTGTTCTTGTCTCCAACCCAGATTTAATTCAGTCAGTGTCATGCATTCCCGGTCTGAGTGACCATAATGTTGTATTGTTTTCATTGTCCATTGCCTTACCTTCGCGAAGACCTTCAAAAAAGTTAATACGCGACTTTAACAACGCCAACTTCTCGACGATTAACTCAGAACTTAATACATTTTTGGTCTCCTTCACCCTGTCTGCTTCTACCCGAACAATTGACCAAAACTGGTTATTGTTCAAGCGGAAATTATTAACCCTTATCGATAACCACGTCCCCCTTATTCGTGTTCCAGGCGATGCTCAGCGACCCTGGTATTCTAATCTCCTAAAGAAACTATCTCAAATAAAAAAGCGCCTTTTTCGCGCTGCTAAAAACTTTGAGTCAATATCAAAATGGAACAGATATTTCGCATGCCTTCGTGAATACGCTCACTTGTTGAAGCGCTCCAAAAAGAAATTTTTTCAGGATGACTTGCTTAACATTGCCCGAACTAATCCAAAGAAGTTTTGCAAACTTCTCAACCCTAAAAATAACACGCACAATATATCCTTAACCAACTCCGATGGTTCTCACGTTCCTCTCCCACAGCGGGCGGACGTTATGAATACTTACTTCACTTCAGTCTTCACTTCTGAACCACTTCATAGTATTCCAGTCATGCCGAGATCTAATTTTTCTCAAATGCCGCCCATTGACATTACCTCCGAAGGCATCAGCAATCTGATAAAGAAATTAAAAATATCCAGCTCCCCCGGACCTGACAATATTCCTGCCAAAGTTTTAAAAGCTACTAATAGCATTTCTAGCAAATTTTTGGAGATAATTTTTAAACAGTCCATTTCTGAAGGTTTCATCCCAGATGATTGGAAACTTGGGAAGGTTGTACCAGTTTTCAAGTCTGGCAAGCGATCTGACCCATCTAACTATCGCCCCATTTCACTAACGTGTATCGCTTGCAAACTTATGGAACACATAATATATTCACATGTTGCTCGTCACCTCGATGATCACTCTTTCTTTTTTTATAAGCAGCATGGTTTTCGTTCAGGGCTCTCATGCGAAACTCAACTTTTTTAATTTACGACTGATCTTCATCTCAACCTTGATTCGTCATTTCAGACTGATGTTATTTTTGTCGACTTTTCAAAAGCCTTCGATCTCGTCCCTCACCAACGACTAATCAACAAACTTTCTTCACTTTCCCTCGATCTCCTGACCTTATCATGGATTAAGTGCTTCCTAACCCACCGGTCGCAATTCACTGTTATCGGTGGTGCTCATTCTGATACTACTCCAGTAATCTCTGGCGTCCCTCAGGGCTTGGTTCTCGGCCCGCTCCTTTTTTTAGTCTACGTAAATGACCTTCCTTCCGGCATTTCATCAACGGTTCGGCTTTTTGCTGACGATTGCGTCATCTACCGTCGTATATCAACTCCCGAAGATCAGCTAATACTACAGCAAGATTTACACATCATTGATAACTGGTGCGCCCAGTGGATGATGAGGCCGAATACTTCCAAATGTAAGTTCATGCCTGTCTCACGGAAACACACTAACGTCATCCACCCGTACTCATTAAACTCAACTGTGTTATGCCAAGTGGATTCTTACCGATACCTGGGCGTTGTAATTACAAGCAGACTAACCTGGACCGAGCATATTATCAAACTAGCTGCCGATGCCTCAAAAAATCTTGGCTATCTTAGGAGATCATTGTCATTATCACCTGCAAGCCTTCGCAAATTGGCCTTTGAAACTTTTGTTCATACTAAAATGGAATACGCATCTGCAATTTGGAGCCCTCATCAGATATACCTTTTTAACATTCTTGAATCCGTCCAAAATCGTGCCGCCAGATTCATCTCCGCAAATTACGACAAACGAGCAAGCATCAGTCAAATCAAATCATCCCTCGGTCTCCCTGTTTTGTCAGCTCGACGCAAAATTTCACGTCTCTGTCTCTTTCACAAACTTTACTACAGCTTTCCTCACCTACATGGCTCACTTTTACTTCCGCCTGTCCGAACATCTCGTCGCCTATTTAATTCCCTGAGTATCCAACGTCTGTTTGGTTCTACTAACGCTTTTAATAAATCATTTCTTCCTACGGCTATCGATGAGTGGAACGGTTTGGCGGATGCTATTGTCAGCGAAAAAGTTGCTTTTAAATTTAGAGATTTATTACTAGCTACCCTTGACTCTTAATCGCTGTTTGTCTTTCCTTTGTTGTTTGTTTTCTGTCGCCTGTATATTTTGGACCGCGAATCGACTGTCGAATATTTCGTTTGACATGCTCTGTTTTTTTTTGTTTTCTTTTTGTTTTTTTGCTACCTGTATGTTTTAGTAATTCAAAACTGTAACCATGAACTGCGTTTTCATTGAAATTTGTACTTGGATTGTTCCCCCCCCCCCTTATGTAATGCCCCGAGAGAGGCCCTTAAGGGTAAAATGAATGATGATGATGAAGAAGTCAGCGACGTCGGTTACACAGCTGGTCGGTAGAGCTCGCGTAATAGTGTAGCGTGTAGCGTAGTCTGTAATAACGGCTATCCATTTGTTTCCCAATGTTGATGTGGGAAAAGGACCAAGCAGGTCTAACCCAACACGGTAAAATGGTTCCGCGGGTATGTCAATTTGTTGAAGATGGCCAGCGGGTAGCAGCGACGGTGTTTTATGACGTTGGCATAGGTCACACGTGGCAACGTATCGGCGTACCGAACGAGCAAGGCCTGGCCAGAAAAAACGGCGCCGGACGTGCTCGTACGTGCGGGATACGCCAAGGTGTCCAGCCGTGGGAGCGTCGTGAAGTTCGGTGAAAACACAGCGGCGCAAATGCTTAGGCACAACAATGAGAAGGTCGGGCCCGTATGGTCGGAAATTGCGACGGTATAGCACACCCTTTCGAATGACAAAGTAGCGGACGGAAGCATCATTCGTGGAGGATTCCATACGGCTGATGATGTCAAGCAGCTCTAGTTCACGCTTCTGTTCTTCCCCAATATTAAAGAAGTCGGACACTGACAAGATTGAGTTCTCCATGGGCTCATCAGTGTCCTCAGAATCGTCGACAGGCTACCGGGAGAGGCAATCGGCATCACGGTTTAGGTGGCCAGATTTGTATACCACCGAATAGGAAAACTCTTGCAGGCGCAAAGCCCAGCGACCAAGGCGGCCTGATGGATCTTTCAGAGAGTTGAGCCAGCGGAGTGCGTGGTGGTCGGTAACTACCGAAAATGGGCGTCCGTATAGATAAGGTCGAAATTTCGCCACCGACCATACAAGAGCCAAGCACTCACGCTCTGTTATCGGATAGTTACGTTCAGGGGCGGATAGGAGGCGGCTGGCATGTGCAATAGCGCAATCATGGCCATGTTGTTTCTGAGCCAGCACTGCACCAATGCCATGCCCACTTGCATCTGTACGGACTTCCGTAGGGGCAGCAGGGTTGAAGTGTGCTAGAATCGGAAGGGTAGTGAGAAGAGCGACTAGAGTCGAGAACGCAGAAGCCTCTTCGGAGCCCCATGAAAACGGGACTTCTTTCTTGAGGAGCTGCGTAAGCGGCCTCGCTATGTGCGCAAAATTTTTCACGAAGCGTCGGAAGTAGGAGCATAGTCCGATAAAGCTGCGTACATCCTTCGCAGATCGTGGTACAGGAAAGTTTTTGACGGCGCTGATTTTTGCCGGGTCTGGTTGTACACCGTTGGCGTCTACTAAATGGCCAAGCACTGTGATTTGATGGCGTCCAAAGTGACGTTTGGACGAGTTGAGCTGCAAGCCAACGCGACGGAAGATTCCCAGGATGGCTGAGAGGCGCTCTATGTGAGTTTCAAATGTTGGTGAAAAGATGATGACGTCGTCCAAGTAGCACAAACAGGTGGATCATTTGAATCCTCTGAGCAGGGAGTCCATCATTCGTTCGAAGGTGGCTGGAGTGTTACAAAGGTCGAAGGGCATGACCTTGAACTGATATAGGCCATCGGGGTGATGAATGCCGTCTTTTCACGGTCCATTTCACCTACCTCTATCTGCCAGTAGCCGGAACGAAGGTCTATGGAGGAAAAATAGTAGGACCCATAGAGGCAATCAAGCGCATCATCTATTCGTGGCAGAGGGTAGACGTCTTTTTTGGTAATTTTGTTTAGGTGTCAATAATCCACGCAGAAAGGCCATCCACCGTCTTTCTTGCGGACTAGCACTACAGGAGAAGCCCAAGGACTGCAGGATGACTCAATGATGTCCTTGGCGAGCATTTTGTCGACCTCACTTTGGATGATGTGACGCTCGGCCGCCGACACCCGATATGGACGCCTATGAATAGGATGCTCATTACCAGTGTTTATGCGGTAGATCATACCGGTAGCTTTCCCCAACGGACGGCCGCTGATGTCAAAAACGTCGATGTAGGACAGCAGAACCCGGTGGAGCTCATCAGTCTGCTGCGGCGCAAAGTTGGAAGCGATCATCGAAGTAACAGCACTGTCGGAGCAAGTGGCAGATTGATGTTGAGCGTGGGGGTCAGAAGGGGCAGCCATCGCGAAAACATTTACCGCATTGTCTTCTAAGGTGCAGAGCAACGCCAAAGAGATTCCTTGTGGCAAAACTTGAGGTGTCAAGCTAAAGTTGACAACTGGGAGGCACGTAGCATTTCCTGCGACGGACAGAATGGTGTGCGGTAATGTAATTCCACGGCTTATGAGGACTTCGGTGATAGGGGTCAGAACATAGTCACCGTCGGGAACTGGTGGTATTGAGACGAGCTCTATGTAGGTCAGTGTCTGTGGAGGGAGGCGCGCGTGTCCCGTTGTGCAGAGGCGACTCGACCGTTGTGTAAGAGGTTCTGTTGTAAGCAAGTGTAGACGGAGCGTACTGGTCGAACAGTCTATGAGGGCAGAATGCGCGGACCGGAAGTGGAGGCCTAAGATTACGTTGTGGGGGCATTTATCAAGGACGGTGAACAGAACTATTGTGTGTCGATCCGCAATGCTCACACGAGCGGAGCACATTCCAACGATAGATGCTATTCCACCATCCGCAACACGGACGAACTGAGTGGTCGCAGGTGTGAGAACCTTCTTGAGCTTGCGGCGAAAATCACTCGTCATCACGGAAAGTTGGGCACCGGTGTCGACAAGAGCAGTGACATGTACGCCGTCTACTTGTACGTCTATGAGGTTCCGTTTGGTCGGTATCGTCAAAAGAGGATTTTCGGTCAGTCCGAGCGATGCAGCGCCACCTCCGGGGCCTGCAACGCTTAGTTTTCCGTTGGGGAACCTCGTGGGAAGGTGGGGGAAGATGGTCTGCGGGGCTGTGGAGAACGAGACTGGCGACGTTGGGGGGATAGAGAGCGGGAGTAGCGGTGTTCAGAAGCAGATTCCTGGGCAAAATGGTCGCGGCTGGTCTCATGGCGATAGGCTGGACGTGCATAGAATGGACGAGAGGACGGTTGTGCAGGAGGACCCCAGCGACTTCTGCAATGGCGAGAAATGGGCCCGATTCTGTGACACGAGAAGCATATCGGCTTGTCATCATGTGTTCGCCGTGCGGACGGATTACGGAACGTTGAGGGAGAGCCGGTCGGGAAGGGACGTGCAGGCGTGTATCGGGGCTGGTAGTCGGTGCGGGGAGGCGGTGAGATAAAATGAATTCCCAAGCTGGCGATTTCCTGCTGGACGACTTCTTGAATGAGAGGCAACGTAATTGGCGGAGAGGGGTCAGGGGACGTTGGTCCCACCTTAGCTGGAGCAGCCGCTTCAAGCTTTCGCCTGACGATTCGCGTCAAGTTGTCACAGGTGTCTGGTGGATGATATGTGACGAGACACGAGGACGTCGCAGTGGTGTTCGGGAGGCGCTGGAACTGATGGGAGATGCGTCTGCTTTTAGCTTGTTGGAACCGGCGGCATTCTTAATGATCGCTTCAACAGATGACACATTGTTGAATACCAACAAGTTGAACGCATCGTCAGCGATACCCTTTAGGATATGCGCAACTTTTTCAGGTTCAGACATATTTTCGTCGGCTTGGCGGCATAGTGAAAAGACAGCCTGAATATAACCGATGTACGGCTCCGCGGAAGATTGTGCGCGAGTCGACAACTAAATTTTCGCAGCTTCACGACGACCAGAGATGTTGCCCAAAAGCTCATGGATCTCTGCCTTGAAGCTGTCCCAGCTTGTTATGTCATGCTAGTGGTTATCAAACCAAACACGAGGGGTTCCGTCGAAATAAAAGATGACGTTTGCGAGCATAAGAGTGGGATCCCACCTGTAAGTGGCGCTGACGCGTTCGTAGAGGCGTAGCCACTGGTCGACGTCGGAACCCTCGCTGCCCGAGAACACGCCGGGGTCTTTGAGCGTGGGAAGCGTCACCAAAGTAGTTGCGGGTGCTGGGATGACAGGTCGGGCAGAATGGGGAGCAACCGGAGAGGGTGTAGCCGAGTCTTGAGTTGTCATGTTGTAAGCCGCGAGGGAGCGTCCGCTTCGGAGTTCCGTGGCGAGGACAGGGATCGCACAACTCCACTAAATATGTTACGGGAAGGAGACTGACAAAGAAGGGTAGTCACCAATGTATTAACAGCCGGTTAGCCAAGCAGCGCCAGCCAAACAGATTAGCTGGTGCCAGTCTATCTGCTTTGTCTTCTTCAGCTCCATGCACTGGCACGTAGCAATATTCTCTCTTCAACCGCCGTATCAGATACATGGCATTAGCCATGCTGCCAAGCCTACTGTGTTGCATTGCCATGATTTGTGAGTGAACTCATGTTATTCTTAACCTCTTGCTTCTAGCAGGCGACATTAAGGAAAACCCCAGTCCTAACACTCCAGCCACTTCATCACACCCATCTGATGACATAATGTCAGTGCTGAGTGAAATTCACGCCGGACAAGCAACACTCTTATGAAATGAACGCAATCCACTTAAAATTATCAGAAAATGACAAAGCTCTTGATGACTTAAAAAAGACTAGGGGAAATAGAGGGCGTTTGTTCTTCAGTCGCCTTATTCAAAGAACAAATCATTGAAGTTCGAGGCATAACAGAGCATAGCACCAAGTTGTTTACAAACTTGGCTACCAGACTGGACGACACCGAAGATCGAACTAGACGCTCATATGTAGTGCTTTTTGGACTGAAAGACAATAAAAATGAAACGTGGGAGCAATCAGATAAGTTAATCATTGATTTCTGCAGCACGAGCCTTGAAACTTCTCTGCAACCAAGAGACATAGAGCGCGCTCACAGGTTGGGCCGCTTTCGACCAAATAACAATCGACCCATTATTGTCCGGTTTTTCCATTTCAAAGTTAAAGGAGTGTGTATTATCAAGAAGCGCGCGACTCAAGGGCACCAAATTCAGGATTACAGCTGACTTATCGCCAGCTACTCGCCTTGCTCGTAAAAAGCTGGCGGAATTCGGTAGAAATCAACAAAAACCTTTCAAGCTCCGCTATGATAAACTTATCAACACTACTTACCTTTTAGTTCTACTGAGCAGAAGGTCATTTGACAGCCACGGTAGCAATCACATGACTCTTCTCAACGAGAATCTTCCCAAACAGCTCTGTCTTTCGTATGCACGAACACAAGTATCATGCCCAAACGCGAATTACTTTCACACATAGCAGATATCACTGACTGCAGTTTCATAGTTCTAAACGAAACTTGGCTAAATTCATTCGTTTCAAACATCGAACTACAGCGCTGCTTCCCTGATTTTGTCATTTTTCGGCGCGACCAAGAAAACAAACGTGGTGGTGGTGTCATGATAGCTGCCCATAACAGCGTGCAGTGCATCATAGTTGATGTACCCTGTTCATTAGAAATCTTTTTTTGTGCATTGTCAAGCGTCTAATCCACTTGTTGTAATCTGAGTGTGTTACCGCCCACCTGACACACATGCATCTTTCACAAATCATTTCCATGATGCCGTCTATTCTGTCACAACTGCTTTTCCAAACACCCCAGTTATTTTGTTTGGTGATTTCGATTTCCTCCGAATAACAAGGTCAAATGTAGCACTAACTGCATCAAACCCAAAGCTGAAAGTGAATTTCCAATCGCTTGTTTATTATTCGGCCCATCGCAACTTATCTCTAAACGTACTCGTCAAACAGAACACTCAACCACCATTCTAGGCCCATTGCTTACGTCTCATCTTCATAATTTTAGTACCGTGTCACACTTATCTGCCATTAGG
This sequence comes from Rhipicephalus annulatus, assembly GCA_013436015.1. Classification (NCBI taxonomy): domain Eukaryota; kingdom Metazoa; phylum Arthropoda; class Arachnida; order Ixodida; family Ixodidae; genus Rhipicephalus; species Rhipicephalus annulatus. The sequence continues at coordinate 127,390 of WOVY01012378.1, forward strand.
GATAACTCTGTTCTTCACACAACCTTTCAGTGCTACTTACAGAATCCCAAGAAACTGAAGAGAACAATAACTTTATTAAGAAGAGAACAATAAAGGCAACTACGCAGCTATAAATTATGAACTAGAAGCTTTCTCTGAATTTTTTCTATCCGATTTTTATGTGCACTGTCACAAGAAACTGGCACCTATTTAAAACCAAACTACAGCACTTTATAAAAGTTTACGTTCTCACTTCCACCTTAACTATAAGGTCAACATTCCCACGGTTCAACGCCTCACTAAAACGTCTTAAAAACAAAAAGAAGCATCAGTTCCACTCCACTAAACACTCGGACACCCAACAATTTCCGCCAGTAGCTTGTTTAGCTGTGTCTGACTTTGCTACATTGGGTCCTTTAGTAGCTGCGTGTATGCGCCCCTTCTAAAAGAGCTCAAACCTTCCGATTGTAGTCCCCACTGTCCAATACCACCGTTGAATTACCCTTGTTGGCGGGCAAGATGACAATGCTTCGATTCCGTGGGAGTTCCTGTAGTTCCTGGTTCTCCTCCGTACTCAAATTCTCTTTCGTTTGCAACGGTAATTTTGAAAGAATCTCAATTGAATTCAGCCTAATTTCTTCTCTGGCGTCCAGCCTCATGCTTTGGACGGCTTCCTCTACAGCCGCGACAAGTTTCGCTAGACGGGGCGTCATTGACATGTTATAGCCATGTCCCTTTGTCAGGACAGAAAATTCCGATAAGTGAGTGGACGAGATAGAAGACTCGTGACAAACCTGGATATTTGGTGGCTTTGGGTGAATTGGGTGAAACTTTGGTCCAACAGGTAAGGGAGTTTCTTATCCTGAGTTGTCTGGTGCTTTTTTGCCGTCGATGCCACAACAGAGTCCACGACCGCGTTGACCATCGAGACATAATGCCCACCCGATGCGGAATGTCTATCGAGGCGGAATGTCCAACGAGCCTGAATATCCAACGGAGATGCAATGTCCAACGAGCCTGAATGTCCAACCGAGATGGACCAACGTGCCGGAATGTCTGAAGGGTCACTGGACAGGTGGGACTGAGTGTCGAAACAAGACTGAATGCCCAACGAGCCTGAATGTCAAACAGAGACGTAATGTCCAACGAGCTTGAATATCAATCCGAGCCTGATTGTCCAATGAGCCTAACTACCCAAAAGAACTTGAATGTCCAACAGGCCTGCATGTCCAGCCAAGATAGAAAATATAACGAGCTTGTATGTCCGAACGAGAAGGAAGATCTATTGAGACAAAATGTCCAATGAACCTGTACATCCAATTGAGACGGAATGTCCAACAAGCCTGAATGTCGAAGCGAGACGGACCAACAAGACTGAATATCCCATTGGTCACCTGACGGGGGCGAGACTGAATGTTGAACCGAGACTGAATGTCCGATCGAGACGGAATCTCCATCGAGATGGAATGTCCCAGCCCCTGAATATCCAACCAAGACTGAATTTCCAACGAGCCTGAATATCCAATCAATGAGGAATGTCCAAGAAGCCTTAATGTCCAACCGAGACGGACGAACGAAACTGAATGTCTAATAGGTCACTTGACGGGTGATTCTGAATATCGAACTCAGACTGAACGTCCAACGAGCCTGAATATCAAACCGAAGGCGGAAGTCCATCCAGACGGAATATCGAAAGAGCCTAAATAACCAACGATACTGAATGTCCAACGAGCCTGAATGTCCAACCGAGAAGAAGTAACGAGACAAAATGTCCGGTAGGTCACTTAACGGGCGAAACTGAATGTCGAACCAAGACTGAATGTCCAGCTGAGGCGTAATATCCGTCGAGCCTGAATATCCAACCGAGGCTGAATGCCCAACAAGCCTGAATGCCAACTGCGACGGAATGTCTGGCGAGCCTGGAAGTCCAACCGAGACAGACATATGAGACGGATCGTCCAATGGGTCACTTGACAGGCGAGACTGAATGTTGAACCGAGAGTGAATGTCCAATCGAGACGGAATCTCCATCGAGATGGAATGTCTTACAAGCCTGAATATCCAACCGAGACTGAATTTCCGACGAGCCTCAATATTCAATCAATAAGGAATGTTCAAGAAGCCTTAATGTCCAACACAGACGGACGAACGAAACGGAATGTCTAATAGGTCACTTGACGGGTGATTCTGAATATCGAACTGAGAATGAAGGTCCAACGAACCTGATTGTCAAACCGAGGTGGAAGTTCATCGAGACGAAATGTCCAACGAGCCTAAATATCTAACGAGACTGAATGTCCAACGAGCATGAATGTCCAAAGAGCCTGAATGTCCAACGGAGATAGAGTATTGAGACGGAGTGTCCAGTAGGTCCCTTGATGGGCGAAACTGAATGTCGAACCAAGACTGAATGTCCAGCTGAGACGGAATATTCGTCGAGCCTGAATATCCAACCGAGACTGAACGTCCAACTGACATGGCATGTGTACGAGACGGATTGTCTAAAGAGCCTAAATAACCAACTGAGACATAATGTCCAACAATCATGAATGCCCAACTGAGACGGAATGTTCGACAAGCCTGAATGCCTAACGAAGACGGACGAACGAGACGGAATGTCGAATGGGTCGCTTGACGGGTGAGACTGAATGTCGCAGAGAGACGGAATGCCCCTCGAGATGGAATGTCCAACCAATCTGGAATGTCTATCGAGAGTGAATGTCAAACAAGCCTGAATGTCTAACGAGCCGGAACGTCAAACCGAGATGGATGAACGAGACGGATTGTTCAATGGGTCACTTGACAGGCGACACAAAATGTTGAATTGAGACTGAATGTCCATCAAGCTTGAATGTAGAAGTGAGACGGAATATCCATCGAGACGAAATCTCCAACGAGCCTGTACGTCCAAATGAGACGGAATGTCGAAGGAGCCTGAATGTCCAACCGAACCGGGCCAACGAGATGGATTGTCCAACGGGCCACTCGACAGGGGCGAGGGGAATCACGAAGAGAAACTGAATGTACAACGAGCCTAAATTACCCGCTGAAGCGGAATGTCTATCGACACTGAATGTCCGACGAGCCTGAATGTCCAACTGAGAGGGAATTTCCAAGAAGTCTGAATGTCCAACCGTGACGGACCAATGAGATGGAATGTCCAAGGGGTCACTTGACGGGCGAGGCTGAATCTCGAACCGAGACTTAATGTCCAGCAAGCCCGAATGTCCAATTGAGATGAAGCAACGAGCCTGAATGTCCAATGGGTCACTTCACGGGCGAAACTGAATGTCGAACCAAGGCTGGAGAATCAGCCAAGACGGAATGCCCGTCGAGCCTGACTGTCAAACTGTGAAAGAATTTTTAACGAACCTGAATATCCAACCGAGCAAGAACATAAACAAGGCAGAATATATAACCTAACTGATTGTCCAACAACCCAGAATGTCCAATTGCTACGGAATGTTCAATGAGTCTGAATGTCCAACCCAGCCGGTCCAAGGAGATGAAGTGTTTAATGCGTTACTTGATGGGTGAGAGTGACAACCGTATTTTAGAATGTCCCTTCACTCAACACTTCACCTTCACTTGAGAAAGCCGATCGGAGCGCCGTCTCTAGGCACGGCAAGACACTGCAATCAGCGATAATGTGCTGCGATTGTCGAGTAGCGCAGCATTAATTTGAGCCGAGCTGTGGCGCAGTGCTCAACTCCGTCGAGTGAAAGGTGAAAGTCGAGTCGAGGAGCGTTTGTGAATACGGCCGTGAATCACTAAGCGAGGCTGATTGTCCAACGAGCCTCAATTTCCAACTGTTACGGAATGTTCATCGAGACGGAATGTCCACTAGCCTCAATGTCCAACCGACACGAAATGTTTATCGAGACGCAATGTCCAACCGATGCGGAATGTCCATCGAGGCTGAATGTCAAACGAGCCTGAATATCCCACACAGATGCAATGTCCAATGAGCCTGTATGTCCAACTGAGACGGACCAATGAGACAGAATGTTCAAAGGGCCACTTAACGGGCGCGACTGAATGTCGAACGGAAACTGGATGTCCAACGAGCATGAATGTCCAACCGAGATGGAATGTCCAACGACCTTGAATATCCAACCGAGCCTGCAGTCCACCGAGCCTAAATATCCAACCGAGACTGAATGTCGAATGGGCCTGCATGTCCAGCCGAGATGGAATGTCCATTGAGACGGAATGTCTAGCGAGCCTCAATACCTAACTTAGAGTGAATGTCTCACGAGCCTGAATGTCCAAGTGATATGCGATGTCCTACCAGCCTGAAGATCTAACGGAGATACACCAACAAGATGGAATGCCTAATGGGTCGCTTGACGGGCGAGATTGAATGTCGAACCGAGGCTGAATGTCCAACAAGCCTCAATGTCCGACCGGCACGGAATGTCCATCGAGAAGGAATGTCCAACCAATGCGGAATGTCTATCACGGCGAAATATCGAAGAAACCTGAATATTCAGCGGAGATGCAATGTCCAACAAGCCTGTATGTCCAACCTAGACGGTTCAACGAGACGGTATGCCCGAAAAGTCACTTGACGGGCGGGACTGAATGTCAATCCGAGGCCTAATGTCAAACCTAAACGGAACGTGGCAGAAGTCTATCGAAATAAAAATGCCCAATGAGCGTGGATATCAACTGAGACTGAATATTCAACGAGCCGGAAAGTCCTACTAGACGGGCCAATCAGACAGACTGTCGAATGGGTCACTTGATCGGCGACACTGACTGTGTAACCGAGACTAACTATCCAACCAAGACGGAATGTCCATTGAGATGGAATGTCAAACGAGCCGGAATGTCCTACCAATACGAAATGTCCAATCACCCTGAATGTCCAACCGAGACGGACAGATGAGACGGATCGTCCAATGGGTCACTTGTCGGGTGAGACTGAATGTGGAACCGAGACTGAATGTCCAACAAGTCTGAATGTCCAATCGAGATACAATGTTCATCGAGACGGAATGTCCAACGTGTCTGAATATCCGACCGAGACTGAATGTCCAACGAGCTTTAATGCCCGACCGAGACGGACCAACGAGACGGAATGTCCGAAGAGTCACTTGACGGGCAAAACTGAATGTCAAAACAAGACTGAATGTACAACGAGTCTGGATGTCTAATCGAGACGGAAGATCCAACAAGCTTGGATATCTAACCGAGCCTAATTGTCCAACGAGCATAAATATCCAACAGACGGAATGTCCAACGAGCCTGTATGTCCAACCAAGATGAAATGTTCATCGAGATGAAATGTCCAACGGGGTGAATATCCAACCGAGGCTGAATGTCCACGAGCCTGAATGCCTAACCGATACGGAATGTCTAACCAGACTGATTGTCCAGGCCAGACGGACACTCAAAGCGGAATGTCCAATCGGTCACTTGACGGGCCAGACTGAATGTCCAACCAAGACGGAATGTCCATTGAGGCGTAATTTCCAATGAGCCTGAATGTCCAACCCAGATAGACAACGAGACAGTATGTAAAATGGGTAACTCGGTGGGCGAGACTCAATGTCCAACCGACACCTAATGTCCAACAAGCCTGAATGTCTAACACAGACGGAATGTCCTACAAGCTTCAATGTCCAACCAAGATGGACCCATGAGACATATTCCCCAATGGGTCACTTGAGGGCAAGGCTCCATGTCCCACGAGCCTGAATTTCCAACCTAGACGGAACTTTCATCGAGAAGAAATGCCCGACGAGCCTCAATGACCAACCGAGACGGAATGTCCAAACAAGATGGATTGTCCAAGGAGGCTGAATGTGCAACCGACATGGAATGTTCATCGCGACGGAAATTCTAACGAGCCTAAATGCCCAACCGAGACGAAGTGTCCAACCAGCCTGAAAGCCCAACGAAGCTGGAATGTCCAACGGGGCTGAATATTCAACCGATACGCAATGTCCAGCGAGTCTTAATAACCACTGAGCCTGAATGTCTAATGAGCCTGAATATCCAACCGCGACTGACTATCCAACGAGCCTGAATGTCTAACCGAGACGGGCCAACAAAACAGAATGTCCAATGGGTCCCTTGTCGGGCAAGTCTGAATGTCAAACCGAGACTGAATTCTCAACAAATGTCATCATCATCATAATCATCATCAGCCTGACTACGTCCACTGCAGGACAAAGGCCTCTCCCATGTTCCGCCAGTTAACCCAGTCCTGTGCTTGCTGCTGCCAATTTATACCCGAAAACTTCTTAATCTCAACTGCCCACCTAACCTTCTGTCTCCCCCTAACCCGCTTCCCTTCTCTGGGAATCCAGTTAGTTACCCTTAATGACCAGCAGTTATCCTGTCTACGCGCTACATGCCCGGCCCATGTCCATTTCCTCTTCTTTATTTCAACTATGATATCCTTAACCCCCGTTTGTCCCCTAATCCACTCTGCTCTCTTCTTGTCTCTTAAGGTTACACCTACCATTTTTCTTTCCATTGCTCGCTGCGTCGTCCTCAATATAAGCTGAACCCTCTATGTAAGTCTCCAGGTTTCTGCTCCGTAGCTAAGTACCGGCAAGATACAGCTGTTATATACCTTCCTCTTGAGGGATAGTGGCAATCTACCTGTCATAATTTGAGAGTGCTTGCCGAATGTGCTCCACCCCATTCTTATTCTTCTAGTTACTTCAATCTCGTGGTTCGGCTCAGCGGTTATTACCTGCCCTAAGTAGACATAGTCTTGTACAACTTCAAGTGCACTATTACCTATCTCGAAGCGCTGCCCCTTTCCGATGTTGTTGTACATTACTTTCGTTTTCTGCAAATTAACCGTGACTGAATATCCAACGAGCCGGAATGACTAACTGAGATGGGCCAACGAGACAGAATGTCCAATGGGTCTCTTGTCGGGCGAGTCTGAATGTCAAACCGAGGCTGAACGTCCTACAGATATGGAATGTCCACCAAACCTGAATGTCTAACCGAGATGGGCACGAGACAGAATGTGCAAAAGGGTCACTTGACGGGCGAGTCTGAATGTCGAACCGAGACTGAATGTCCAACGAGCCTGAATATCCAACCAAGACGGAATGTCCATCCAGACTGAATGTCCAACCAAAACTAAATGTGCTTCGAGACGGAGTGTCAAATGAGCCTGAATGTCCAAGCGAGATGGACCAACAAGATGGAATGTCCAACAAGGATAAATATCCAGCCGAGACTGCATCTTCAATGAGCCTGAATATCCAACCAAGGCGAAATGTCTAGCATGCTTATCCAACCAAGCCCCATTTTCTAACGATCGTAAATATCCAACCGAGACTGAATGTCCGATGAACCTGAATGTCCAACCGAGACGAATTTTCCATTGATACGAAAAGTCCAACGAGCCTGAATATCGACCGAGACTGAATGCTCCATGAGCCTGAATGTCCAACCGATAAGAATGGCCAGGCAGCCTGAATGCCCATCCGAGACTGAATGTCCAACGAGGCTAAATATCCAACCAAGACTGAATTTGCTATGAGCCAAAATGTCCGACCGAGACAAAATGCCCAATGAGCCTGAGTGCCCAACTGAGACGGAACAACTAGACAGACTGTCCAATGGGTCACTTGATGGCGATACTAAATGTCCAACGAGCCTGAATCTCCAACCTAGACGGAATGTCCATCGATAAAGAATGCCCAACAAGCCTGAATTCCCAACCGAGACGAAATGTCCAACGAGCCTCAGGGCCCAAATGAGATGAACACACAAGAGGGCATTTCAAATGGGTCACTTGGCGGGCGACGCTCAATGTCTAACCGAGACTGAACGTTCAACAAGCTTGAATGTCTAACCGAAACAGAATGTTCAATGAGGCTAAATATCCAAGCAAGACTGAATGGCCCATGAGTCTGAAAGTCCGACCGAGACGGTCTGTCCAACGAGCCTGAGTTTCCAACCGAGACGCACCACCGAGACATAGTGTCCAATGGGTCACATCATGGCGAGACTGAATGACCAAAGAGCCCTAATTTCCAACATATACATAATGTCTATCGAGACAAAACGCCCAACGAGCCTGAATGCCCAACCGAGACAAAATATCCAACTAGCCTGAGTGTCCAACAGAGGCGGATATTCCAACAAGCCTGAATGTCAACCGAGTTGGAATGTCCATCGAGACGGAATGTCCGATGAGCCTGAATATCTAACCGACACTTATTTCCAACGAGTGCACATATCCAACCAAGATGTCCCAACAAGACGTAATGCCCAATGGGTCTTTTGACAGGCGAGACCAAATTTCGAACCGAGACTGAATGTCCAACAAGCCTGAATGTCCAACGAGCCTGAATGTCCAACGAAGACTAAATATCCGTTGAGACGGAATACCCAACAAGCCTGAATGTCCAACCTTTACGCAATTTCCAACGAGCCTGAATATCCAATCGAGATAAATGTCAAATGAGCGTGAATGTTAAACCAACACAAAATGTCTACAAAACGTCAACGAGCTTCAATATCAAACCGAGACGAAATGTTCAACAAACCTGAATGTCCAAGCGAGGCAGACCAAAAATATGGAATGTCCAATGGGTCACTTGACGGGCGAGACAGATTGTCGTGCCAAAACTGAACGTCCAATCGAGACCTAACGTTCATCGAGACGGAATGTCCCACGAGCTTCAATATCCGACCGAGGCTGAATTTTAATGAGCCTGAATGTCAATTCAATACGGAATGTCGAATGAGCCTTTATGTCCAACCGAGATGGACCAACGAGACGGGATGTCCAATGGGTCAATTGTTGGTTGATTCTGAAGGTCGAACTGAGAGTGAATGTCGAACGAGCGTGAACGTCCAACGGAGACTGAAATTTTACGAGATTGAATGTCTAATGAGCCTAAATATTCAACCGAGACTGTTCAACGAGCCTGAAGGTCCAACCGAGACGGAACAACAAGACGGAATGCCCAATGGGTCACTTGATGGGCGAGACTGAATGTTGAACAAATACTGAATGTCCAACGAGCGCAAATGTCCAACGGAGAGGGAATATTCATCGAGACTGAATTTCCAACAAGACTGAATGCCCAACAGAGACGGAATGTGCATCGAGGCGAATTGTCCAACGAGCCTGTACATCCAACCGAGACGGAATGTCCTACGAGCCTGAATGTCCAACGAAGACGAGCCAACGAAACAAAATGTTTGATGGGCCACCTGACGGGCGAGACTCAAGGTCGAAGCGAGACGGAATGTTCAACGAGCCTAAATGTCCAACCGAGGCAGAATGTCCATCAAGACTGAATGCCCAACGAGCCTGAATGTCCAACCCAGACGGAATATCCATCGATACCGAACATTCTACGAGCCTCAATATCCAACGGAAACTGAATGTCCGACAAGCCTGAATGTACAACTGAAACGGACCAACGAGCGGAATGTCCAGTGGGTCATTTGACGGGAGAGACTAAATGTTGAACCGAGACTCAATATCCAATCGAGATGGAATGGTCATCGAGACGGAATGTCTAACCAAGATGGAATGTCTCATCGAGACGGAACGTCTACTGAAACGGGATGTCCAACGAGCCTGAATATCCAATGCAGACTGAATGTCCAACCAGTCTGAATGTCTAACTCAGACGGACACATGAGACGGAATGTCCAATGGGTCATTTGACGGGCGAGACTAAATGTCAAATGGAGACTGAATGTCCAATGACCTGAATGTCGAACAAAGACAGAATGTCCATTGAGGCATAATGTCCAACCAAAATGAACTGTCCAGTGCACCTTAATGACCGATAGAGGCGGAATGTCCAAGGAGCCAGAGTGTCCAACTGAGACAGACCAACGAGACAGATTTGCCATAGGGTCACTTGATGGCGAGATTGAATGTCACATGAGCCTGAATTTCCAACCAATAAGGAATGTCCAATGAGCCTGAATGGCCAACCTAGACGGAATCTTTATCGACACGCAATGTCCAACGAGCCTGAATGCCCAACCGAGACGAAATGTGTAACGAGCCTGAATGTCCAACCGCAGCAGAATGTCCAATGAGGCTGAATGTCCAACTGAGGCAATTTCCAACTAGCCTAAATGTCCATTCTTGACGGACCAATGAGACGGAATATGCAACTGGTCACTTGATGGGCGAGACTGAATTTAGAACTAAGACTGAATGTCCAACGAGCCTGAATGTGCAACCGAGACGGAATGTCCATCCAGACTGAATGTACAATCAGCCTGAATATCCAACCAAAATAAATGTCCATCGAGACAGGATGTTCGACGAGCCTTAATTACAACCTAGACGCAATGTCTATCGAAACGGAACACCCAACGAGCCTGAATGCCCAACCGCGACGAAATGTCGAACAAGCATGAATGTCCAAACGAGACAGATTATCAAATGAGGCTGAATGTCCAACCAAACGGAATTCCCAAGTAGCCTGAATGTCCAACCTTGACGGGCCAAACAGACGGAATGTCGAATGGGTCACTTGACGGGGGATATTGAATTAAGAACCGAGACTGAATGTCCACCGAGCCTGAATGTCCATCCAGCTTGAATGTCCAAAGAGCCTGAATATCCAACTAAATATAAATGTCCATCGAGACAGGATCTCCAACGAGCCTGAATGTCTAACTGGTATGGGATGTCCAACCAGCCGGAAGGTACAACAGAGATGGACCAACGAGACGGAATGTCCAATGGGTTGTTTGACGGGCGCGACGGAATATCAAACCGAGGTGGAATGTCCAATGAGCTTGTATGTCTGACCAAGACAGAATGTCTATCGAGACGAAGTGTCCAAAGAGCCTGTACATCCAACAGACACGGAATGTCCAACGAACCTGAATGTTCAACCGTGACGGACCAACCACATGGAATGTCCAATCGGCCACTTGACCAGCGAGACTGAATGTCCAACGAGGCTAAGTCTCAAACCGACACAGAATGTCTGTCGAGATTGAATGTCTAACCGAGACGGAATTTCCAAGAAGCCTCAATGTCCAACGCTACGGACCGATGAGACGGAATATCCAATGGGTCATATGATTGGCGAGACTGAATGTCGAACCGAGAGTGAATGCCCAATCGAGACGGAATGTCCATCGAGACGGAATGTCCCACGAGCCTGAATATCCAACCGAGACTGAATTACCAACAAGCCTGAATGTCCAATTAATCAGGAATGCCTAAGGAACATCAATTTTTAATCGTGACGGACCAATGAGACGAAATGTCCAATGGGTCACTTGACCGGTGAGACTGAGTGCCGAATGAAGACTGAATATCCAACCGAGACGGAACGTCCATTGAGACAAAATGTCCAACGAGCCTAAATATGCAAGAGAGCCTGAATGTCGAACGGAGACGGACCAACGAGAAAGAATGGCAATAGGCCACTTGGCGGGCGAGACAGAATGACGAACCTAGACTGAATGACCCACGAGCCTGAATGTCCAACACAGACTGCATGTCCAACGAGGTGTAATATCCTGACCAAGACTGGCAGTCCGATGAGCCTGAATATTCGAATGAGACAGAGTCTCGAACAAGCCTTAATGTCCAAACGAGATGAACCGAGATGAAATGTAAAATGGGTCACTTGACAAGCAGGACGGAATGTCGAACCAAGACTAAATGTTCAATGAGCCTGAATGTACAACCACGACAGAATGGCCAACGAACTTGAATATCCAACCGAGCCAGAATGTCCAACAAGGCTGAATATCTAACCGAAGCTGAATGTTTAACGAGCCTGAATGTCCAACAGAAACAGGATGTAAACCAAGACGGAATACCCAACAAGCCTGAGTCTCCAACCAAGACTGAATGTCTGAGCCAGAATGTTCAATCGGTACGGAATGTTCGATGAGCCTGAATGTTCAGTCCAGACGGTGCAATGAGACGAAATGTCTAGTGGGTCACTTAATGGGCGAGACTGAATGTCGAACCGAGGCTGAATGTTCAACGAGCCTCAATGTCGAACTGACATGCAAGGTAAATGTAAACATTAGACAGAAGTCTGTCTAGTTGGGTATAAAACTGGGAGATGACTTAGACTCTAACCGACACTTTTGAAGAAACCCGACATTTCGAAACCGACTTGGTTCCTTCTTCAGGGGTGAATGCGGAGGCTACGTAGCAGCGGCGCCTTCAAAGCACTCGCGGGGTGAATAATGACCTCTCTCTCTCTCTCTCTGTCATTTTGCCATGAAGCGCAGTACGTCTGTATACACTGGGGGAAGGGTTCTGAGGGAGCGGTTGATGTTATGGGCTATCCTCTCTATGTGCCACGACTCGAGTAACAGCCTTTTACTCCAGTTCGGCTTGCTTTCAATGATGGCCCTCGCTTCGAAATTTATCTGGTGATCTAACGTCTCAGCATGTGCAGCGACTGTGCTGCACTCTTTGTAGAACTTCCGCACATCGTTGGTGTGTTGCTTCAGTCGTTCCAGCAGGTTTTTCGTCTCGCCGATATACGACAAGGGGCACTCAGCGCAAGAAATTTCGTAATCGACACCAAAGGCCCTGTCCATTGCCGGCCGGTCTTTCGGGCGGGGGAGGAGGCGACCCAGCGTACAGGAAGGCACGTGCGCGATGCGAACCCCTTCTTGAAGATCCGCGCCAACATCTTGCTGATTCCCTGAACGTAAGAAACCGGTACGCTTTTCTGGGAGCAGCCAATTAAGGTTGATTGGGGTTTTCGTATCCTCTGTTAACCTGCGCGGTGGTTGGCAGCTCGAATGAAGTCTTTTGGGTATCCGTTTTTTTTAGGTCCGCAATTGCGCGAGCCTCTTCTTTCTTTCGCTCTTTGTCATTAGACCATAAGTTTCTAGCGCTCTCGAGTAGCATGGTCAGAACCGAGGGCTTGCGGCAGGCGGTGTGGGAAGAATCGTATTGAAGGTAGCGTCCAGTGTGCGTTGGCTTCCCATGAACGGAGAACTGCAAGCCGTTGCGCTTTCTTGCAACCTGGACGTCGCGAAAGGGCAGGCAGTGGTCGATTTCACACTCGGTCGTCAATTGTATGGCTGCGTGCACGAAATTTAGGTGTTGTATGAGGTTTTCAACTTCACACGTCTTAATGATGCAAAATGAATCGTTCATATAGCGAAGAAAAAGCTTAGGTCGGGGCGAGAAGGAGCTCAGTGCTTTCTCTCCTATGTACTCCATGGTCAGCTTTGCCATCGTGACGGAGAAGGAAGCTCTCATCGCGGTTCGACTTTTCTGCCTGAAAATAGTTCCTTTGTAGGAGAAGTAAGTCCTTGACAGGCGGCAGAGCTTGGCAGAACTCCAGTAGACGGCAGAGCTCGTCAACCGCCAAAGGAGTCCTTTACTCAGGCTTGCGTCCTCCTCAAGCGCAGAACGGGCAGCGGAGACAGCTAAGTGAACTGGTACGTTGATGAACAATGAAACGACGTCAAATGAGACCATGCTCTCGTCATCGCCGATGCTCACATCTCACGCTAGCTGTACGAAGTGGCTGGAGTCACGGACATGAGTCGGTGTCTTACGGGTTTGTGGGGCAAAGATTTGGTGTAGAAAATTTGAAAGGGCTCGGCGTGGGGAAGAAGTGAAATCTACAATCGGTCGGAGGGGGACGTCAGGCTTGTGAATTTTCGGCAGTCCATAGAAACTGCGTGCGGATCCGTTATGGCAGATTAGTCGCAGGTAAAGGATTCTGAGATCCGGGTAATTCTTGAAACTTTCCGCGAGTGGTTTGTATAGCTGTGCCTGTGTTTGCTTCGTTGGGTCCTTTACTTGCTGCGTGAATGCGTCATCTTCTAAAAGAGCCAAATCTTCCGATCGTAGTCCCCGCTGTCTAACATCACCGTTGAATTGCACTTGTCGGCGGGCGAGATGACAATGCTTCGATCCCGTCGGAGTTCCCGAAGTGCCTGGTTCTCCTCCGTAGTCAAGTTCTTTTTTCTTTGTAACGGTAATTTCGAAAGGATCCCAATTGATTTCAGCGTAATTTTTTCTTTGGTGTCCGGCCTCACGCTTTAGACGGCTACGTCGACAGCCGCAACAAGTTTCGCTAGACGGGGCGTCGTTGACATACTATAGCCATGTCCCTGTGCCAGGACAGCAGTTTCCTGATCAGTGAGGGACAATATGAAAGATTGGGGACAAACCTGGAACTTTGGAGGCTTTGGGTGGAACTCCGGTCCAACAGGTAGGAGAGTTTCTTATCCTGAGTGGTCCGGTGCTTTTTTTCCCGTCAATGCCGCAACGGAGTCTGCGACTGCGTCGACCATAGCGACGGAATGTCCAACCGATGCGGAATGTCTATCGAGACAGAATGTCCAACTAGCGTGAATATCCAACAGAGATGCAGTGTCTAACGAGCCTGAATGTCCAACCGAGACGGACCAATGAGGTGGAATGTCCGAAGGGTCACTGGACGGGCGGGACTGAATGTCGAACCAAGACTGGGCATCCAACGAGCCTGAATGTCGAACCGAGACATAATGTCCAACGAGCTTGAATATCCAACCGAGCCTGATTGTCTAACAAGCCTGAATATCTAACTGAACCTGAATGTCAAACGGGCCTGCATGTCCAGCCAAGATGGAACATCTAACGAGCTTGTATGTCCGAATAAGATGAAATATCTTCTCGAGACGAAATGTCCAACAAGCCTGTACATTCAGCCGAGATGGAATGTCCAACGAGCCTGAATGTCGAACCGACATGGACCGACGAGGCGGAATGTACAATGGGTCACCTGACGTGCGGGACTGAATGTTGAACCGAGACTGAATGTCCAATCAAGACAGAATGTTTATCAATATGGAATGTCAAATCATGACAGAGTTTCCGACGAACCTGAATATCCAACCAAGCAAGAATGTCCAACAAGGCAGAATATCTAACCAAAACTGAATGTCTAACGAGCCTAAATATCCAGCAAAAACGGAATGCCCAACAAGCCTGAGTATCTAACCAAGACTGAATGTCCTACGAACCAGAATGTCCAAGTAATACAGAACGTTCGACGAGCCGGAATGTCTAACCCAGATGGTCCAATAAGACAAAATGTCTATTGGGTAACTTTATGGGCAAGACTGAATATCGAACTGAGGCTGATTGTCTAACGAGCCTCAATTCCCAACCGGGATGAAATGTTAATCGAAGCGGAATGTCCAACTAGCCTCAACGTTCAACAGACACGAAATGCCCATCGAGACGGAATGTCCAACCGATGCGGAATGTCCATTGAGGCGCAATGTCCGTCGAGCTTGAATATCCAACATAGATGGAATGTCTAACAAGCCTGAATGTCCGACCGAGATGGACCAACGAGACGTAATGTCCGAAGGGTTCCTTTGCGGGCGGGACTGAATGTCGAACCGAGACTGAATGTCAAATGAGCCTGAATGTCCAACCGAGACGGAATGTCCAACGGGCCTGCATGTCCAGCCGAGATGAAATGTCCATCAAGACAGACTTTCCAACGAGCCTGAATACCTAAGACTGAATGTTCCACGAGCCTGAATGTCCAGCTGATGCGAGATGTCAAACCAGCCTGAAAGTCAACGGACATGGACCAATGAGACCGAATGTCCTATGGGTGGCTTGACGGGTGAGAAGGAATACCGAACCGAGGCTGAATGTCCAACGAGCTTGTATGTCCAACCGACACAGAATGTCTATCGAGACGAAATGTCCAACGAGCCTGTACATCCAACCAAGACGGAATGTCCAACGTGCCTGAATGTTGAACCGAGACGGACCAATGAGACGGAATGTCCAATGGGCCACTTGACATGCGAGACTGAAAGTCCAACGAGCATAAGTGTAAAACCAAGACGGAATGTCCAACGGGGACGGAATATCCAGGAGCCTAAATACCCAACCGTGGCAGACCAATCAGGCGGAATGTTCGATGGGTCACCTGATGGGCGAGACTGAATGTCGAACCGAGACTGAATGTCCAATCGAGATGGAATGGGAATGTCTCAGGAGCCTCAATATCCAACCGAGACTGAATTACCAACGAGCCTAAATGTTCAATCAATAAGGAATGTCCAAGGAGCCTGAATGTCCAACAGTGACGGACCAATGAGACGGAATGTCGAATGAATCACTTGAAGGGCGAGACTGAATGTCGAACCGAGAGTGAATGTCAAGCGAACCTGAATGTCCAACCGAGATGGAATGCCCATCGACAGAATATCCAATGAGCCTAAATATCTAAGCGAGCCTGAATGTCTAACGGAAACGTACCAACGACAAGGAATGACAACGGGGCACTTGACGGGCGAGACAGAAGGACGAACCTAGACTGAATATCAAACGAGCTTGAATGTCCAACAGAGAGACTGCATCTCCAACAAGGCTGAATATCGAGACCGAGACTTACAATCCAACGCCTTGAATGTCCACCTGAGACAGCGTGTCGAACAAGCCTCAATGTCCAGCCGAGATGGACCAAGACTCAATGTAAAATGAGTCACTTGACAGGCGAGACTGAATGTCAAACCAAGACTGAATGTTCAACGAGCCTGAATGTACAACCACAAAAGAATTTCCAACGAACCTGAATATTCAAGTGAGCCAGAATGTCCAACAAGGCAGAATCCAACCCAGATGGTCCAATGAGACGGAATGTCCAACCCATCCGGAATGTCCATCGTGGCGAAATATACAACGAGCCTGAATATCCAACGGAGAAGCAATGCCCAACGAGCCTGAATGTCCAACCAAGACAGACCAACGAGACGGAATGTCCAAAGGGTCACTTGACGGGCGGGACTGAACATCGATCCGAGAATGACTGTCCAACGAGCCTGAATTTCCAACTGAGACGGAATGTCCAACGAGCTTGAATATCCAATCGAGCCTGATTGTCCAATGAGCCTAAATATCCAACCGAGACTGAATGTCTAACGGACCTGCATGTCCAGCTGAGACGGAATGTCTACTGACCTTGTATGTCCGACCGAGACGGAATGTCTATCGAGACGATATGCCCCACGAGCCTGTACATCCAACGGAGACGGAATGTCCAATGAACCTGAATGCCGAACCGAGAAGGACCAACGAGACGGAATGTCCAATGGGTTACCTGACTGGCGAGCCTGAATGTTGAAATGTGACTGAATGTCCAATCGAGACGGATTGTCCATCGAGATGGAATGTCCTTCGAGCCTGAATATCCAAGGTAGACTGAATTTCAAACAGGCCTACATGTCCAATTAATAAGGAATGTCCAAGGAGCCTTAATGTCCAAGCGAGACGGACGAATAAGACGGAATGTCTAAAAGTTCACTTGACGTGTGATTCTGACTGTTGAACTGAGACTGAATGTCTAACCAGCATGAACATCCAACTGAGACGGATTGTCCAACTGGCTTGAATATTCGACCGAGGCTGCTTGTCGAACGAGCCTGAATATCCAACCGAGACTGAATTTCCAACGGGCCTACATGTTCAGCCGAGATTGAATGTCCATCGAGACGGAATGAGCAACGAGCCTGAATATCCAACCGAGACTGAATGTTCAACAATCCTGAATGTCCAACCACGACGATATGTCCCACGAGCCTGTACATCCAACCGAGACTGAATTTCCAACGGGCCTACATGTTCAGCCAAGACTGAATGTCCATCGAGACGGAATGAGCAACGAGCCTGAATATCCAACCGAGACTGAATGTTCAACAAGCCTGAATGTCCAACCACGACGATATGTCCCACGAGCCTGTACATCCAACCGACACTGAATGTTCAACGAGCCTAATGTCGAACCGATAAGGACCAACGAGACGGAATGTCCAATGGGTCACCTGACGGGTGATCCTGAACATAAAAGTTGCGGGCACGGCACTCATCAAGCATGACCTCAAATATGCTCGTTTTTGCTTGTTTACGAATTCCGATTTTCATTTCTGCAAGCAGCACGACTTTGCCAAGTGTGTTTTACTCCGTCGAACATCTTTCAACAAGCGGACGCATTCATGCGGTTCCCCTGGAGCCAGCAGCCTACGTCATCGACGAGCCATGCCGTGACTACGTGACTCAATCAAAGATGGATGTGCACGCCCCTCAACCGTACGTAAGGAACACCTCGGATCCACACGGACTCAGTTACGGGCACGGCACTCACCAAAGCATGACCTCAAATATGCTCGTCTTTGCTTGTTTACAGGTGAGGCGGTGCTTTTCATGTTTTCGAAGCGATGAACTATTTCTTATAGTCGTGCCGTGCCCCAACACACTGTTGTCTCTATCTTGTGATTGCTGGTCTGTGTTGCTGAAGTTGGCTAGGAGCGGTGATATTGAGACAAACCCCGGTCCTGCTGTACTTGAAGAAAAAATTGAACAAATTTTGCAAACATTAAAATGAACAGACAATGACACTTGCTGATATAAAACGTGATCAACGTGCGCTTCAGAAGGAAGTAAAAGATAATGGCAGCGTCTTTAAAAAATTTGAAGAACGACTGTCTATGATTGAGTCATCCCTTCCAAAATTAACCGAAACTAAAGAAGCGGTTTCTGCTTTAACTGAACAAGTGGCTGTGCTTTCCCGGAGAGTCGACAATCTGTAAAATCGGCAACAAAGAAATAATTTGATTGTCTATGGTCTTCCTGAGAGACCAAATGAATCAGCCGATGAACTGTTTGAAACTGTAAACCAAAAGCTTTTTTCTGTAACAGGTGTAAGCCCGTGTAGTGTAGAACGCATACGTCGATTTGGAAAAAAGGCGAGACCATTCCAGGCCTGTAATATTTCGCTTATACAACTCCAAAGAAAAGAGCGATATCTTGAAGTGTTCAAAATTGAAAGGAACAGGTGTTTCGGTGCATGAAGACTTTTCAAAGCGCGTACTTTATTGACCCAAGCGCCTTTGGGAGAGTGCAAAAGAAGAAAAACGAAGCGGTGCGCGCGTGCGCCTTGTTCATGACAAACTTTACGTGAACAGGGATGCATATTTCTGGGACGAAAACACCGTTTCACGGAAGCCATGCTTAGTTGCTGATAATCTAAAACCACATGAAAATCCAGGAACGTGGGCACTACTCCTGATGCAGTGACGGTTATTAATCTGAACGCGCGCAGCGTCTTGAATAAAATTTCAACCATTGAAAGTGTTTTGCTCGAGTATGAACCAGATGTACTCATTGTTACTGAGACTTGGTTGAATGAATGCATTGAAAACTGAGAGTTTCTTCCTCCAAACTGTATAGCTTATCGTAGAGATCGCAGATCTAGGGGTGGTGGTGTTGCGATTATCTGTAAAAGATCAACTGAGTGCACAGAACGTTCTTCGCCACCTGAAATTGAATGTATTGCTTATGACATGACTTTATACGGCAGTTCGTTCACATTCATAGCAGTGTATCGTCCTTCCGATTCTTCGGAAGACTACATGCTAGCTTTCAATGACTTCTTACATAGCGAATTTCAGAATTCAAAAAGAAAAATTGTAATGGCCGGTGATTTTAATCTTCTTCATATTAACTGGGTGGAGTATAAAGCGGGTCAGGTTGATGTATTACAATCCCGAGCTCTCCTAGATGGGGTGTTCTCGCTCAATATGGTTCAAGTTGTACAGGAGTGCACACGAGTACACGAAAAGGGTGGCTCTTTACTTTATCTTGTATTTTTGAGTCTATCACTGGCTGAACAAAAGTACACTTGTGAAGTGATGGACGGTATTTCAGATCACAGTATGGTGATTCTTCATCCATTGGGCATGCGTCATGAAGCGCAAGCCACAAAGTCTGTACTGGTGCCAAATTACTCTAGAGCTGATGATGTTTCAATTTTGGACTTTTTTGACATTGATTATGAAGATTTTAAGTGCATAGCTGTATGTGATAGTTCAACGGTTGATGATGCGTGAAAAAAACTGTACACACACTAATAAAACGTTACATACCTGACCGAAAAAAAAGGTTCAAAGAATGAATCCATGGGTTTCGCAAAAAATTATTCACATGAAACGACAACTAAGGCGCATGCGGGCAAAACGAAAAAGTAGTAAACAAAGTCTCAGATCGGCTGACGTCACGACGCTCTCTTTGTCGTTCAGAGCTGAGCTGCCTGGCGCAAAAAAGCGATACATGAATGAATCTTTAACGCAGTTTATTAAAACAGCACCGCAGAAATTTTGGCAATACTTATCGAAAGAAAAATCGAATACTGTGTATTTAAATAAAGAAACCGGCACTGTTACCGATAGTTTGCAGTTAGCCTGTACTTTTAATGATTATTTCGAATCGGTTTTTACGGACGATGACGGTATACTGCCGGAATTCAGCCTAGGTTGTCCTGCCTCGCCAATCCCTGATATTGTCGTTACACGGGAAGGCATTTGTAACCTTCTTTTGAACCTTGATGAAAAGAAATCAACTGGCTTAGATGGCATTCCGAATGTCTTTTTAAAAAGTTATGCTGAATGGTGCTCTTATTATCTCACTGATATATTTAACAAATCTTTGCGAGACGTACAGGTTCCTAATGACTGGAAATGTGCTAAGGTCATACCGATTCATAAAGGAGGGGCTAAAGACTGTGTAAACAACTACAGGCCTGTGTCTTTGACAAGCACGTGCTGTCAAGCACATGCTGTACTGCAGCATGTACTTACTAAGCACTTAACAGAATTTCTCGAAGAGCACAAACTAATGGCAGAACAACAACATAGTTTCAGGCGAGGTTTCTCGACAGTGACAATTCTCACCGAGGTTTCACATTTCATTAGTCAAATCTTAGATGACAGAGGGCAAGTTGACAAAATTTTTCTTGATTTCAGAAAAGCACTCGACAAAATACCACATCCAAAATTGCTGCATAAACTTAGCACGATCCTGCAGAACGATAGCTCATAAATTGGATAGCGGCTTATTTGATAAACAGAGAGCAAGTGGTTTGCATTAGAGGCACAAACAGCACGAGCCAGTCGGCAGGTTCAGGAGTTCCGCAGGGCTCTGTCGTAGGGCCACTGCTGTTCTTACTATATAATAATGATATGCACAGCGGCTTCTCGCCCGATGTTTTCATTAAGCACTATGCTGATGACACAGTCATCTATTCAAAGGCAGAATTGAACTACGACCAGAAAAAGCTTAATGAACATCTGGGCATGATAGGCTCTTGGTGCAAAAAATGGCAAATGGTGTTGAACCCAAGCAAAACAGTTTTTATGCCGATTACAAGAACAACCAAGCCTCTCTTATTTCCTTACGTCATAAATGACAAACCACTCTGCCGTGTGTCAGAATATAAATACCTGGGTGTTTACGTCACAGAGAGCTTGAACTGGATCCGCCATATAAATTATATCTGTGATAAATCGCAAAAAAAGCTTTGGATGCTTCGTCGGAGGCTTGTGACGCGACACCTGAAGTAAAACTTATAGCATATAAATACACAGTACTTCCGTTGCTGGAATATGCATGCCCGATATGGAAGCCATATACGCAAAATAATATCGCTAAATGTGAACAGGTTCAAAATAGAGCCTTAAGATTTATTTTTAATTCCTAACGTAGAACGCAGTCCATAACAAGTCTAAGAACTAGGGCTCATATTCTTACATTGCACGAAAGAATGAATATGAACAGCATGAAATTCTTTTTTCACATATTCCACGGTATCTACAAATCAGAGATAACAAAAATTTTCACTCGAGACACGTCGAATTCGCGGACAAAGCACACCAAACACATTAAACCTCTGAAGCATAACACAAAATCGTTCAAGAATTCTTTTATTGTATCTGCTATTGACACATGGAATAAGTTACGGAATGACGTTGTACTGTGTAACAATGTAAAAGATTTCGAATGTGCGTTTCAAATGTTGAACTGAGCTGTGATAAGGCACTCAATTGCTCACCTGTGTTCTGCCGAATTATGCTGCATGGTGCGCATTTAATGTTGGATTTTATATTTATTTTTTATTGATTTTGCTTTCTTTGTGTCAAATTGTGAGATGTTCCACTTTTGCATTGACTTTTGAAATTTGTGTGCCCAGATGAGCAACTCCTGTTTTGGCATATATGCTAACAGTATGAAATAAATAAATAAATAAATAAGTAAATAAGACTGAATGTTTAATCGAGACGGATTGTTCATCGTGATGGAATGTCCTTTGAGCCTGACTATCCAACGGAGACTGATTTTCAAACAGGCCTACATGTCCAATCACTAAGGAATGTCTAAGGAGCCTCTATGTCCAAGCGAGACGGGCGAACGAGGCGAAGTGTCTAAAAGTTCACTTGACGGGTGATTGTGAATGTTGAACTCAGACTGAATGTCTAACCAGCATGAACGTCCAACCGAGATGGATTGTCCAACAGGCTTGAATATCCGACTGAGGCTGCTTGTCCAACGAGCCTGATTATCCAACCGAGACTGAATGTCCAACGAGCCTGAATGTCCAACCAAGACGCAATGTCCAACGAGCCTGAATGCCCAGCCGAGATGGACCAACAACACAGATTTTCCAACAGGCCACTTGACGGGCGAGACTGAATGTCCAACGATCCTGAATTTACAACCTAGACGGAATGTCTATCAAGGCGGAATACCCAACGAGCTTGAGTGCGCAACCTAGACGAAACGTCACACGAGCCTAAATTTCCAACCACGACGGATTGTCCAACGAGGCTGAATGTCCAACCGAGGCGGAATTTCTAAGTAGCCTGAATGTCCAACCTTGACGGACCGATGAGACGCAATGTCTAATGGGCCTCTTGAGGGGCGAGACTGAATGTCAAACCGAGACTGAATGTCTAATCGAGACGGAATGTCCCACGAGCCTGAAAATCCGACCGAGACTAAATTCCCAACGAACCTGAATGCCCACTCAATACGGAATGTCCAACCAGCCTTAATGTCCAACCGAGATGTACCAACGATACGAAGTGCCCGAACAGACGGGCGGAACTGAATGTCCAACGAGCCTGAATGCCCAACTGAGATAGAGAAACGAGACAGATTGTCCAATGGGTCACAAGAAGGGCGAGTCTGAATGTCGAACGAGTCTGAATTTCCAACCTAGATGGAATGTTTTTCGAGACGGAATGCCCAACTAGCCTGAATGCCCAACCGAAACGAAATGTCCAACGATGCTGAATGTCCAACCGAGATGGATTGTCCAACGAGGCTACATGTCCAACCGAAGTGGAATATCTATCGAGGCCGAATGTCCAACGAACCTAAATGGTCAACGTAGACGGAGTGTCCAACCAGCCTGAATGTGTAACCGAGATGGACCAGCGAGGCGGAATGTCCAATGGGTCACCTAATGGGCGAGACTGAATGTCCCTCGAGCCTGAAAGTCCAACCGAGGCGGAATGTCCATCAAGACGAAATGCCCATCGAGCCTGAATATCCATCATCATTATCATCATCATCAGCCTGACTACGTCCACTGCAAAACAAAGGCCTCTCCCATGTTCCGCCAGTTAACCCGGTCCTGTGCTTGCTGCTGCCAATTTATCCCCGCAAACTTCTTAATCTCATCTGCCCACCTAACCTTCTGTCTCCCCCTAACCCGCTTCCCTTCTCTGGGAATCCAGTTAGTTACCCTTAATGACCAGCGGTTATCCTGTCTACGCGCTACATTCCCGGCCCATGTCCATTTCCTTTTTTTTTATTTCAACTATGATATCCTTAACCCCCGTTTGTCCCCTAATCCACTCTGCTCTCTTCTTCTCTCTTAAGGTTACACCTACCATTTTTCTTTCCATTGCTCGCTGCGTCGTCCTCCATTTAAGCTGAACCCTCTTTGTAAGTCTCCAGGTTTCTGCTCCGTAGCTAAGTATCGGCAAGATACAGCTGTTATATACCTTCCTCTTGAGGGATAGTGGCAATCTACCTGTCATAATTTGAGAGTGCTTGCCGAATCAGCTCCACCCCATTCATATTCTTCTAGTTACTTCAATCTCGTGGTTCGGCTCTGCGGTTATTACCTGCCCTAAGTAGACATAGTCTTTTACAACTTCAAGTGCACTATTACCTATCTCGAAGCGCTGCTCCTTTCCGAGGTTGTTGTACATTACTTTCGTTTTCTGCAGATTAATTTTAAGACCCACCTTTCTGCTCTCCTTGTCTAACTCCGTAATTATGAGTTGCAATTCGTCCCCTGAGTTACTCAGCAATGCAATATCATCGGTGAAGCGCAGGTTACTAAGGTATTCTCCATTAACTCTTACCCCTAACTGTCCCCATTCTAGGCTTCTGAAAGCCTCCTGTAAGCACGCGGTAAATAGCATTGGGGAGATTGTGTCCCCCTGCCTTACACCCTTCTTGATTGGTATTCTGTTGCTTTCTTTATGAAGCACTATGGTAGCAGTTGATCCCCTGTAGATTTCTTCCAGAATTCTTATATATACTTCATCGACGCCCTGATTCCGCAGTGCCTGCATGACGGCTGATATTTCTACTGAATCAAACGCCTTCTCGTAATCTATCAAGGCTATGTATAGTGGTTGGTTATATTCTGAGCATTTCTCTATTACCTGATTGGTAGTATGAATGTGGTCAATTGTTGAGTAGCCTGTTCGAAATCCTGCTTGTTCCTTTGGTTGATTGAATTTTAATGTTTTCTTTAATCTGTTAGCAATTACCTTTGTAAATAGCTTGTATACTACAGAGAGCAAGCTGATCGGCCTGTAATTCTTCAAGTCCTTGTCATCTCCTTTCTTATGTATTAAGCTGATGTTAGCGTTCTTCCAAGACTCTCGTACTCTTCCCGTCTGGAGACACCTCGTAAACAGGGTAGCTAGTTTTTCTAACACAATCTGTCCTCCATCTTTCAGCAGATCTAATGTTACCTGATCCTCACCAGCAGCTTTGCCTCTTTGCATGCTCTCCAAAGCTTTTCTGACTTCTTCTATTACTACTGGTGGGGTGTCATCTGGGTTACTGCTAGTTCTTATAGTATTAAGGTCTTGGTTGTCTCGGCTACTGTACAGATTTCTGTAAAACTCCGCCGCTATTTTAACCATACTATCCATATTGGTAGTTATTTTGCCTTCTTTGTCCCTTAGTGCATACATCCGACTTTTGCCTATCCCTAGTTTTCTCTTCACTGCTTTGACGCTTCCTCCGTTTTTCAGAGCGTGTTCAATTCTCTCCATGTTATACCTTCTTACATCGCTTACCTTACGTCTATTAATCAACTTCGAAAGCTCTGCCAGTTATATTTTGTCTGTTGTACTTGACACTTTCATGATTTGACGCTTCTTAATTAGGTTCTTCGTTTCCTGGGAAAGCTTGCCAGTGTCCTGTCTAACTACCCTGCCTCCAACTTCCACTGCACGCTCCGTAATGATACTCGTCAGATTATCATTCATTGTATCTACGCTAAGGTTGGTTTCCTCACTAAGAGCCGAGTACCTGTTCTGCAGCGACACTCTGAATTTCTGTACTTTCCTTCTCAGTGCTAGCTCATTGATTGGCTTCTTGCGTATCAGTTTCTGTTGTTCCTTCTTCAAGTCTAGGCGAATTCGAGACCGTACCATTCTATAGTCACTGCATCGTACCTTGCCAACCACTTCCACATCCTGCACGATTCCTGGGTGTGCACTCATTATAAAGTCTATTTCGTTGTTATTTTCGCCATTGGGGCTCCTCCATGTCCACTTGCGGTTTTCTCGTTTTCGGTAGAAGGTATTCAAAATCCGTAAATTATTGCGTTCTGCGAATTCTACCAGTAGCTCTCCTCTGGCGTTTCTAGTACCGATGCCATAATCTCCTACTGCCTGGTCTCCAGCCTGCTTCTTTCCTACCTTTGCATTAAAGTCGCCCATCACTATAGTATACTGTGTTTTTACCTTACTCATTGCCGATTCCACGTCTTCATAGAAGCTTTCAACTGAAGCGTCATCATGGCTGGATGTAGGCGCGTAAGCCTGTACTACCTTCATCTTGTATCTTTTATTCAGTTTAATTACGATACCTACAACCCTTTCATTAATGCTATAGTATTCCTCTATGTTGCCAGCTATGTTTCTGTGAATTAGGAGCCCCACTGCCAGTTCTCTTCTGTCTGCCAAGCCCCGATTGCAAAGGACGTGCCCATTCTGTAGCACCGTATAGGCCTCATCTGTCCTCCTAACCTCACTGAGCCCTATTATATCCCATTTAACACCTTCTAGCTCCTCGAATAGTACAGCTAGACTTCCCTCACTAGATAAGGTTCTAGCGTTAAACGTTGCCAAGTTCAGGTTCCAATGGCGGCCTGTCCGGATCCAGAGATTCTTAGCACCCTCTGCTGCGTTGCAGATCTGACCGCCGCCGTGGTCAGTTGCTTCGCAGCTGCTGGGGACTGAGGGCCGCGAGTTATTTGACGTATGCATGTGGGAGGTAGTGGCCAGATACTGCACCAGGGTGGCGAATCCTTCTCTGGTGAGGGAGTGCGTTCCCGGCGGTGGTTACCGGTGAGGCCGCACCCCAGGCCTCTTAGTGCAGTTCCATCAGCGCGCGGATTTTTTTAATCCGGTTGGGAACTGCGCGGAACCGGGATTTGAACCACGGACCTCTTGCATGCGAGGCGGATGCTCTAACCACTACGCCATCGCCGCTTCCATTCCAATAATCCTGAATTCCAATAATTCCAATAATCCAATAATTCTGAATATCCAACTGAGGCTGAATGTCCAACGAGCCTGAATGTCAAACCGGGGCGTAATGTCCATCGAGACGAAATGTCCCACGAGCCTAAGTGTCCAAGTGAGCCTGAATGTCTAAGGGAGACAGTCCGACGAGGAGGAATGACAATGGGTCACTTGATGGTCGAGACAGAATGAAGCCTGAATGTCCAACCAAGATGGACCGACACGGAATGTCCAACGGGTTCCTTGACAGGCGAGACTGAATGTCGAACCAAGACTGAATGTTCAACGAGCCTGAATGCCCAACCGCGACAGAATTTCCAACAAACCTGAATTTCCAGCCAAGCCAGAAAGTCCAACAAGGCAGAATATCTAACCAAAACTGAATGCCCAACGAGCCTGAATATCAAACAAAAGCAGAATGTCAATCAAGACGGAATGCCTAACAAGCCTGAGTATCTAACCAAGACTGAATGTCCAACGAACCAGAATGTCCAAGTAATACGGAACGTTCAACGAGCCTGAATGTCTAACCCAGATGGTCCAATGAGACAAAATGTCTATTGGGTAACTTGATGGGTGAGACTGAATGTCGAACTGAGGCTGAATGTCCAACGAGCCTTAATAACCAACCGGCACAGAATGTTCATCAAGACGGATTGTCCAACCAATCCGGAATGTCCATCGAGGCGAAATATACAACGAGCCTGAATATCCAATGGAGAAGCAACGTCCAACGAGCCTGAATGTCCAACTGAGACAGTTTAACCAGACGGAATGTCCAAAGGGTGACTTGATGGGCGGGACTGAACATCAAACTGAGACTGATTGTCCAACGAGCCTGAATGTAGAACAGAGACGGAATGTCTAACGAGCCTGAATGCCCAACCAAGATGGACCAATGAGACAGATGGTCTAATGAATCACTTGACGGGCGAGACTGAATGTCCAAGTCTGAATTTCTAACCTAGATGGAATCTCTATCAAGACGGAATGCCCAATGAGCCTGGAAGCCCAACCGAGATGAAATGTCCAACGAGCCTGAATCTCCAACTGAGACGGATTGTCCAACGCGGCTGGATGTCCAACCGAGGCGGAGTGTCCATCGAGCGGAATGTCCAACCGAGATGGAGTATCCAACGAGCCTGACGCTCCAACAGATACGAGATGTCTAACCAGCCTGAATGTCTAACCAAGATGGACCAACGAGACTGATTGTCCAATGGGTCGCTTGACGGGCGAGAGGGATTATCGAACCGAGACTGAATGTCCAACAACCTTGTGGGTTCGACCAAGACGGAATGTCTACCGTGACGAAATGTCCAACGAGCCTGTACATCCAACCGAGACGGAATGTCCAACGAGCCTGAATGTTCAACCGAGACGGACCAACGAGATGGAATGTCCAATGGGCCACTTGACGGGCGAGACTGAATGTTTAACGAGCCTAAGTGTCAAACCAAGACGGAGTGTCCATCGAGACTGAATGTCCAACTGAGACGGAATTTCTAAGGAGTCTGACTATCCAACCGTGACAAACTAATGAGATGGAATGTCTAATGGGTCACATGATGGGCGAGACTGAATGTCGAACCGAGACTGAATGTCCAATCGAGATGGAATGTCCATCGAGACGGATGTCCCAGGAATCTGAATATCCAACTGAGAGTGAATTACCAACGAGCCTGAATGTCCAATCAATACGGAATTTCCAAAGAGCCTGAATGTCCAACCGTGACGCACCAATGAGACGGAATGTCGAATGGGTCACTTGACAGGCGAGACTGAATGTCGAACTAGACTGAATGTCCAAGAAGCCTGAATGTCAAGCCGAGGCAGAAATCCATCGTGACGGAATGTCCAAAGAGCATAGTTTTCGTTATGTTAACGGGTAGTTTTCAGTATGCTTCTTTCAATCAGGTGACCTCTCTACATCTCATATTACAAGCTGGTGTACTGCAGTTGTCTGTAGTTGGCCCGGTATTATTTAACATATAGATCAATGACCTCCAAAGCATTTTACCTACAGCAAACATATTCATGTATGCGGATGAAACTAGTCTTTTCATTTCAAGCACATCCCTGAAACATATTGAAAAAGAAATGAAAGATTATCTAGATCTACTGGTTGGCTGAACTTAAACAAATTTCAAAATAATGTTACGAAAACTAAATATGTAATATTTAAGCTGATAACTAGGTCAATGCCTCTGAATGTTACTGTTTTATTCAAAGAAAAGCAGATAGAACGAGAAACAATTTTGGGTGTATGGTTTCAAGAAAACCTCTCTTGGGACAACCATGTAAATAAGCTCAGCAGTGACCTTAGCAAAGTAGTAGGCTCTATATATGAAATTAGTAGTCCTATACCCCTACCACTAAAAAAAGCAATGTACAACGCCCTTTTACTCGAAACTTAGTTTCTTGTGCATTATTCCGGGGGAAAAAAACTGCAAATAATTACGGCAAATTAATTAAACTGTAAAAAAACTAACAAGAAGTTTCGAAAACTATCATGGTAGCCGCGAGACTTACCGACAAACAATCTTTTTGATAAACAGTCATTGATGAAAGCAAATCAAATATACTGTTATAGATTACTATTACCCATAAAAAGCAGAAACTCCATGTTAGTAGTACTCCAATTTCATCTCAACGGTATTCGTTACAACACCAAACAACAATGCCACCGCTCACGCGAGCAAACTACGGAAGTCAGAACCTACAATAAGAATGACATAGACTTTTGCGCACCCCTTCTCAAACATTATGTAAAAAGCTTTCTGTTACACGCTACGATAACTTATCAATAACATTTTATACACCGTTTGTACATGTTTTTTCTCACTGGTTTTTACTACAGGTTCAAGCTTTGTAATTTAACGCATTGAGGTACATATTCTTGAACTGTTTGAATGATATGTTTTTTTTCATGAAGTGTTTTGCATGATATGTTTCTTTTCATGGAGTGTTTTTATGATATTTTTTTTATTTTACATAAAGTGTTTTACTGCATCATTTTTGAAGCGTTTAAACACGTTTTTGTTGTCTTGAGGTGCTTGTGTGATGTGAAATTGTTTTGCTCTGTTTCTATTCAGTTATGTACATGCTGATGCTTTATTGTTGCACATGCATCAAAACGAAAAAATGAAACGAAAAACGAAAGGCAACCCGGCCTCGTTTTGAACAGTAAAGCGATTCCCCTTGAATTATCACAAAACCTCTCCCGCCTTATTTCGTTCTTGTGCTTTTGGTAGTTACTGAGAGCCAGCTTCTTTTCTATCGCTGTCATCTAATAAATCTTCTGCGCATCTGTGACTATTCGCTTAATGCTCTTTGTTACCATATTTTCCACACTGCCAGCCATATATTTTCCCTCCACTTTGTGTCCACGCTTTTCCTATACAAATACCTGAACTCTTTCTCAGTTCATCTACTCTCCTTCATTTTCCTAAGCCTCTTTTCAAATCTCATTTTACTCCGAGCTTCCCTTACTTCAAATCCTGTCCATCCAATATCCCCCTTTACAGCCTCATTCGTCATCTTCCCGTGAGCGCCCAACGCGAGGCATCCCACAGTCCTTTGATTTACACCCATTCCTGATTGCAACTCTGACACCACTGAGTTCCCAAATGTAAACCCTGGAACCATTACACCCTTCCTCAGACCTCGAAGAACTTCGTACCAATTGTATCCCCATAACGCTCTGTGCTGCATTATTACAGCATTCCTTTTTTCCCTTTGCTGCCGATGTTTTTTTTTTTCCTTCCTCATTTATCCATACCACGTGGTACTTGTATTCGCTTACCCTCGGTATTTTTTGGCCTTGTATTGAGGCCACCTGATCTTCGTAGTCATTGAATACCATCAATACACATTTCGTTGCACTAATTATAGTCCTAGAGACCCGCCTTCCCTTCCGCATATATCTGCCAGCCGCTGTATATCGTCTTGACTGTCCGCAAATAAGACAATATCGTCTGCATAAAATAGACCTGGAAGCTTCTGCTCAACCATCCCGCCAGCCTGTCTGCGTGACAGATTAAATTTAATGTTGCTACCTTCTAGCACTTTTCCCATCCTCACCATGTACAGCATCAACGACAGTTTGGGAAAAGGACATCCCCGTTTCAATCCCTAGTTAGTTTTAATGCTGTCTTTACTACTTATTCCTTCCCATGCCATGAAAACTGTGTTTTCTCGGTATATTTCTCTCAAAAGCAGTATGCAGTCATCACCTATGCCCTCTTCCTTCAATATGTCCCACAAAAGTTTCTGATTAACGTTGTGATACGCCCAAGTGATGTAAGCTATAGGCCTGTTTTCTATATTAAATATTTAGATGCACTAAGTATGAACAAATAGCTTACCGTCTAACCGCCTGTCGATTAAGAATCCATTCTGGAGTTCTCCCAAAATATCATTTTGCCCTACCCACGTTTTTATTTGTAATTTTACTGCCTGCATCGCCAACCTGTATAGCAGAGATGTAATAGTTGTCTATACGAGCGATTGTTCTCATTTTCTCGCTTGCCTTTATACATTAGGTTCATTCTACTTTTCCGCCAAGTTTGTGGTATTTACTTCTCCCGTAGGCACTTTTCTACGGATTTCAGAAGTCCTTCTTTAGGGCTGTTTCCTAGTTCGTTAATGAGGCGGATGGGAACCCTATCTATTCCCGGAGTAGTGCGCTTATGAATTGTTCCCTCGGCCTTCTTCCAATTGAAATTATCAAGTACTACCTTTTCCTCGATTGCACTCTTTTTCATACTTTTACTCACCAAGTAAGTCCCCTGAGCGACCTTTTTAAATGAATGTGCTATTATCTTTCGGATAGAACCTAGCGCATCATACGCTTCTAATTTATTTTCTCCTTTATCTACCATATGTTGTCGCATTTTGACAGACTTCCTACCAAGCGCTTTTAAATGGCTCCAAAATATTCTAGGCGTGGCCCTCTTCTTTTCGCGAATCTCTCATCCAGCATTCACTTTCGTCTTTAACTTTTGTCTCGACCAATTTCGGCACAGTGTCTTCTCTCTCTCTCTCTCTCTCTCTCTCTCTATATATATATATATATATATATATATATATATATATATATATAATCATGACATAATATATACATTAATAACACAATAATAATGAGATCTTACAGACAATAGCCAGCTCTCTCTTTCTCTCTCTCTCTCTCTCTCTCTCTCTCTCTCTATATATATATATATATATATATATATATATATATATATATATATATATATATATATATATATATATATATATATATATATATATATATATATATATATATATATACACTACCGGAGCATTGTGGCGCCAGCTTTGTGCCAGCGTGAAAGAAGACTTTGAGGGCCGTGCTTTCCGGGTTCCTGCCTATATACCAGCTTGTTGTGGCTAACGATTCTTGAATAATACCAAGTGTTTTTACGTGAACTCGCTCGTTGCATTTGGTGGAAACGTGCTGGGTAACGTCCTGGAGCTCCGCAGCCGTAAGCTATCATCTGATTTCGCGATGACCGAGCACGCCGACCCCTACAAGCCTCTTCCACGCCACCGCCAGTCATGTGCCCTGGTGTACTTCGTCTACGTGACCCACAAGTCTACAATGGCATTGAAGATCATGACGTCGAGGACTGGCTGGCAGAGTACGAGCGTGCCAGCACAATTAACAAGTGGCATCACCCTGCGAAGCTGACTCACGTCATCTTCCACCTGACATATTTGGCCAACTTATGGTTCACCAACCACCAAGCCGACACCCCACCTGGTCGGTTTTCAAAGAGACCGCGACCTCGTTTTTCGGTCGTCCAGCCATGCGCAAGCTTCGGGCTGAACTTGGCCATGCGGGGACGATTTGAGCGAAATGGTAAAAGCTTGACGAGCTACATTGAGGATGTGATCAGCCTCTATAGGCGAGTTGATGCGAAGATGACAGAGGCTGACAGAATAAAGCATATATTGAAAGGCATTGATGACGACGCTTTTCATATGCTTGTGGCCCACAGACCGTCACGGCAGTGATTCAGCTAGGTCAAAGTTTTGATGAGCTGTGCAAGTAGTGAATTTCTACACGTCGCGCTTGTACGCAAACACCTGATATTTCTGCTTTGGAGTGCAAAAGCAGTGGCTTCGACTACAGCGTGCTGGTGACTCAAATTCAACACTACATCCGGGAGGAAGTTGCTCGGCAGCTCTCTCTTGTGGCCAGCATCAACGAGACCCCCACAACACTGGACCACTCACTTCGCCGTGCTGTTCAGACGCAAGTTGCCGAGGCTCTCCCTTCACCCGCGTCCCCAACATCAGTTACTGCACCACTGACCTAGGCAGAAGCCGTCCGCCGACCTCCTGCCCAATCGTCACTCCCTTCATACAGTCCAGCCACCAACTACTACAGGTCACCAGTTTAGGTTCATCCGGTAAATCGGCCCTTCCCGCCACCTCGAGCACCTGTAAACTCTTGGCGTGCTCCGGATAACCGGCCCGTCTGCTATAGAACTGCGGTATTCCAGGACATGTCGCGCGCTACTCTAGTCGCCATGGATTCTATTTTAATGATGCTCAGCATTACGGCAACATCCTTCGGCAATAAGAATCGCATGTGACACCTGATGCACCTGACCCCCACTCTCGCCGACCAGACTTCAGCCCACGTCGATCTCCTTCATCCCGTCTTCGGTCTCCTTCCTCCATGCTTTGCCGTTCCAACCTCGCACAGTCGCAGTTCCTGAGGCAAGAGCTGCGCCACCGACGAAATTTTCAGGGCCTCATCTTTCGCCCCCGGACGATATTGCCGTGTTTGTGGACGGGTTCGCCACAACTGCTCTTGTCGACACAGGTGCCGCTATTTGTGTAATAAATGAAGTGTTATGCCGCAAACTGAACAAAGTGACGACTCCACTGGTTGACATTTGTTTACACACAGCGAGTTCGCAGCACGTCCACCCTTCTGCCACATGCACTGCTCGTGCTGTGATTCAAGGAGTGCTTTACATTGTTG
This sequence comes from Rhipicephalus annulatus, assembly GCA_013436015.1. Classification (NCBI taxonomy): domain Eukaryota; kingdom Metazoa; phylum Arthropoda; class Arachnida; order Ixodida; family Ixodidae; genus Rhipicephalus; species Rhipicephalus annulatus. The sequence continues at coordinate 160,967 of WOVY01012378.1, forward strand.
AATTGGTCGTCTTTGCGCATACGTCTCATGAAATTATCCTGGGATGGAAGTTTCTTTCCGCTAATTATGCGGTTGTCGACTGTGCTCATGCTCAACTCGTTTTGTTTCCATTCAGAATGACATTCATAGATCGCCCTTGTTCACCCAAAAAGGTGATCGTTGCCCCTGACGTCGTCATCTCTGCTTTTTCGGTCGCCGTGGTGTATTTTGTGCTACTCCGTCTCTGATTCAATTGCCCTCTTTATGCCGTCGCAAGAATGCACTCGTCGCCGAAACCCTGTCTTCCCGTTTGCCGTTATAACGCTTGCCGATGTTTCCAGTGCCGTGTACGTGTGCAATCCGTTTCCTTGTCCCACTACCTTATTACACCGCGAATGTATTGGGAGTCTTGACAATTATGATGACATCTTTCCTTTTGATGCCCCTCCTGATACGACGCCGATGTCCGTGGATGCTGTCACAGCGGCCACCGCGCCCTCGCTACCTGACGAAGATGTTCTGTTGCGCAGCGTGGACACCGGGCTTACGCAAGACCAGCGCAATCAGCTCGTTCAACTACATGACCGTTTCCGCACCTCCTTAGACCACGGACAACCTCCCTTGGGACGCACGTCAGTTCTTGCTCACCATATCGACATGGTCATCATAATCCGTTTCGTCAGCACCCCTACCGCGTCTTGCAGGCTGAACTTGTCGTCATCACTCAACGCGCCGACGAGATGCTGCAACGTGGTGTTATTCAACACTCACAGAGTTCTTGGGCTTCACAAGTGGTCCTCATGCAAAAAAAAGATGGCTCCATTAGGTTTTGCGTGGATTATCGTCGACTAAACAAGATCACACGCAAGGATGTTCATCCCCTGCCACGCATCGATGACGCTTTGTATTGGCTTCAAGGTGCGGAGTTTTTCTCTTCACAGGATCTGCGCTCTGGATATGGGCAACTTGCCCGCGCCAACACTGCTACCATTCAGGACAAGAAAAAAATCGACATTGATGTGAAGCGTCGAATTGTTCTGTTCCGCCCAGGCGACGAAGTCCTTCTGTGGACACCTGTTCGTGCACCTGGGCTCTGCGAAAAATTCCTTCACTGATATCGGTTCTTACTCTGTCTTGGAACGAACATCCGACGTCAACTATCGCGTCACTCCTGTCAACACGGCTCCTGATCGTCGTCACCGCAACACTGAGATCGCTTACGTCTCTCGACTAAAACCATATTACATTCGGCATTCCTACCCTTTCTAACTTGCTGCCCTCTTTCACGATGGAGGGGAGGGGAATAGTGTGAGCGCTGACTATATACTTTATTTTCATCTGTATGACAAAACCACGGTGGTTATCATCATCGTCTGTCACGTGGTCTGGGCCGCTTTTGGTTCGTGAGTCTGGATTGAAAATATGACCTGTTTACCTGTTTACTATATATATATATATATATATATATATATATATATATATATATATATATATATATATATATATTCAATGTTTGATTGACTTCATCCTGTGGCCACTTTTCCCTTTTGCCTGCTGTCTGTGCTCCCGTGATGCCTCACACCACTTCTCGATCGCTTCCCGGATATCTCTGTTCCACAAACTTTTAGGCTTTCTCTTTCCTTTCTGGCAAATCGTTTTCTTCTGTCTTTACATTTTCCGTGTTACTACATTCAACAGCTCACTACACTCGCAGTGTTTGCCTGGTAGTTTGTCTACTTCGTCCCAAACTCTCGCAGCTATATTTCTTATTTGTGTGTCATTTAAATACGAACTTCTAAACTTTAACTCTATGTTCTTATTTTCATTTTATACTCCATATTTCTAGTGTTATGCGTGTATGCTGACTACCCAAGCTGTTATTACCTTCCTCGTCTATTCTCATTTCTCTAAGTTTGCCATAGATTCCCTCTCTCTTAAGACAATAATCAATGCTCGATTACCTGTGTCCGACTTCCCACGTAATCTGCCTTTCACACTTAGGCCCCGCATTGACTATCTAAGAATATGTTGCTCGCAGAGTTCTAGCAATAACCTGTCATTGATGTCTGAATGTCCGTCAAGGTCCTCTATGTGAGCATTCATGTCCCCTAGAAGGATTAATTCGGCTCCCTGCCAAAATTCTCTGATATCGGTGCGTATGCAATTCCCTATCTTCTAATTCTTCCGCTTGCAGTTATTCCCCATCCACAACTGAGCTACAAATAGCTATGTTAACTTTCCCCCTACTGCATCCGATACCCACAGGTGCTCTGAAAACGTTTGCTTCACTCTATTCCATTTGGCTTTGCTATAAAATATCATTCCAACATTCCCACCTTTCCTTTGATTGATATGTGGGGTTTAACGTCCCAAAACCACCCTATGATTATGAGAGACGCCGTAGTGGAGGGCTCCGGAAATTTAGACCACCTGGGGTTCTTTAACGTGCACCCAAATCTGAGCACACGGGCCTCCTTCATTTCCGCCTCCATCGGAAATGCAGCCGCCGCAGCCGGGATTCGAACCCGCGACCTGCGGGTCAGCAGCCGAGTACCTTAGCCACTAGACCACCGCGGCGGGGCCACCTTTCCTTTCCTGTTGCATTCTTCCTAAATATAATTCAGAATCTGTGGTGGCTCTTCCAAGTCTCTAAGGTGTGTTTCTGTAAACACATAAACACATATCTGTTCATTGTTTAACTGCTCATCAATCTTTAATCATTTTGCCTTTTTTCTGCCCCTCTGCATGTTTCTGCCACCCACCTAGGGTGCCTCAATGCGCGCTCTACACCCACCTAGGGTTCCTCGATGCGCGCGCCCACTTGGAGGGTGGAGACACTCTTTGGAGCAGCGAGTGCCGCCTTCCGACTGGCGGCCGCCATTCGGCTCCCCTCGTGTCATCACGGCTGGTTGAGTGAGACACGTGCGCGGCGTTTGCTCGGGCAAAATGCCTGGGTGTTGCGTGCCACAGTGCACAAACCACTAACAAAATTGCTACAGAATGTTCAGATTCCCGAAGGATCCTAAAAGGCGACTCTTGTGGCTTAGAAAGATCAAGCGTGAGAAGTGGCTACCCTCGGACCGTTCGTGTTTGTGCAGCATAATTAATGTCATTTCAGCATATCGAGAGTTATACCTGTAACTTAAAGCGCTGTCACACGGGCACTTTCAATCACGATAAAGTTTGATGTGATTGATTGGTTTGTAGGGTTTAACGCCCCAAAACCACCATATGATTATGAGAGACGCCGTGGTGGAGGGCTCCGGAAATTTCGACCACCTGGGGTTTTTTAACGTGCCCCCAAATCTGAGCACACGGGCCTACGACATTTCCGCCTCCATAGGAAATGCAGCCGCCGCAGCCGGGATTGCTTGATGTGATTGACTATCTTACCCCAGCTGCAGAACGGCGTCAATCACTGTTGAGAAATTTGATTTCGATCAGGCTGGATTGCGATCACCGGTGCACTGGGTGCAATACACGTTCATTTGCATGCTGGGTACATGCGTATTTAATACGTTCATTTTGGATCGCACAAAATGCGTTGTTCTCAATCGCTTCTTGTACAGAAGCTGCAATTGCGCGAAGATGTGCGCCTACGTTGTGCGCTTGTTGCTGCCGGTGCTTTCAACTATTTGTTTTAGGGGCAAAGCACTTCAGGCCGTGGTTCGTATGTGGCGTGTCGTCCTCGTCGTCGGAGTCGTAATAGCGAGCTGCATTGCATTGTATGTCACTTAAAACAGTGTCACAGCATATCCACGGAGTAAATCATTATGAGTGGGGCGAAGTGTCCATCATTCCGTCGTCCGTGCTTACGTGCGTCCGTCGTTCCTTCCGTCCCTGCATTCGTCCGCGCGTCGGTCCGTCTGTGCGTCCGTCCGTGCACCCGTTCCTAACGAGTACGACATGAATTGCGCTCTAAAGCTTGTATGCGTCAGCCAGTTTTTGCATATGCCGCTTTAGTTATTATATTATAACTTTAGTTATTAATATGGTGACTCACAGTACCTGGTTGACATGATTTCCCAAGGGAAAATAAAGTGTCGTGGAGATGCTGAAGAGGAAATTGATTATGGGGAAAATCTTTTCATTGTAGCGTTGACTACAATAAAATGCCCAATTTCGCACCATATAGGTTGATTTCTTGTGTAAGGAATGTTGAATAAAATGGATTGTGGGCAGTGCATGACTACAATGAAGGGCTCGGCGAGTCGTGAACACGCAAATTTAACTGCACTGAACGAGTGTGTCCAGAATGGCGAGAACTTGTGTTATCCCAGCAGTGAGGTTATGAGCTCGGTCATATCTTGTGAAGAGGACTTGAAAGGAATCAGATCCTGAGCAGACAACTTCTTCACCCTGACGCCCCCTCACAAAGCTGTAACTGAATATTCAATCAAAAGGGCGAAGTGCTGCGTGCAGGCATGCCAGCAATAGAAGGCTTCTCTGGAAAAAATGTTGATATCAAGTTATGCGCGAGTAAAGCGGCACATTCACCTGCTCCAGCTTGAAACAACGAGAACCAGTGGAAATGGAAGCAAGACATGCGCTGCGGTTAACTTGCAGTGAGTTATAACGCTTGTTTATGAAGTATAATAAAGTTATCGCCCAAATAAAGCTGTGGCATCCCAAATTGCTGTATAATAAATGCAATTTGCTTGCTCATTGTTGTAAAACCATGTGATTGCTTCATTTTATTGATATCAATGAACGCTTTGAAATTGCTTTTTACAATATATTTCTATAGAAAACACGCTAAACTTGTTTGACACTCAGTATCTGCGTGCGAGTTATGATTTAATGTCATAAAAGCCACATGTAGACCACCGAATAGCATGATATGCTTTCAACAAATTTTTGCCAATCTGCTATTTGCAGTAAGTTATAACAGACGAAAACAATGTACAATACTCTGTGTGTTGCAGGGCGTGGTCTGTAAATGAAATAGCCACTTAATATTTATATGATATCTGATATGTGGTGTTTAACGTCCCAATTAAAACCACCATATGATTATGAGAGACACTGTAGTGGAGGGCTCCGGAAATTTCTACCACCTGGGGTTCTTTAACGTGCACCCAAATTAGCCACTGAATAATTCAAAAACAATATATTAAAGTATGGTAGCAATCACATTTTAGGGGGGACGTTTCTAAAGCCGTGGATTTGTTTAGCATGTCTGTGACCGGTTTGTAACCACCTAGTTGTATGACTCACTCAGCATGTGGGGCTAGTGTGAGTGACAGACAGACGGACGGATGGACAGACAGATGCACGGACAGACGTAAGCAACAAGGGATGGATGAATGTACGCTTTGCCTCCTTCATCATGAATGATGACGAGTGGAACGAAGCGTTCGTCCGTCCGTGCTATACTGTGCTCCGTGGATATGCTGGACGGACGGACGGATGAATGGACGCACGGACGCACGGAGCCAGCTGGCAAATGGCAAACTATTTTTACACTTTTGTGGAATGCACACATCACATAGACACATTGAAAGAGCATGTGACTTAGGTGTAGGTGTTTCACATCTTTACCCTATATAAATAGTTAGCGACTAGTCCAAAAAGGCGCTAATTGAAGGTGTTAACGCGGCTTGCGTCGACGGTATTTTTCTGCTGGGGACAACTCCAGCTGCTAATGTCACTTTAAAAATGAAGGCCAGATACTAAAATTTAAGACCTTCACACTCCCGATGAAAAAAAAACTGTACTTCTCTCATGCTGTTTGAGTACCACACATTTTGACGCAACAAACTCTGTAAGCGGCGGATGGGGATGCACTCATCGAGGAACCCTACACCCACCTAAAACCCCTTGATCCTGGGGAAGTAACGGCACTCTCCTCCACGTGAGCATTTCCTCCTCGACTCTCCTCGCCCGCTTGCCGAAGGCACAGCACGCCGCGTCATTTTTCGCCGATGCTCCCGTGAGCGCGCTGCAGAATGCAATGGAATCAGGTTATTTCCGGCAGCTTCCGCGCCGCAGTAGTGCTGAATTTTTTTAATGGTGATAATAAGATTCAGAGCACTGAAGCAACCGTTTATTGAAGGATTAGCTTCTTCCAAAGGTCGTAAAAGTGGGGCATGCTAATTAAATAAAAGCTTTTATGGGGAGTTCTACGATGTGGATGTTTTTCTGCCACATGCTAACATGCTGTACGTTTGCATCTGATGTAGTTCCGCTTGTGGCATGTCCGCTTGTGGCATGTACGACACGCCATTTAAGCACTGAATTTCTCATTAGGTTTATTTGCATAACTACGCCTGTATGTAGTGTCACAAACGTGCATCTGTGCAAGCCAAATAGGAAAACACAAAGCACTGGCGCGGAAAAAAGTAATCACTAAGTTAAGTCGTCATGTAGCAAACAAGGCTGTAAATAATATCGGCATCACATTTTTATCGCGATAAAACCCGTTTAGGATCAGGCTCGATTCGGATGAGGTGCTGCTACGCGGTCGCTTATAATCGCGCTCACACCAGATTGTGATAAAGTTCATCATAATCTGCGCGTCGATAGCGACCAAACAATCCTATCCGGACTGACTTATCCGGGTCAGAAGTACCCATGCGACAGTGGTATAAAAGATAATATAGTTGCTTTTTGGCGAATGGAAGACATGCTAATGCAGGTGTGACCAAAGCGATTGCGGCCACGGTCTCCTAGAAAATGGCTCACTTTCGATATCACTGTGCTATTACTTCTTTTTTGCTTTGTGCCTTTGTATTTCTTACCTTTTTTTTGATGGACCACATTTGTTTCCTAATTTTGTTTGTTATTCCCTCCCCCACAAAAAAACAAAAGATGCCCTTATGGAAAGGAGCGCCAATTAGGGTCATCTATATTCATCCATTCATTTGTTTTCTTCAACAAAGGTTCTCGTAAACAAATCCTAACAGTCACACAAAGCGTGATAGAGAAGCTGTCTCATTCCGCGTGATTGTTTGCAGCGAAAGCAAACAACAGTTGTGCATTTTTTACAATTGCCGAGGTGCGAGCGAGGCGATGAAGTAAGAGCTGAATAATTATACATATATATATATATATATATATATATATATATATATATATATATATATATATATATATATATATATATATATATATATATATATGTGTGTGTGTGTGTGTGTGTGTGTGTGTGTGTAAAGAAAGAAGTGTATACCTAAGGGCTCGTTTTTCCGTGTTTTTGACACAATATTAATGAGATCTAACAGACAGTAATGCCAAGGAATGTACAGGGGAAGTTATTAGAACCAATGGAATGTAAATAAGAAGAAAGAAAAGTGGATAAAAAAAATAAACAGCCATGAGCAGGAATCTTGCTCACGGCTGGTTATATATATATATATATATATATATATATATATATATATATATATATATATATATATATATATATATATATATATTATATATTTATTTATTTATTTAGTCAACCCCACATATATATCAAATATTTATTTAGACATACCAAATATGCTGCATTGCTAGTGCTGCCGAGCCCAAACTGTTGTTTAGAGGTTGTTTCTAGCTGTATTCGTGCCCTGCGAGTGCTGTTGCTATTATGTGGTGACATCGAGACAAACCCTGGCCCTGCAACTCGGTCCTCTAATACTGAAACCCCTAACGACGTTATGTCTGTCCTCAACGATATTCAGTCCGGGCAGGCAGCCATCCTTAATGAAATGAAATCCATACGTTCTACGCTCCTGCAACACGAGCAAAAGTTTGAAGAAATCACTAAAAAACTTTCTAAAATTGAAGACAACTGCTCCGTAATAGCCGCGGTAAAAGAAAAGGTCGACGGCTTACAAACACTAACTAAGCAAAACTGTGGTGATATCGCTAGCCTTGTCGCCAAGATGGACGACTCTGAGGACAGACAGCGACGATGCAACCTTGTCTTTTACGGTTTTGAAGATGCCAGTGACGAGACTTGGGCACAGTCTGAGAAGCGCGTCATGGATATATGTCTCGCCAATCTGGAAGTTTCAGTCCAACCTAGAGACATTGAACGCGCTCACCGCATAGGGCGTTTTCAACCAAGTAAAAATAGACCCATAATTGTCCGGTTCTGCCATTTCAAGGATCGAGAACTAGTGCTGTCCAACGTCAAAAAACTAAAAGACACCAATTACAGCATTAGCGAAGATCTTTCTCCCAACACACGCAAAGCCCGTAAGCACCTCATTGAATTTGGTAAAGCATCTCGCAAGGCCTATAAACTTCGGTACAACAAACTAACCATTGATGGCACCACTTACGTTTTCGATCGCTCTTCTGAAAAAGTAATCCCCCTCCGCCCATAGCTACCACCTCCCACCTCAGCGAATCCTAAAGTAAAGCCTGAACTTTTGTCAATTGTACACACTAACATTAGAAGCCTCTTGCCGAAACGCGACTCGCTCTTTAATGTTATCTGCACGACAGAATGCAACTTTGTTCTCTTAACTGAAACGTGGCTAAACCCTTCAATAAGCGATTCCGAATTAGCAACATGCTTTCCTGGCTTTACCATATTTCGGCGAGATCGTGATGGTAAGCGTGGTGGTGGCGTCCTGATAGCTGCTCACAGTCGATTAAATTGCTCCCCAGTGGTCATCCCTTCCAGCCTTGAATTACTGTTTGTCTGCTGCAGAAATTCATATCCTCCGGTTATCATCGGAGTCTGTTACCACCCCCCTGACGCAGATGCTTCATTTATCGCTAATTTCCACAGTGCTCTTAACTTCCTGAATGCCTCCTATCCTAACATACCGGTTATTTTAATGGGTGACTTTAACTTCCCAGGAATAATCTGGTCTAACCTCGCGCTTACGATATCTAAACACACTATGGAAAGCGACTTTGTTAACACGTGCCTAACATTTGGTTTATCTCAACTTGTTTCATTCCCAACGCGAGCTACTGAGCACTCTTCAAATACTCTCGACCTCATTTTCACGTCACACCCCGACAATCTTGCATCCCTAGTTCCTCTCCCAGAGATTAGTGATCACGCTGTGCTTCATGCTTCGTTTTCTAATCAACTACCAGGCAAAAGCCATTCCAAGAAAACCCTCACACTCTACGATAAGGGTAACTATGCCGCCATTAACAACGAACTATCCATATTTTGTGATTGGTTTTTAAACGACTTTTTCCAACGCTCCCTTGAAACTAACTGGTCTTTGTTCAAGTGCAAAATCCACGATTTGATCAATAGATTTATACCCACAATTACAATTACGGAACAGGCGTCTTCGCCTTGGTTCAACATATCTCTTAAGCGCCTTAATAATAAGAAAAAGCGATTATATCGCTCGGCTAAACTGTCGAACAGCGCGAGCGCTTGGAACAAGTACCGCGGAACGGCAAAGGAATTTGAATCACTCGCTGCGAAGGCTAAGCATTCTTTTTTTTCTGCTACATTGCCTAATATGCTACGAAATAACCCTAAACAATTTTGGAAAGCCATTAGCCCCAACCCCACAAAAACGTTATCCTTACTTGATGAACACGGCGATCCTATTCCAGAACATGTTACCCCTCAAGTATTAAATACTGCCTTCTCTTCCGTATTTACCCCTGAATCTTGCAGCCAGCTTCCAGAATCCCCATTTCTTGATCATCCTGTCATGCCAGGCATTACATTCGATTCATACGGTATTGCAAAACTAATTGACGAATTGAAACTAACGTCATCCGCGGGAATGGATGGCATCAATTCCAAAATTCTCAAAAACACTAAGCCTATAACAAGCATTATTCTTTCGCACATATTTCAGCAGTCCATTTCATGCGGAGTGGTGCCGGAAGACTGGAAGCTTGGTAAGATCGTTCCTGTCCCGAAAAAAGGTCTTTCATCTTCACCGAGTAATTATCGCCCCATATCCATCACAAGTGTATGCTCTAAATTAATGGAACACATAATTTATTCGCACATAGTAATTTTTCTACGTTCAGTACATTTCTTTCACCCTAACCAACACGGTTTTCAAAAAGGACTTTCATGTGACACTCATCTCGCCCTGTTCGTTAATGACCTGAGTTCTATAGCCTGGATAATAACATACCTGTAGATGCCGTTTTCATTGATTTCGAAAAAGCCTTTGATAAAGTTTCTCATAACAGATTATTTTTGAAGATTTCACGTCTTAACCTTAATTGTCTTGTTTTTAATTGGATATGTGACTTCTTGACTAACCGTAAGCAATTCGTTTGTGCTAATAACCATCGCTCCTCCCTATCTGCTGTAACCTCCAGCGTACCTCAAGGCACGGTCCTTGGTCCTCTCCTATTCCTAATCTATATTAACGACCTCCCCAATAACTTAGCGTCTAACATTCGTCTGTTCGCAGACGACTGTGTCATTTATCGTCCTATTCACAATTCTAACGACCCTGTCATCCTACAGTCTGATCTTTGTTTGATTCAATCATGGTGCGAAAAATGGCTGATGTCCCTTAACATTAAGAAAACTTGTGTCATCTCCTTCCATCGCCGTCAATCCTATTCCTCCAATAAATACTTCCTATTTGATTCTGAAATAACAGCAGCTAATTCATGTAAATACCTCGGTATCACTTTAACTTCAAATCTGACCTGGTCATCCCACATTATGAACATAACTAATGACGCCAACGGCGTGCTTGGCTATCTCCGAAGAAACTTACGTCTAGCCCCACCTTCTGTTAAACTTTTAACCTATCTAACACTAGTCCGCCCGAAGCTAGAATACGCATGTGCCATCTGGGATCCCCATCAAATAACTCTTATTAAAACGCTTGAAACTATCCAAAATTGTGCAGTCAGATTCATTTATTCTGACTATTCCTATCTTAGCAGCGTCACTAAACTAAAATCTCAAGCTAACATGGTTAACTTAGCTTCACGCCGCAAAATTTCAAGACTGTGTTTGTTTCACACATTTTATCATGCATTGCACCTAAACCATGTTATCGTTTCAGCCCATCGTCTTTCATGCCGTATCAGCCATTCGAAAGCGGTTTATCCCCCCCGTGCGCATACCACTGCCCATCACTCTTCATTTTTTGTGCAAACATCAACAGAATGGAACGATCTCCCTGCTGACATCGTGCACCACTCCAGCATCGCCCATTTCAAAGAAGCCATCGAACAAATCATCTGTTTGTGAACTGTCTACCTCCTCATGTAACACCCCTTGACTGGGGCCCTTGAGGTATTATAAATAAATAAATAAATAAATACCGCAGACCAGCATTTTGGGCCTGGCAGGAGGGGCATAAGAAACATCAAGTGACTCCTACCAGCAAAAAAAAAGAAAGAAACATATATCCATACGCTAACAGAGGTCACATGTCTGTGAAACAGCAACAGAATTTACAACACATTTGAACGCTCTAATCGCCAAGTAAATAACTTTCCAGCGATATAGCAAAATTTTCAGCCGAAAGAATCTCATGAGACATTGAATTCCAGTCATCAACTGTTCTGGGAAAATAACCGTATTTGTAAGCATTATTTCGTGCAAATATGGGTGCAGAGGATTGATCATGTTTTTGGCGGGTATTCATAGTAGTGGCTGGCTGAACCCAACAATGTACATTTAAGGCAACTTTCCTGCAATAATTTTGTATAAAAATGTTAAACGAACAAACTTTCCTCTTGTTTCTAACAAAGGTATTCAGCATCATATCCAGCTTTTCTGGACACATAACAGCCAGCGCACCCAGCGGTCCGGGTCAAAGCTAGTGCGTTTTCAATGGAAAGAGTGAGTTTTTCTCACTTTTAAGACTATAATATTTCATTCATTCTTCTTTTAACTTTATTTTCACCTTGGCGAAAAAATTGAAAAATGCTGCATGTTTATCGTTTTTTTATAAAAAGCACAAATTTCTGTGAGTAATGTACTTACATGTCTGTTCTATATGTTCCTATATGAAATGATTAAACTACTTCGGGAGGGAATTAAGCACTAGCATTGCCAGAACATTGTGACAAAGTTGGGAGAAAGAGCCCTTTGACTCATATAGCGGCTTAATTTTCGCGATGTAGCGTTGCAAGTGAAAAATGCGGCTCATACATATATTGTTGCACAGTATGGTTTGTGAGTAAAACATACAGAAAGTTTCAAGAGAGAAGATTTTGTTTTACGGGAGAAAAAAGTTTTCCATTTGAACAACCACAAGGTAGTACGAAGCTTGCCATGGCCTCATTTTCACTGCACAGCACGTCAGCGGGGGGTTGCAGCGGGGACTTTCTGGATGTCATGCAGCTCCTTGTGGCTCGATTTAGTAATACTACTGTATAGAACGTCAAAATGGGGCTATAGTGCTAGTTTTTTGGAATGGTATCTTCCTCCATGGACCATTAAAAGGCAGGTTATTTAACCTCTTTTCAGTCTCTAAGGGCAGAATTATAATGCAGCCGACGGACTTCAAGACAGTATTGGGGCGTTGTGTTTCGCTTCTGATAATTAATACACATGCTCTTAATAATATATGACCTAAGCTTAGTATACCTTACGTTAGCTGTTTTTATGATGTTTCAGGTATAGTCCGATGCGTGATCGCTTTCGACTGGTGTGCATGATGAAATGATGTATTCTAGGGGTACACATTTGGAGATTGTTCGTTAGCTGATTCGTATTCAGAGTTTAGTGGGAAACTCGATTTTAATTGCGATGACATGACGTATGTAATTAGTCGCATTTCGCGCCCACCGAATTGCGGCGTTCATGGCCGAGAATCGAAGCCGTGTCTTCAAGCTCAGAAGCATAACACTTCACCTGATGACCTAGTACTGCGGGCATGTTTACCTTTGACTAATATAACTTCAATAAATATATTGTCACTGCGCGCACCCAGCTGTATGAGGAACAAACTAATTGAGTGCCAAGTACACGATACATACACTCATTCCAAAATTTATCTAAAAATCTAGGTAGCTAATGGAAACAACAGTGCCAGAGGAAGCGGATACAACGAGTCATCTGGCGAAAGAATAACTGACAGCAGGTAGAGAAGTATGAATACATGTGGAGGGGCGGAGGACCCTTCCTATCGGCTGAGGGGCCTGTAGCCTCCGTAGTGCTGAAGAGAACTTTTGAAACATAGTATAATAAATATTTATAAAATTAGAACAAGCATAATGAATTTGTCTCGGTGACGATCAGGTCTGCGAGAGGCAAAGACGACGAAAACGACGGCTCATCTGAAGCGCGAGACCGCTCTGCGTGCATCCGAACACGTCTGCGCAGCCAATCAGGAAGCGCGTCGTCAGCGCAGCCTGCCACGACGATGCCAGCCTGCAACAGGAGACTGCAACTGAAGCCTCTCGTCTCTTCGTAACGGGAACGCATCCAGACCAGGTGGCGTGCAGCATGGGAAACAAAAAGGCGCATCCGACCGATGGCTCAGCGAGACGTCCACTGGCCGAGAAAGGCGTGGGCAAACGACGCAACGCGATTTGCTGCGTGGTGTTCTCCACACTGCGAACAGCATCCAGGGCAACATGGGAGACGCCAGAAGCCCTTGCGCGGCAGGTGAGCCTCGTTGTCCCTTTTAATTAACGCGAGTTACGCCCGCCGTGGTGGTGCAGTGTTGACAGCGCTCGATTGCCGACTCGAAGGTCATGGTTTCGGCACTGGTGGTCTCATTTCGATGATGGCGGAATAATAGAAAGTTATGTACTCTGAGATGTCAGAGCGGCAGATGGTGTATTTCGAGAGCAATGGCCTTCTTCATAACCATATCGTAGTTTTTGCAGATAAACAGCGCACATTATTATTTACATTAACTTTAGTCACTCACAAATGACACAAGACTGTCAATTCATCAAAGCACTGAGCCTGGAGGATGCATTCGTCCGCTGCAATGTTTGAGGAGCAGATAATATTCAAGTTTTCTTCACACTTCTGCCTTGTCCCACAGGCCGCAGCACTTTTACGCGCGTTTCCTTTTGCTCGTGAAGTGTTCATTTTCATCGATTTACTTGTAATGGTATGATTAGTGATTATTAAATATAGATCGCGACCCTTCATATGCAGGAACTCGTGGAAGTTCGACGTCCTTGTGGCTGTCCCTTGCCGAACATAATCTTCCATTCGGAATGAGCGTACGACATCCACAGTAGCCGTGAGGCAGAAGATGAAGATTCGGAGGAAGAAGACCAACGGAAGAACTCTCGATTCACCTCCTTCGCCGACAGGGTCTCAAAGTTGGATTCGAGTTTCAGGCAGGGCACCCAGCATTCCACCGAGGGGCCTCGCAAGTCCATTCGCTGGTGTTCCGTTAACCAGGAACGCTACCTTGTTATTAATTTATTATGCTTTTAATGCATAAATATTTTTGTTGTTCTTAATAAAGAGCTTTGTAAACGCCATATTAACATAATATGTTAAGGAAACACTTAGATTTTTTTTCGTTTTTCTTTCAATGAACCTTCTAAATGCGATGTGCGCGAGGTATAGCCGAAAAAAGTCATGGTAGTCGTAGAAACCGAGTCGATCAGCTCAGTCACGTAGCCGGACTAACGAAACGATACCGTGCGTGGCACGGAAACGCCACTCCACTAATCATTGCTGGGCTTTAACTTCCGAAACTTGTGATATGATTGACGCCGCAGCAGAGGGCTCCGAAATTTTCGACCACCTGTGGTTCTTACATGTGCACCTCAATGTTAAGTACAGGAGCCTCTAGCATTCGCCTTCATAGCAAAAAGCGGCGCCACGGCCCGGAATCAGTCCCGACACCGTTTACACGCTGTCCTGAATTGCCATACTCCTCTTTTTGCCTCCTGAGATGTTTGAATCGCTATATTCGTGCAGCTACGCAGCAACGTTACACTAACCGCGACACCCAATCAGGAGCTTCAAGGCGGCCCGAGAAACTCGGTGTTCAGGTAAATTATCAGTGTATCAGGGTACATATCAATTGGGCTATTTTAACTTTAAAAATATTAAATGTTGTATTTGTGTCATGTACAGCAGGAGTGAGTGGTCACGCACGTATCTGAAACACCATAAAAGCATCTTATGTAAACTATACTTTATTTATGTTGCTAATTATTGTTAAGGCGGTGTGAAATAATTATCAGAAGCCAAACACACCGCCCCAATACCGTCTTGCAGTCCGTCGACATCATAATTCTGCCCTTAGATACTGCATGAGAAGGAAGATGCCGTTCCATAAAACTAGGACTACTGCCATTTTTTGACGCTCTATGTAGCAGTATTACTCAAACAAGTGACAATTAGTCGTATGACATAAATTACTCACTGCCGAAAAGCCTCCGCTGGAACCTGGCGCTGACTTGCTCTGCATTGAAGGTGAGGCAATGGCAAGCTTCGTACTGCCTTCTGGTTGTTCAGGTGGAAAATGTTTTTATCCCTTAAAACAAAACTTGCTCTTCTGAAAATTTCCGCATGTTTTACTCACAAACCATACTATGCAACAACATATACTATGCAACAACAATTTTTACTTAGACCGCTACATTGCGAAAATTAAGCCGCTATATGAGTCACAACAACGGTTGCTATCTCCTCATCCACCGTGGTAGCTAGTTGGTAGAGCCATCGAGCTCATAATTTGAACGTCGCAGGTTCGGTTCCTGTCCACGGAAAGTTATCTTTTCATCCCCTTTTCTTACGTCTATAACTTAGCCTATAATTTCTTGCATTATTCTCTGTTTGATGTCATAATATATATATATATATATATATATATATATATATATATATATATATATATATATATATATATATATATATATATATATATATATATATATATATATATATATATATATATGTGTGTGTGTGTGTGTGTGTGTGTGTGTGTGTGTGTGTGTGTGTGTGTACTCCCATACATTGAGAGAGAGGGAGAGTCTGACTTCCAAATTAAGCTCTTTCATATAACTCAAGTATCTTAGGCGCCGACAAAGCAATATTATTATGGAGTTGTATTTCTCAATTTACACAAAGACATTGATCCACCTCGTAACGCGCTTGGTTCAATGCGGCAAAGGCCGTGCAGGCTGCTACTGGCTGACTGCATAGCATATACAATCGATTCTCACCATGCGTGGGATCTGCCAAATTTTTCTGACATGTTTATAACTTGTTTAAATATGCACCAGACAGGAATGCGTAGGCTAATGCTGGCACTAGAAGCTTTATTTATGCCAGTGAATTTTATTTAATATGACCCAAAATAAATGACATACGGTAACAAATACCATTTGCTAGCACTGCACCTTGCGAGAAGCTGTGGTTAAAAATGTTTCCCCCAAGTTAAGGTGTGTTTTTTGAACGCGTTTTAGGTACTTTTCGATAACTGAACTGGTAGTAAAAGTGTTTGCTGATATATACAAAAATTCGTGCCATCTTTTCTCAGCACTTTTGGAGAATGCATCTTAAGCGGTACCCATCTGTAGACAACCAAGAAATCCCCCCCCCCCTTTTTTTTAAGGGGAGAAAGTCTGTGTGAAAGCAATCACTGACTGATCATGACTGAGTCGGGACTGCTATGTATTCTCAGCAGCATTTTTGTGTTCTGAAAACCAGTCGATATGCGTGGCTGAAGACTTGTCACAGCTTCAAGTGGCCACTTCACTTTTTCACCGACATATGTTCTCCCCATACAAGTCCATATGAGGAGCATTTTCGACTAACACTTTTATTTGTTGTTGGCCCAAGGTCCGCAGTTTACTAAAAGACTGAAACGTAAGAAGAAGCGGGTTTAAGTAGATATATGTTCTCTTGCCCAATCACCCAGAGTGGGTATGAGCCATGGATTCTAAGCTACAAACAAACAAATCTGTGTGAAATAGCTGCCAGACAGGACGTACAACCTACAGTCTATTGTCAATCGACGCGGAGCCAAGCCAAGAAAGAATATCCCGGGCTGAGACCAGCAGAGGCACTGCCCCCATGAAGCAACCCAGAGAGAGCGAGAACTCCCCGCCGTACTCTCCGCCAATGTATTTAATCGGTTCTTTGTTGCATTTTGCAAATAAGTGATGTACATCAAGAAAGCCGACTGACTTTACTAAATTGCGTTCTAGGACACTATAGATACAATCAATTTTCGTCGTCGTCACTGCATCCTCACCACCTTTCACCGCAAAATTCCAAAGCGAAAGCGCCGTCTTTTGATTTTCGGTTTCGTTTTTGCCGCAGCCAATCAGATGCTACCAGCAGAACGTTTTTTCAAGTGACGTCACATTTGTTCCTTACCCAGCATTCACTTTGATACACGTGTATATCACAACAATGGCGTCACCGGTGCTGTGGCTGCTATGTTCTTGTGTTCTCTTGCTTCTGATTGCTCAAGGTTTAGCAGGGTAAGCGTTCGATACCAAGTTTTCAACGTGTATTTAGCGCAATATATGATAGTGCACTCACTATGTGTGCGACTTGGCCTCTATGAGTTCGTACAGTAATTTCTTGGAATGAATGAGACCGCCGGCTTGTTCTCGTCCCTAGCGACCATTCGCTGTCAGATGATACCTTGCTCTGAACAATTAGTGCGTGCACTAAAACAACTGCGTCTACTCCAGTAACACTTGTGTGCCTTTTGATTACGTAATAATTTCTTCGCGACGACGCGTTGCATTGCGATCTCGCAAATTTCACAGTACAGTTCGCTGCTTGCCTTGCACCACGTCAACGTTATTGCAGCCAACTCGACGGCTTTTATCAGTTCCCGGCTCTGATGTTGTTGTTTTAGTTATTTGGTTAGCGTAGACGATAAGGCTGTATTTTTCTCATAAGTCGTGCTCTGGTTAGTGTGGAATTCATCGCAGCAGCCTCGTTTCGCGTGACTTATACGGCAGTTAGTTATGCGCAAAGGCTGGTGTTGTTTGCTTGGAAACTTGTGTTGGCACAGTCTGCGTATATTAGTCCAGTTGTAGGTTTGCCAAGAAAACACGTGCAAAACAAAGCGACACACATATGCGCTGTTCTATGAACTTTTGTATCTTGATTTGGAGAGCTCAGATAGACGTAAACACATTTATCTTGCCTTTCAGGAGGGACTTTTACAGTATTTTGGGTGTGCCACGTAGCGCTAATTTAAACCAGATTAAAAAAGCCTACAGAAAGCTTGCCAAAGAGTTGCACCCTGACAAGAACAAGGAAGATCCCCATGCACAAGAGAAGTTCCAAGACCTAGGAGCAGCGTACGAAGTTCTCTCAGACGAAGAAAAGCGGAAAACGTACGACCGGCATGGCGAAGAAGGATTGAAGCACGATGCATTCGGTGGAAGTGACCCATTTGCAAGGTGACAGCTCTCAGTCATTTTCTTTATCTTTTTGTAAATGCACTTTTAAGATTGTGGCCAGCAAAAAACATATATGTAATTTTCTGCTGGTTACAAAACAGGCTTAGGGTGTTTGATTAGGGCTTCCTATGGTTATGCACACAAATTACGCATCACAGTATTTTACAATCGCGAGGAGGTTCACTGATCAAAAAATAACTGAAAATGTCATGATCTTTCGACTCCTCATACAGGAGTCTTGCTTACACTAAAAACCCATAAAAGTGGCGTAGCATATAAATTATATTTCATTACGTGGCTTAAGCAGAATGTGTACACTGTCAGAAGTGTCCCCAGATAAAAGTGTGATGTTAGCTTTTTTTTTATTGTGCACTTTACACATCAAGGTTTTGGCTTGTAGATTCTGCATGTCCAGCAAGGGCACTCAAGGCGACGTGCCATTTCTACTTGTCACGCTCATGCTGCTTCACATGTTATACCAATATACTTGTAATCACACTCGTTACTAGTTATGAGGTAGATTATACCAGTGGAATTTTCACGTGGTAGCTCATGTTTTACATTGGCTACATTTCATTGTTCACTTGTTGGCACATGCACAATTTTGACGCCATACAAATGTAGAAGATATATAGGCAACATAAAATATTAGCCAACGGGATTTCATTGCTCAATATAGTTTAATTTGCTTTAATACAGAAATAAATTGGCCTTTGGAAAGTGCTGTGGGTGTAAATTTCTTCAATGTTATGTCAGGAGTGGTACTGCACACACTTTTTAGTGAATGTAATAGATGAGAAATTCCGTTGAGTTCCTTGGCATCCATGCATCTTGTTTCTCCCAACTCCAAAGTAATTGGTTTACTTGCAACTGTAATTTCTTTGCACTCTACATCTCTTCAATAGTTGAAATTATTTCCTATACTTCAAATTTTGAGTAGTACTGTGCAAGCATAACTTTGAATCCCTATTTACTTTCTGTGTTTTAGTAGTGTGATCATAACAAGCCTTCTGAAGAAGTAAAAATTTGGCTTGTATGCTTGACCTTGCCTGTTATCATTATGCTATTAGTGTGTGTTGCCAATAGTATATGCAGCTATGGTGTATTTTGTATTTGTAATTTTATTTCATTTCGATATTGCAGTCTTCCTGACCATTAATGCACCAAATATTGGTTCTAAATATAATACTTGTGCTTTCATTAGATGCGATAAACAGACTGTACACAAGTGTTTTGGCTGTGTATAATTTGTCCGAGTGCACCATTGTGGCTTTTTCGAAACTGTAGTTTCGGCTGCCAATTTTTGGGCTTTGCTCTCTGCTTTATCATGGTCTCTTTCTCATTTGGCAGTTTCTTTGGAGATTTTGGCTTCTTTGGTGATGGACATAGGAATGAGCAGCGCGAGATCCCACGTGGTGCTGATGTGGTCATGGACCTTTGGGTCACTTTGGAAGAGCTGTATCAGGGCAACTTTGTGGAGGTTGTTCGCAACAAGCCAGTAGCGAAACCAGCCAAAGGCACCCGTCGTTGCAACTGTCGCCAGGAGATGGTTACCCGACAGCTGGGCCCCGGGCGTTTCCAAATGATGCAACAGACGGTCTGCGATGAGTGCCCCAATGTCAAGTGAGTTTCTATGTTTATGTTATACTTTGAACGAGAAGAAAGGCAATGGATGTTGAGTTGGTGCCTTTCCACTGCGATGACACATGTTTTGCACTCAAGAAAAGTCCTTGGACATGTTTTGTTTTCTTTTTTCGTGTTCGTATGGCATGGCATGCCGACTATTTAACTAATACAGTTTTTGTTTTTTTCGAGGTTGGCTCTGAATTCGCTGCTTCCAGGCGTATCTGCTAGGTGATAAATGCTCAGTTACGATCATGAATAGTCTCGTGTGCCCGCTTTGCCAGGCAGCTGCAGATTCCATGCATCAGCGAAGCCAGGAGCATTGAATATTCGCTAGGATTGCATTTTCATGGCTGTACATGGCACGCTGCCTCTACAAGATGACATTGTCTGCTTCTTTATCTTGCTCTTTCACACTCATGCACCAGCAAGTGTGCAAGGCCAGATCGTGTAACATGATTGTCACACCAGCAAAACTGGCTGTGTAGATTGAATTTGCACCCTCTTTTGGTGGACTACTCCCAGGCCAAGATCACTAGCCATGCCCAGTGCACACTATTCTGAACGGAAGAACATATGTGGCAGGAACATGATTGATATTGATATGTGGGGTTTAACGTCCCAAAACCATCATATGGTTATAGGAGACACCATAGAGGAGAAGTCTGGAAATTTTAACCACCTGGGGCTCTTTATTGTGCGCCCAAATCTGAGCACATGGGCCCACAGCATTTTCGCCTCCATAGGAAATGCAGCCACCGCAGCCGGGATTCGATCCCGCGACCTGCGTGTTAGCAGCCGAGTACCTTAGCCACTAGACCACTGCGGCGGGGCTCAGCAGCAGAGTACCTTAGCCACTAGACTACCACGGCGGGGGACAGGAACATGAGTCTGCCACACTTGCATGTTATGCTGGAGACAATAAGCAGTGGCACAGTTAGATGGCTGGTTCATGTAGTTTAATTTCTTCACTGTGATTTTCACATTTCGTATGTGCCTACTTGTGCAAACACATACATGAACATACATACTAAATGATGGTCGGATCCCTGGTGAAAACATCTCACTCCACCTCTGACATACATTGTAACATTTGCGGAATCACGTACAAAAAAAAGGTCCATTTAAAAGTCCAAAATGCCTCCAAGCAAGTGTATGTAGGCGATTCAGTGTTCTGAGGGAACCATGCGTGTCAGTGTGCCAAGTGCGGGTCATGTGTTGCCAGCTGGTTGACATGATCACAGTTTCCTTCATTGTCGGTAAGAGACCTTTAGAAGAGTGGTCACTGTAGAATGTTGAACGTTAACAAAATGAAAGCACATACAATGAAAAAAAAAATAGCATAGCGTGTCACTCCGCAAAAATGGTTACAAACAAGGGGAACGGTACCTCTAGTACAAAATGGAAGTATAAGTAAAATGAAAAAAGCTCATAATTGAAGAAAATATAAACAGCTGTTCATTAAAAAAGAAACATAGCACGTAGCCCTATCAATGCGAAATCATTCCATAGTAAAAGTCTCATTACAAACTGTTTCGGGGCATACATTCTATAACACATACATAATGAGGTTTTATTAGTTCTAAGAAAACTAGGCTTGTGCGAATATGCGAACTTGCTTCGGTCCAAATTTGAATTATTGAAACTTTTGGAGTATTCGAAATGAACGAATAAATGTATATTAGTCAGCATGTAATATCTGTAAAGGTGGTTTCACTGCTGTGGAGAAGTGCTAAGCCGTGAAAGCACTTTCTCAAGTTTTTATTAGTTTGCATGTAACTTCCTGTAAAGGTGGTTTTACTGCATTGAAATGGTGCTAGGCCTGGAAAACATTTCTTTATTGCAAATTTGCACTGGTGCAAAGCCCCCACTTCAAGGTTAAGTGAACATATCACCCCCACATGAATTCGTCATTTTTGACGCTTAAAAGCTTGTTATAGCAGCTTATATGCTCCAAATATAGGAAATACTTGAACATAACGTATTTTACAGGTTGTCATTTGCATTCTACCAAATGTCAAATCCTGCAAAGAATTGTTTTCACTTCTTTTGAACAAAAAAAAATGGCATTTGCACTGGCTTTCTCAATTTAAAAAATATATAGGTTGTGCAGGTTCAATAGGTCATTAAAAATATGCCCATTTTTTTTATAACATGTGATGAATTCGATTCAAAATTATTCAACCAAAATCGCTATTCGCACAAGCCTAGAGAAAACACTTAGTGATAGCCTGCGGTGGTCTAATGGCTAAGGTACTCGGCTCCTGACTCGACGGTCGCGGGATTGAATCCTGGCTGCGGTGGCTGTCTTTTTGATAGAGGTAAAAATGCTGTAGGCCCGTGTGCTCAGATTTGGGCACATGTTAAAGAACTCCAAGTGGTCAAAATTTCTGGAGCCCTTCACTACGGCGTCTCTTATAATCATATGGTGGTTTTGGGACGTTAAACCTCTCATATCAATCAATCAACACTTAGTGATGACAGATGCACTCGAAAAAGACATGCATGTATTCGCATAAGAAGGTAGGCTATAATAATAAAAAGGCAGTCAGTGTACCCCCCTCCCTCTCGCCCCCATCTTGCATTAACACAGTGTCACTTATCACATTGATAAATGATGCTATAGTGTTGCAGGCAAGCGCTTTGGCTGGAAGCACGTTCAATTCCAAGATAAATTGGGGAAGCTAAAATTTTAGTTTCCATTGTAAAACAATGGTCATGTTTAACCTACTTTGTATAGCTTGACTGAGTTGACTAATGAAAAAGAGGTTCAGTGTGCATCTTCTTGTCCATGCCTAGTTTTCTAAAAGGACCTGTATGAAGTATTATTATTGTATATATCACGATTGTTGAAGGATAATTACTGTAAAACCCATGTTGAGTTTTTTTTTAATTTTATGTTAAATTTCTGCCCCCTACTTTATGTGGATCCCAAGGATTGTCAGCCCGAATTCAGTTTTGGTTTTAGCATTGCGCTATAATCGAGCAGAAACCTTTTCCCGTGTTTGCTATTCCCAAAATAGACCTTGAGCTATCTGCGGGTCCGAGCTATGCACGGGTGTTTACAGTATTTCAGCCTTTTTTGAGCATCACACTTGGTGATGTATGCCAGCTAAATGAATTGAATACAAATGTTATGGCCTTATGCTGAGTTCTTTTTTTATATCTGTCTTTATGGTAACATCAGTATGTGGATCTCAGACAACGGACGCATACTCAAGAATTGGGCAGTCGAAAGCTTGCAGCTTTATCTCATGGATCTAATATTTTAGACAATGCTTAAAAGGACCAAGCTATATATGACACATGCTCTTCCCACATTAAGTCCAAAGTGATAGTACTTTTCAAGTACTTGTGGCTTCTTACCATTTGTAAGTCTCAAACTTGCCCATCAATTGAATAGTGATAGTTTAAAGGGTGTCGTTTTCATGTCACAATTATGCAACAACTCTTTTTCATGTTGGTTTTCATTTGCCATGTGGTGCACTATGATTGTGCTGAAGACAGGAGTCTCATGTTTAGACTATACAAAGTGTCATTTCTTGGGCAACAGTTCCACCCTTATCTTTCTGCACCCACAGTTTGTGAAAGTGCAAAACAAGTGAAAGCATCTCAAAGTAAAATATTCATGCTATATTTGTTCTCTTCTGTACGATATCAAATTTCAATGTTGCGTGACGAAAGTGCTATACTTCTTTCAACTTGCAACTTTGCCATGTCAATAACTTGGATGTGGAACATTATTTGCTTTAGCTGTTATAGTTTAAGTATGTCGTTCGCGTGCTACTCTGTGTATAAAAAGCTTCTCTCTTGCTGCCATAATAGGTGCTTATGGTCAATGATATGGTGGTCTATGAAGCACCAGAAGTAGAGGTCACTATGTCTCTACATGCTGTGATGTTTGCCATTCCTTTTAGGTTGGTGAATGAAGAGAAACTTTTGGAGGTGGAAATTGAGGCTGGCATGAAGGATGGCCAAGAACAAGTCTTTGTGGCAGAAGGTCAGTAAGGAATGAAAATGCTTAAGCAAGGCATAGGTGAAATTATCTCCTGCTGTAAGCTTCTTTGTCTTCCTCACTTTCCAACGCTTTAATTTTGACATACGTGATCGGAATGAGCATTGTAGGTGAAGGACACCAGTTTACTTACGCAGTTCATACTTGTAGTACTGTAGTTATACAGAACCTTGATGTAGTGAGGATAGATGTAATGACATAGTCAAGACGTCAGAAGCGGAATGGTTACTAGTCTCTTTGGTGTCCCTCAGCACAATTTCTGGTTGTGTCACCTGAAGGTTAGCCTGCGTTTATAGGCGATCATAATATGTGATATGAAATCAAGGCGACTGCAATCGTCATTGTCCATGTTGAGTCTCACCGCATGAATGCGATGAAACTTGGAAGTTTTCAACACAGCTTGTGTCTCATAAAAACTGGCGCATTTCAGAAGTAATATAATTGAACACAGCACATGGTGAAAGAAAGAAAGTGACAGGCTGATGTGAATGTAGATGATCATGGCTAGTGAGTCTCAGGCACGAGAGTGCTCATTCGACAAATGAGATGCCATTTAAAGATGTACAGCTGCTGCCATAGCTAAAAATAGTATGTGTCTTACTTTTACTATGCTCAAACTAGGGAAAACGTTTCCCAACATTTCTATGCCAGTATCAGCGTGAATTTCAACAGATTGATTTGCTATTCGAAGTATGCCTTTCGTATAAAAAGAAGAAATAAGCCTCTCATCAGGGTAGGTGACTTATTGTTTTTTACAAAACTGTTTCAATGTCTGTATGTGTACCTGCTGTGTTAGCTTAATAGCTGTGATGTTGCAACTTATGCACAGTATCGCTGATTCAGTTCCCAGTCACAGTGGCCACATTCTAGGAATGAGCGATTATTCAGGCGCTTCAAATATTTGAACAAATACTATTACAGTATTCAAATTCGCTTAGACATGATTTATCCGAAGTTTAGAAGCATTCGAAGTGAAAAAATATATGTATTTGACCTCATAACTTCATGTAAAGGTGATTTTATAGTAGCGTATGGGTTTCTTTCACTTTACTTCAAACCAAAAAACATAACATTCACAACTGCCTAGTTTCAATTCTAAAAAAAATATTGTGCAAGTTAATTGGGTCATGAGAAAAATGTAAATTTTGCTTAATACTAATATGCGATATATATCATATTCGAACTATTCACTTTCAAATTATTTGACCAAATCACTATTCACTATGAACGTCAATTTACTATTTGCACATACCTACCACATTCCAGTGGGTCCAATATAAATCGAGTGATGTTTCACTTCAAGCGAGGATGTGTGTGAGAATAAAAGGAGAGGGTGTGTGAGGACGAGGGACTTATTTTCCAGTATTTATTTAGCATGTTCCGCCACAATTCATTAGCCTGTAGGCGATGCCCAAAGCCAGGAACCTGTATTTTCATTAGTAATTTTCGATAAAACACTCCTCCCCTCCACCCAAATTTTAAGGGAGAAGAGAGAGGGTACTCTGATAGTTGGTTGTGAAATGGAATGAGGTTTTTGCCTTCTTTCTCCTCTTTTACTATTGAATCTATGATGGCAATGTTAATAATAATAGAGCTCTCATAGAATAATTTATCCATCTGTAGCCGATTTGCTGTTTTATTCAAGTGTCGCTACAGTGTGTTTAGATTTCCACTTGCTGGCTCATATTGTGCTCTTTGAGAACAACAGTGTCATTAAGGTCAGTAGTTGTATCCTAACGTATCTTTCTCTTTGTTTATATGCAGGTGAACCTCATATAGATGGCGAGCCTGGGGACCTTAAGTTGAAGATTCGAACTATGCCGTAAGACGTCTGACCTTTTGGCTTATATAATGTTTATAATTTTTCTCTTGAGGCAGAAAATGTGTGTGTGGGGGGGAGTCTAAGAGAGAGAAGTTCATTTGAACTGAAACTAACGAAAGCACAGTTTTTTTGCCTCTGACAATATGGTCTGGCCTGCTCCAACAATTTTTTATTAGCGTGCTAATGTCACCGAAATAGCTTAAGTCTGCATTGCAGCTAAAATTTATATAGCCCACTGCCGTTTGTCTTTAGAAATACTATATACACTCGACTAAGGGCCGTGCACGTGTATGGGCCGCTCCTCTCCAACTTGGCAGTCCAAAATTTTGAGAGAAAAATATCTCTTCAGCAAACGGGAGCGTCATTGCATTTTGCATATGGCGAAAAAGGCATGGCATGCAGTGTCCACAAACATTATTTCAGAGAATTTAAAGGTCACTTGGATTTTCGGTGCCATGGATGGCACAAAGGACAATTGGATAGCTTAACCGAGCAGCGGTGATGAACCACGCTGAAGCAGTGATACCAATGAAGACATCTAGCAAGAATGCCTGCAACTAGACACCAGATATCCCATTGTTGGGTATATACATGGCATAATTAAATAGGTTTTTCTATATGTGGATAGAAAATTGAACAAAAATTTCAAAGCTCCATAGAAGGCCGCACCCTATCGAAATCACGGAAAGTAGCGAAGTCCTTACACGTGTGTATATGCTCAAAAGCTCAAATTCGGCTCCTTTCATATGCGCTTGACTGAAGTCATAAAAGAAGTCTGAATTGCAGCAAATTATTTATGTAGCTACATTTTGCGATAAAAGTAACACCATGCTTTTGCTCCTGTCAATGCCGTCTTTCGTTGCGTGGGCCTAGTGGCAGTGACTAGTGTTGTAAAACAATTGGCCCTGCCAGCAAAAAAAAAAAAAACGCACCATTTTGGACTGTCAGCAGCATTTTCTTGTGTAAAGGTCTTTATAAAATGCTTTCGCTCTTATTTTTTTTCTTAGCTGATTCCATGCTACACCCTTTTTACTCACTTTATTTAAAGAACAGATTGGTGCCCACTATATTAATTTAAGTTGTCTTCTGTTTCAAATATATCATCTTGGAGTAAAAGCCCATGATAATGGAATGCAAAACTCTCAAATCAAACACTAAGAGCCAGGAAGAAGTAGGAAAGTTTGTCTCTTGCTCTTTATATTTGACTGCTGCCCTACAAACAGCATCATGCCTTTCAGTAGGTATTTAATCACCTAAAAAACTAAATGTTGAATGAAGCATGATAGGAAAGCAACTAGGACACAAATGAAACATTAGGCATGGCCATGCTGGTTGTTTTGGTCATTATTGTTGACATGGCATTGGTTTAATAGATCTAGTTCAGTTTGATTCAAACCGGTGCTGGATTTGGGAAATTTTTTATTCAAAAATGTCTTTTGAGTTCACGTTGCGAACAGAAATTCTCCCGTTTGAATTGCAAGTGTATTAAAAGTGAAAGGTACTTAGGTTCACTTTATGCTCCTATGAAATTGAGCCTAGTATCAGTTTCTAAAATCAGCTCCTAAAAAAAATGCCACATACACTAAAACCTCATTATAACAAAGTTGAATCTTAGTTAAAAAATAAGTTTATTATGTCCAAAAATTTGTTATAAAGGATTATTATTAACACTATAACTATTGCAAGACTATTTTTCATTTGTTTGATTATTAAACGGTATTTCGTTATGTTGAGGTTTGAGTGTATATAGTTGGCACAAAACCAGATCGAATTTCATTTAACATGAGTCATAATATTAAAAGATATTGCCACATTCCCAAGCTAAACCCTTCTTCAGTTCACGTACGGTTTATCCAATGTCCGAAACATGTTATCTATTCCTCACAAATGCACAGCGGCATCAGTTTCTTTTCTTTTGTGCACCAATTTGTTTCTTTCCTAATTCAAAAGTTTTTGTTGTTGTAGATAACATTTAGAAATTCAAATGCTTAACTTTTTCATTGTTAAAATCTATATGGTTCTGATTAATTCAAGAATTGATGCAAATGAAGTTTAAAGGTTTAAAAAAAGAAAAAGAATTAAGATTGAGAAATGACTCTTGAGAAAGCATTATTTCTCACACTTATTATTAATTGGTCGTAGTGTATTCGTACTGCTATGTTTGTGGCTTTTTCGTAGCATCTGAATACATAACAATAAACATATGAGGATTACTTTGTAATGTATGCATAATAATGAGAAAAATATATGTTGGTTGGTGGGGAGGCAGTTTGCGGTGGTCATAAAGTTGTAAAGTTTATACATTTTTGCTTCAAATTTGAATATCTGTCTGCCTCACTTATGTTAGTTTGTCTGTATGATTGTGGGCAACTTTTCTCAGAACAATGGAGGCGTAAAGCACCCTGACTGCTCTGCATACTTCTATACATTTTGATATTAGCTAGCAGCTTGAAGTTCCTGCTTTTATATTTCTTTCATTGCTCTGTTTCAGGCACCATGTTTTTGAGAGGAGAGGTGATGACCTGTACACAAACATAACTATTTCACTGACAGATGCTCTTGTGGGATTTGAAACTGAAATAACGCATCTGGATGGTCACAAGGTAAAGAAAAGTGTTCGATGCGAAGCATCTTATGAGCGAGCTTGCCGGTGGCGCCTTGCACATACGCCTACCACTTCTCCGGCTCTCCTCTCCTACGCTCCCTCCTCTGTCGCCTGGCAACGTCGATGGAAGAAGCACCTGCTAGCCTACTCTCGCTGCCCCTCTCTTTCCTCTAGGCAGCCCTTCCTGTGGTGTTTACACCCCCATTAAACATGCACTTCCCCTTCCTCTCTCCTCTACTATGCTCCTCCCCTCTCTTGCCTTGCAACGCTGACCCACCAGCTTCTGCTATTGAGTTTCTTGATTGAAAGAGCCGACTGCTCTTGCTGCAGAAGTGTTCACTGTCCACCCCGCATAGTATTAGGAGGCACTGGATTTTGACAGGTAGTACCAGTGGGAGGTTTCTTTCATGCGTTGTTGAGCAATTGAAATTCGCGGCATGCGCTTAACTAAAAGGGGACTGCGGATCTCTGTGTACAATATTTGCTCTCTCATCGCCACAGCAGCGATTGGCATGTTCCAGTAGGAAACACGGGTCCATCACTGCGTGCTGCATGTTCCCCCACGTATCTCTCGTGTGCAACTCCGCTGCCAGTGTAAGCGTTAGCGCCCGCTGCTTCGCGTTTACATAGGGTTTCCTTTAGCGGGAGATAGTGTAATTTTTTTTGTAATGCAAAGTCTCTTGTTGTACTAATTGAACTGAATACATTTTTTTTTCATTCTTTTATTTTCCTTGATTCACATGTGAGCCTTGCCTGGTTTTCTTTATTGCTATAGCAGTCGTGCGATGTTAAGAGGACCATTTCTTAAGCTTCGTTGTAGCATAGCAAAGGGCGTGGACATCGGGAAAAAACGTACGACGACATACAGCGACACATAGCGTTACGTGTCAGTGTATGTTTCTTTGTGGTCACGTTCTTCGCCGCATTCAAAAATGCATATAATATATACAGTCGCAGACTAATTTTTCGGACCTGGCGGGGACCGAAAAGAAGTCCGCAAAATTGAATACCGTATTTACTCGATTCTATCGCGCCCTCGATTGTAACGCGCACCCGATTTCCACCGCGGAAAGCTCGTCCGCACGATCACACCACTCGAAAAAACGACTCCTTTCAGGAGCGTCTTCCATTTAAATATGAGGTACGGGCGAAGTTTCTGCCCATCTGACGTGTAACAGAGCATTGCCGTCACTGTAGTTTTACCGTGGACCGATGTCAGCACGCGAACTTGCTTCGCCCCCTTCTTCTCGACGGTTGTGGTGCCAGGCATGTCGAAGTAAAGAGGCGTCTGATCGACATATCCGATTTGCCCAAGCAGGTAGCCGTTGTTGCGCCGCAAGTTTAGGACGAACCTCTGAAAGCTGTGAAGCTTTTCATCGTACTCCTCCGCAAAACTTTTCGCATATGCATGTTCCCCTTCGGAGGGAAAAGCCTTTCCTCTTCATAAAGTTAGTTAGCCAGCACCTGCTCGCTTTAAACTGGCTCCGCATTAGACCTTTTTCTAAGACCTAATTGCATAGCCCGCACTTGGAGCAGTTCTGTCGTCACGGGCCGCTGTGCCGCTAAAGCACATACTCGCCGAGCAGCTCTTTAATTTGCGGAAACCGACCCTGCTGTGGTCCACTGAAGCCTTTGCGTGAAGCTTTGCTGGCGACAATCTTCTGCTTTTGTTTCCGCTGGTCCCGCACGCACGTTTCGGGAACTCCAAACGACCGCGATGCGGCCCGATTTCCGTCCGTTTCTGCACACGCGATGACTTTTTTTTTAAAAGCGGCATCGTGGTGCACTCGAGTTTTTGGAGTCGGCCCTTCCACGCTGTCGATGCTAATGCACTACTAGATGACGAACTCCTCAGCACACGTAGGAAGTACCGCACATGGGAAACACATAGGCAGAAATGGCTGACGCGCCATGCCGACGCACGTAGGGGGCGGCCATTTTGGATTTGCCGATGGCAATCAGTGTTGCCAAATGTCGGCCAGCAAAAATAGCTAGATGGCAACGTGAAAGTAGCTAGAAGTAGCCAAAAAATCCAATAAGGAGCTAAAAGTAGCTAAATATTTTTAAAGCGCTTCTTTAACACATTCTGAGTGTACAAAGCATTCATTGACAGCTGTTTTATCTGAAAAGATGAAACGCAGCTCTCAAGTTATGTTGTCTTGGAGGCAACTACGCAGAACATGTATGCACGAATAATAAATGTGCTCCTATAGTTAAACTGCAATAATTTATGGCTGGCGTAGTTTTCGCAATGCGTAAAGGCTTGCCTGCTCAGAAACGACGAGCTCCGAATGCATCAGTGCTCTGTAAACCTGTTAAAAATGAAATTAATGGGCGTAACCAAAGGCCTAATCGAAACTGAAATTCTGTTCGATATACAACTGTAAAAAATAAAAGAAACAAAAATTGCTTCGTTACAAAGAACTTCTTTAATCAAGCATAGAATTTTCAGTGCCTGTTTTATAGCCTTACACGCAGCATTCCTATACTGTTTTTTTTTTTTTTTTGCCATATGCAGTAGCACGTGCACGGCCAGACAGATGAACACAAAATTATGAACGCAAATGAGCACAAAACGAACGAAACAATCCAAAATAGCATTTTATGCACATAATGTACAAAAGAGATTTCAGCGCACTTCTAAAAGAACAATCATCCACATTGGCGAATGAAAACAGACCCATCTTTTAGCAATTCCAGCAGAAGGCGTAGGGCAAAACAATTATAATCAATGATAGTACACACAAACAATCACTCCTGCTGTACACACAGTTCTTCGATAATGTCTGCAGCTTGCAGAGTATCGTCCTCTGCCGTTGAGTACGATGCCATCGTACCGATTTTGGCCACCACATCACTTGGCAAGCTATATTCATGGCATTTTTTTTTATGCCTCCGAAGCCCATTCCTAACAGTTAGCAGCGCATTCAGTGTGTAAATGTCCAACCTATTACGACGCTTGCTCTTCACGATGCTAATATTGCTGAAGCATCTTTCTACTCCAGCGTTTGAGAAAGGCAACGAAAGCACTGTCATGGCGAGTGTATCCAGCTCGGCAAAGGGGTTGTCATCATGGGCGTCCCTGTAGGAACCAACTTCGGCCCAGAAACCATCGGTTGTATCCGTACAGCACCATTTCACGTGCCGCAAATTCCTCCACTGCGTTTCGCGAGCGGACACGGCTTCCACGAAGAGAAACTGTGCCGCCAATTCCATAATTGGCTCCTGTGTTGCTTTCAGTGCGTGCTCTACAGAGAGCAGAGAAGCTTTTTGCAAGCATTGAATGTTCTTTGGAAGCCGCTGATGCAGCTGGTTGAAAAGTTCCACAATGAAACGTCGGGCGCGAAGACGCAGCTAATTTTCATCATCACTTGGCAAGCATGCGTCTCGGAGTGCTGTTTCGAACCGGTGACCGAAGTACGGATTCGGGTCGAGATACTCGTTGATATTGACAGTTAACACGTCGTATCGGGAAGTTGGCAGAGATACTTTTGCGGCGGTAGATTTGACAAGGAGCATGAGATCCTCGAACAATTTCATCGGATCTTGTTTTTCCGCTTTATAGCATTTGTTCACACACTGAACTTCTGCTAAAACCCAGTCCAGCAACAGTAGGTAGCATTTGTTTTTGGGGTCACTGTACATTTCAAACAGCATCATTGCCGTGTAGCAATTTTTTTCCCTCTGTGCTTTCTCAAAAACTTCCTTCAGTTCAGCCCATTGGGCAAGTATTCTATTTACTGCCGTGTGTATTGACAACCAGCTTGTGTCACAGGCTTGTGGTATAGTAAGTGGTGTCTCTCCGTCGTTCATTTCGCGGTATAAGCTTTGGTATTCCGGTTTCCTTGTCGAGGAGTGAGCAAACCATCGGTATGTCTCTCGCACCAGAAATTCTATGTTTCGCGGCAAGGTAACCGACACATGCGAAACTGCAAGCTGAAGAGAATGGCAGACGCATCGCACCATAACAAGATGAGGAATTTCTTTCCTTAGTCGAGTGTAGACGCCACTGTTCACGCCCGTCATGACGTTTGCATTGTCCACTCCAATACCAACAGTTTCTGGAGTCGGCCCTTCCATGCCGTCGATGCTAATGAACAACAAGATGACGAACTCCTCAGCACACGTACGAAGTGCTGCACATGGGAAACACATAGGCAGAAATGGCCGACGCGCCATGCCGAAGCACATAGGGGGCAGCCATTTTGGAAATGCCGATGGCAATAGAATGATTGTATTCTTTTTTTTCGCACTCAAATTTAACGCGCATGCGATTTATGAACTCGCTTAACCGGAAAAAAGGTGCGCGTTAGATTCGAGTGATTACGGTATATATTTTACGTCACATCCATGACGGAAGTACGTCAGCGGAGCTGTGGTGAACTCCGGCATAAAACACTTTCGTGTGAAAGGAAAAACGAGCTCACAAATTTGCACATCTTTTCTTGATTCTAGTGCCAGTGGTGTAGATGCCACTAATTAACACACCCTAGAATTCTTTGTTTATGCCCAATAGCTTCCGAATCAAAGGTACACCAACTCCAAAAATGTCGATAGTTTTTTTTTTTTTTTAGAGAAATGCAGAAACTACGTAGTTTACATGTGCGTTTCATGTTAATGTGTTGAAAAAAAAAAGGACCAAAAGGTATTTTTGAAACCACGAGGGCCCAAGTTTGATATATGTTCTGAAAAATAAATAAATTCCCTATCTGGTGATTGTAAAATCCCGAAATTGAATTCTTTGGTCAAAGAAAGTCTCAGTCAACTTTAAGGGAACAGGGTAAGCTCCTATAGTCATGTATTTTAGGCGAAGTCCATGTATCATTTTCTCTATAACCATAAGAGCTACCGTAAATATTTTACTATCATTGTGATCGTGAGCTTTTTCTCTTTTTATTGAAGCAAACTTGTTGTTGAAAATTTTGATGCTCATTTTACGTAAATGTTTACTTCAGGTACCTAATTACCACTCAATAATAGCTATTAGATGTCGTATTGCGGAAGAGCTTTTTCTCACACAATGATTCTGCTTCAGCATATTCCCTAATACGTTATCTAAATATTGGGTAAAATCTATGATTCTAGATACTGTGGTTGCTGAGAAAAAGGAACACAAGGACAAAAAAAATCATGTTGTGAGATAATCGCATTTAGAGTTGAAATCTGCATTATTTCAAAAGTACAACAAAATAACAGCAAATTGACGGGCCCGTTCAATAGGCACTAACCATTTGCTTATCACCAATATCATTTTTTTTTTCTTTTTGTGTTTAAACGCATTGCCTGGCGAGCCTCATTTGTTGCCTGCTATGCAGCCGTGTTAGCACAGTACTGTTGACCCAGTAAGTGTGCGTAGGTCCTGCATTGTGCAGTGCCCTGGCAAAATTCTAAAATAGCTCAGCATATTCACACAGGCTATCATGTTTGGTGCCCAAAGAAAACGTTTTTTTGGAGCGTGCTCCCACATGACAATCCAACAACTCGTTATGGTTTGGAGTTTTCCCATGAAGGCATTTAGCATATAATTCTGGATGAGCTAGTTCGAGATATTTTGGCCAACAGCCTCAATAACAGATGCTAGAATGTAGGCTTTATGAATGAGTGGTTCACCATTAAAATAGGTTTTGTTGAATTTACACCAAGTTTCGGCGTCCTTCTTAGGCACCCGTGGGATTGATTGGTGTCCTTTGATTCCATGTGAAAATATGTGGACCAGACAGCTTTTTGCATGTCCTCTAAGCTGGCTCTACTTCTTTTAATGACCCAACGCTAATAGCTTTGGTGCTTGCCAATGATGACAACACTAAGACGTCTCCGACCAGACATAGATTACAAGCCAGAAAGCTTGATGCCTCTGCTTTCTTTAGTTTTCACAGTTCTGAGCCCATTCTTCCCTGAATGCACCAAATACCGTATTTACTCACGTAATGAGCGCACTTTTTTTCTCGAAAAGTCTCAGCAAAGTGGGGGGGGGGGGGGGTACATTTATTACACGGGGTAAATTACATGAAAACTTTTTTGAGAGAAGGAAAAACGTGGTAATGCAAAAAAAAAAGTTAGCTCGCTTAGCCTTTTGCAATTTACATACGCGTAGAGTTTGGAAACAGCTTCTTTGTTACACTTTACCCATCTTCAGTGGTCGATGGGGCTATCTTCTGCAAGCTGTCCCTGGGCCACCCGCGCATGCCATAAACACGTTTTGCCACTATCTTTTCTCGCCATTGTTTAACCACAACAGTGGTATCTGCTTGTGATCTCGAGGGGCGCCCAAAAGTGTGCACTCACGGGAATGAAAGGACAGTTAGAATGAAAAAAAAAAAGAAACTAGGCTAAAAAAATTGGCCCCGTATCTGCACGGTAATCTGCAAATGTCGTCTTGCGTGTGGAGAGAGGGAACAAAGCATTTATTTGATGTTCTGCACAAAAAAATCAGTGAATAGTATTCTGGAGACGCTGCACTTGAGTGCCTCAAGCGTGCAGCGGAGGCGAATGAGCGCACCAAATCACATTACACGTGAGACGTGAGTGCCATCTGGCAGTTTTCTTCAAAAACAAAGTGCGTGGCTCTGAGACGAGTGTGCCTGCCCGTCTCAGAGATAAGGTGTAGAACGCAAGGCGACGGGTAGGTGCCACCACCGTCTAGTTTCAGCAAAGCGTTGGAAACACTCTCCTGTTCGTGCAAGCGTTGCATGGTCAGCACAGCGTGATAAGCGCTATGATCCTTAAAATTACTTATGCATGCCTTTTCTAGTAAAAGACGCACATGCAGAATATATACGTGTTGTTATGATGCCCCAGACATGCGCAATAATTGCTTTTAATCGACGAATGCACAAGTATGAACGCTGAATCTTGAGCAACATTGATGGGCGCTGCGGATGGGGTCGGCCGTTGTACCCGATGCTGTTAAGAGTGGACAAACAGACAAATGTACAGAGAGACCAAGGAAGACTATCGTCTTTAAAAGAATGCGGGAGGGGGGTTCGCAGGAGGCGACCAACGTTGGGTGGCGCGACCTTCGCTCGCTGTGTGCTTATCAGCTGCGAGCGATACACTCCACTCGTCTACACTCCACTCGCACTGCTCGGGAACCCCGCTGTGGTGCACAAGACGGGGGCACGTGTCGCACACAGATAGAAAGAAAAGCAATAGGGTACGCGGCAACGGGCGAGGGGGGGCGGGGGAGGGAGCGAGCCGAGGTGGTTGAGGGGGCTATGGCAGCTTGGGCTAGTTGGTATGACATGACGATAGTTATAGTGCGAGAACAGAACAACGACACAGAGACAACTAGCCCAAGCTGCCACACTTCTAAGTTACATTTCTAGTTATTCAGGCTCTATTTCGTGTTTCTCTTAGCGCTCGTGTCCTTCGGGTTTAGGGGGGTTGGAAAAGTAATCAAAAACGGAAGAGATCCAACAGGTGAAGAAGCGCCAGGTGTTGGTTTGCGGGACTGCAGTGGATGAATGTAGGGGGTGCGTTTTTACGCGGGGGGAAAACAAAAATTCTAATTTTCATGACTGAAGTTGGGGGTGCGTTCATTGCGCGAGTAAATACGGTACACTCCAGCTTGCAAACTGTAACTTCTTCATATGGCTATGATGCTTGAGCTGCAAGGAATTCCGTGCTACGTAAGAATGGGGGCATGGCAGGCCGCCGTACAAGTTTTAAAATATGTCTTTTTTTAGAGAAAAAAAAAGAACATACCAAGACAAACAAACGTCTTATTCTGGTGCAGAAAAGTCTGCAGATTTCAAATAATGCAAAAAGAAAAAAGTTTTTTTTTTTTCAATATTTTTACTTACCCTGTCCCCTTAAAGGGCCCCTAAACCACCCAAAGGTCGAAATCTAGTAGGGGTGTTGCAGTTTTGCGTGAGTCTACAACAAACATGCAGCCATGATAATTTTTTGAAACAGTGCCATAATAGTGGAGTTACATGCCTTTGGTGATACAAAAACGGCCCTCACTCGTTTCACTTTCTCCTTCGTTTATTGGCTCGTCTTTCCTCCTTACTGTGCAAAGAGAAAGGGTGGTAAGCGCACGTAACTGTGAGTGGGCAAACAGGTTTGTAGAGGACCAGTCGATGATGTGTTAACATCACGGCCAACACGTGTAGGGATGAACACTGCTGAAAAGACCGGAAGGGAGAAGGGATTGTTCTTTCGAATTTGTGGGGCATCAACAGCTTGTAGCACTGCCTTGTTCGGAATCAATGATCGTGATGGCATTCTCAACAGGATGCACACAATTACTTGGAATGATGAAAAATTATTGGAGGTGGTTGATAGGGCCCTTTAAGCTATTGTTATTCTCTAAAGCATCAGTAAGGCTCTTACCCGTCTCTGTAAATAATTTGTCACTATCTCAAGATTCTGCGAATGCTAAAGTATGAATGGGCACATTTGCTTTTTTCTGCTTTGTCACACATGGCACAATAAGTCTGCATTTCACCTGCACGTATATTCATGCATACCTAGACACCATTATGGGCAGGTGTAGTATCATAGTATGAATCGCTATATTAGAGTGACACTACAGCCATTCTTGGAACTCACTTGTTGCATGTTGTAGTATCTTATTCTAATAAAATGTGTACCTGTCTTTGTGGCTCCAGTTTGAGGCATCTGAACCAACAGCTCAGTCTGAGCATGTAGTTTGACTACATAAACCATGTTGCTCAGGTTTCCACATGCGCATGTACACTGTTGTCCTTTATGAAAGCGAACATGTGAGTGCATGGCCTGTGCTTTTTTGGCGGCTGCCTGCAGGACCGTCATCAACTGACAGCAAAAGAAAAGACCTCTGCTTTTGGTATATATTGGCAAACAAAACAATGAGTTATGGCCACTGGAAAAGCGCTGCAAGATACTGTAGGCAGCCGTTGTAGAGAGCAGGTCACACGGTCGCGGGTTCCTTTTCATAAAGAACAACAGTGTTACTGTAAGGTCGGAGAAGTAGGCTGTAATTGGTTTCAACTTTGCTAGCTTATGGTTATAGATAAACTTGACTATATACATTTTTTCTGCATAGGTATAAGATTGTGCCAAAAGTCTGATTTATATTTTTTTGAAGCCGTTCTCTTGGGATATTTATTGCTGTCTATAATGAGTATTTTTTCTTCGCAGGTACCCATTACACGTGAGAAAATTACTTGGCCTGGTGCAAGGCTACGCAAGAAAAATGAAGGCATGCCGAATTATGAAAACAACAACCAGAAAGGAACATTGTATGTGACTTTTGATGTGGATTTTCCTAAGGGTGATCTTAGCACGGAAGACAAGGAAGGTATGTTTTCCAGTTGTTACCTTTTTATTCTAAAATGGGCTTGTTTAATAGTGTACTCCATGCCATGATGCAAAGCATGGAGAAGAGGACTTGTTCAGGCATGGTTGAAATATCGTTGTTTCACAAACGGGCTTGTACACATGGCATCTTGTTCATCCAGCAATAAAAGTTTGTGGGACACAGGACTTGCTTTTTAGCAAATTCTTTAGCTGAATTCATGCTTAGTTTGAAAACATTTTCAGCCCGTAATATCTTTTGTGAACTTATACATGCATCCATTTTTTGAAAAGTGTGATACATTATCAGAGAAGGAACTCACATTGGCGATCGAGTCCGTCTCATGAACTTGAGAACATGTTGTTGCATGAACATTGTTGAAATTTGCAAATACAATCTTTATTTCAAAAGAGAAACTTAACTTGAATGTAGACTGGTTCGTGGGTATCCTGTATTAATTTCGAATTGTGTGTTCGCCCAATTCAGCCTTGATCTAAATATATGAGATAGCCCATGTGACTACAGATGATATATGACATCAGTGCACTTAACCTTTTCCCTCCTGTAGATGCATATAGTCATGAGATTTTATAACAAAATGATCGATGCCAACTATTCATCAATAAAACCGGTCCCACATGGAACCAATGACGACTATTCTTATCATAGTTGTGTTTCTTGGTGCTAGATGTCCACACTTGTTTGTGTTGTGCCATGTGTGTCTCAGCTTTCATTGTACTGTCATCTTTTTTTTTTGTATTGCTATGTGGTGAAGCAATGTTCAAGCTATCTGTTTTGTGTAATTAAATAAATATAAACGAACTCAATGGATTTGAAATAATGGTGCCATTTTTTTCAGAAACAAATAAAGCTCAAGAAATTTCTGGCAAATTTAGAACAATATTTTTTTGTCACGATAGGGAAAGGGTTAAAGAAGCCAAGACGCAGTAGTTGTTACTTATAATAAGCTGGTTTGTTAGATTGATTTTTCATTGTTTATAGCAGAGCAAGTGAAAATAGTGCCTTTGGAAGCAAGCACACAAAACATTACTGCGAATTTTCATGTGTTCAAGCCTAATTGGGCATTGGGTCTGAAGAAACACTGGTTCATGCTAGATGATATAACTAGATGTAATTTGAGATTTTCGTTATAATGCTCTATTATTTATTAACTACATTTTATAGTTGCATTCTAACGTCTTAAATCCTAATTTTATAAGCAGTCATAAGGTCTACTTCGCTAAGGTACTCAGCTGCTGACCCGTAGTTCGCGGAATAGAATCCCGGCTGTAGTGGCTGCATTTTTGATGGAGACAAATGCTGTAGGCCCATGCAGTCAGATTTGGGTGCACGTTGAAAAACCTCAGGTGGTGGAAATTTCCGGAGCCCTCTACTACGGCGTCTCATAATTATATGGTGGTTTCGGGACGTTAAACCCCTCATATTAATCAATCATTGATGTAAATATTAACTGCAGACACTGTCCACTCGATTTCATCAGTGCAAATTTTGTATAGCCTCTGAATAAAAAAAAAAGCATGCGACTGGTGCTGTCTCATATTTTACATGATTACATTGTCTTTCCTAATATTTTTTTCTTTCGCTTTCTTTTCAGCCATCAGGAAAATACTTAAAGAGGAAAGCAAGACAAAAATTTATAATGGACTGCGGGGATACTAGTGTGTGCCAGCAGACTGCTATAGTTGTACAGACTTTTTTTTTTCACACCCATTTTTGTCCCTTCTATGGAGGGAACTAAGTGGTGGCAAGCCAAGCATGGTTTTAACATGCAGTGTGCAAGTGTATAGACTGTTTGAAACTTTGGCCACATTATTTGTATGTGAGCATTTTTCTTTTTTATGGTTTGAGTGTTTGCATTTAGAGGGGAGAGTTCAAATTAAATAAAAGCAAACCTTTGACCTGCCAGTTAAAATTCCTGCCAAGTCAGTGCTGTTCTCTTTTGCATACTCAAGCTGGCGTAAGTTTCTAACCCTGAAAATTACAAAAAAAAAATACACGGGTGAACAGTACTTTTGGCATTCTGATACGAGGTAGTGTCATTAGAATTGTGTAAGCTGAGTCAGTCATTTTAAGTTATTTGCTCAGATTTTCCTTTGTCAGGCCCATGCATGATTTAATCTCTCAGTGTCAAGTGGTTGTATTTATACGAGAGATATGTTGAATAGGAAGATTTATTGCCCCTCTTCCATATTTTTTTACTTTTTTTCTGGCAAAGTTTTATGCAATTTAGGGTATTTATCGCGTCATTCATGGCATGTTTTTGTGCCATTTGCAATGGAAATACAGCAGCTGGAACTCCTTGTGATGCCAGGTGAAGAGTTCCTGTGACAGCTCTGTGCAGAAAGGGCGTTGTGCTCTTGTTGTACAATGAATTTTCGCTAAGTCGCACAACTCGTGTTCATCACATTTTTGAGACCATTGTTTTGTATTGTTTCACATGAGTGTTTCATCACAACTACAGTGTGCGTTGGAAAAGAGTATGTAGTGTGCCTAGGATTTCCAAGTCATGTGAAATAAATTATGCTTGTTATACAGAGGACCTGTTTGGTAAAGGCATCATTGTTTCAGCACATTTGTATGCATGCCATTGTTCAACAGCAGTGTTCTACATTTGATAACACCTGCATGATTGAAAAATAATCACTGATGATTTGACTGGTAACTACTTTCGTTGTGGACAAGCTGACAAGGCTGAAGGGAAGCTGTTGAGATCATGTGAGCTTGTCCAAGGAAAGCTGGCACAGTTCATGAGTTGATCGGCCCATTTTATTTCTCGGTAGTGTATGGTATCGACAGGTCCTAAAAGGTGTGAGAAGATTAGTGTGGAGAATGTATACGAGACAGAAATATAAAGAACAAACAGCCATTTTCAAAAGCTGGGCTTACAAAGTGTGAATTGGCAGTCTTTTTCCACTACCGTAAGGGGAGTTGTTGACGGGGACAACTTTTCTTTACTGCTCGTTTTAACAAGTTAGGCAACATGTATGCAGGGAGATACAACATTTTCTTTCATCAGTTTTACGTATTGTAGCAGCCTCAACAAGCTGCCAGAACTCTAAAAATGTGCCCAAGTGAGAGGAGACAGTGAAATGCAGCTGCAATGATGTTTTGTATTGAAGAGAACTTAGCCTGCCAAGGCCAGTGCAGCCCTGAACTAAGGAGCTCGCCCAATAAACATTATTAAATTTTAGTTCCTATGAGATGTAGCATTAGTATTTGATAAACCATTAATGCAAAATCAGCCCTGCCGTGGTGGTCTAATGGCTAGGGTGCATTTCCGGTGCGGCGGCTGCATTTCCGATGGCTGCTGACCCGCAGGTCGCGGGATCGAATCCCGGCTGCGGCGGCTGCATTTCCGATGGAGGCAGAAATGTTGTAGACACGTGTGCTAATATTTGTGGTGCACGTTAAAGAACCCCAGGTGGTCGAAATTTCCGGAGCCCTCCACTACGGCGTCTCTCATAATCATATGGTGGTTTTGGGACGTTAAACCCCACATATTAATCAATTAATGGAAAATCAGGTTGGGAGATACTAGCATAGTACAATTGATGGTTTATAAGCGCATTAAATATGTGTGAACATAGGGGCACTTGAGTACGTAGGTACACGCATGCTCAAAAGTACCAGTTTTCACCCACGTTTAATGTGCTCACTACTTTGAAGACCTTTCCTAGAGTGCTGCTGTCATGCTCACTGCCCTTTTTTTTGTGTCATAAGTTTGAAGCAATGGAAAATTAATTGGGAATGGTGTATTCAGCCTGAAACATTTTAGTCTGATGTTTTTGAATACAATGCAGAAACTTACACTAAATTTATACAATATGGCAACTAATTATGCGACCAGTTTTCACTAATAAGCTAAGGGCTCACAGCCAAAAAGTTACACATAGCAACCATTGCCATTGGCATAGGTGGGCAAAACTTGTGGAGCTAACTCAGACTCTGGCTCACAAAATTTTTTTCGAGCTGGCCTCACTGGGACTCACACTCACGAAAGTTTTCTTCAGCCGGACTCACTCCGACTCAAACTCGCCAAAACATAACTCATACGAACTCACTCAGACTGTGGGCTTGATCCAAGTCTAAATGGGTCCGTGTGAGTTGACTCATGAGTCCGTCAACCTAGAATTAGCTTCTTCGACCTTGGTGTCAATACTGTTTAACACCTATATCTCATGTAAACGGTGCTCTTCTTGGTGCCGCTTGTCATAGTATTTTCGAAAAGGAGTTCTGAGTGCTTTCAAACTGGTTGAGGCAATTTTTTTTTTAAAAGAGATGACAGCATAATATATAATAATAAAGAGATGCATTGGAAGAGTTGGTGGGGGTAGGCCACCCTGCCCCCTCTACATTATTAACCCTTCAAATAATAAATATTGGTCCTGCCGAATCCCGGCTTT
Organism: Rhipicephalus annulatus; assembly: GCA_013436015.1. Classification (NCBI taxonomy): domain Eukaryota; kingdom Metazoa; phylum Arthropoda; class Arachnida; order Ixodida; family Ixodidae; genus Rhipicephalus; species Rhipicephalus annulatus. The sequence goes on from WOVY01012378.1 coordinate 202,973, forward strand.
GGCGGCTGCATTTTCAATGAAGGCGAAAATGCTTGAGGTCCGTGTGCTTTGATTTAGGTGCACGTTAAAAAACCGCAGCTGGTTGAAATTTCCAGAGCCCTCCACTACGGCATCTGTCATAATCATATGGTGGTTTTGGGATGTTAAACCCCTCATATCAATCAATCAATAATAATATTAAACGGTGTATAAACGATACTGTTTGGAATACCCGTGAGCAGGAGTGAGTATAAACGAGAATCCAGGTAAGGCTGATAGTAATGCTGAAGATGATAGGGCCTTAGGTCAGCAAAAAAAAAACTGAAACTCGTCAGACTCACTCAAAAAATTTAGCATTTTGGACTCCCTCTGACTCAGACTCGCCAAAGTTTTCCTGAGCCGAACTAACTTGGACTCACTCTCACGAAAATTTTCTTAAACCGGACTCACTCGTACTCGGGCTTTAAAAAATATTACTCACTCAGACTCAAACTCGCGGCTCGATCTGAGTCTGAGTGAGTCGACTCGTGAGTCGCCTATGGCCGTTGGTCTTGCCTACGCACCGCGTCGCTCTTATTTTTGAACTAGCTTTTCTAAAGTATCCCAAGACACAACATATCGTTACGGGTGAGAAATGTTTATTGTACAGGCGGAATGATGGATGGTTGCATAAGTCAGGCCTGGCACAGAACACATTCACTTCTTTTTCCACTATCCCACTTCAAAGAAAGTCCTGTATTATTATGTACAGGTTTTTATTTTTATTCATTCATTTACATAATGCGAATTTTTTTTTGGTAAAAATGCTTTGACAGGGAGGAAGCTATATTCGTGCACGTTTTCTCCGTAGATGCGGAGATACCTGCTGCAGCAGAGGTAACGCTTAAATCTTCAAGTCGCCGAAAGCTCAATTTTTAATTGCCAACTTGCAGTTGTTTATGCAGAAAAATTGAAGGGTGTCAAAATTAGTGGCATACCCACTTTTTAGAAACCCTAGCAAAGCCGTTTATTGTGTATTGAAATTGTCGATTTAAGGCCCAGATGTAAGCCTCTGCAGGCGCACGGGATATGCAGCCGATATACTTGTTACGTTGGACCAGAACTGCCTGTGACGAAATCTGAATACAAGCATGTCGCAGCAAATTATAGTAGGGGGAAAAACGGGTCTGAAACACACACGGGGACCACTTATTCGTTTTGTATGATGGTTATCTGGTCCTTTCTCAAATTATATAAAGTAGGTGCAAGGACATACTCTGCTCCTACAAGAAGCAGCGCTGCAGTGGCTACTCTCGTAGAAAATGCGGTAATTTAGGTTTTCTTGCGGACAGTGTGAAAGAAACCATGCAATGAACACCGAACGTATTGTGCTCAAAGGCAAGGCGATATTCATTGGTGCAAGGACGATGACTTGCACCTTCATTTAAAGTTCGTCATTTCTTCATCACGAGAACTTTCGGTCTGGTGCAACACTGCGGCAACCTCTCCTGCGCACCTGGCGCGCCCAGTTTCGATATTGGTTCTTGAGTACAACCACCTGCCCTTGAGTCGATTATTATCTCAAATTAAGAGTGATATCTTCCGATTAAAAATCTGCGTATTTCATATATAATGTGATGTCCAAAACCTTTCTGACATAAACAACTGCACTCGTGTTAACCATAAAAGGTAATTAACTAGTTTTCCTTCATTTTCATTTTAAATATTACTTTAACAGTGGCAAAGTATTTTCTCGTTGACGTAGAGTTACGACGACGACAGGTGCCTATGATGTCATAACATCTTCACACACATGCAAAAGTTTTGCATCGTCTTCAATGTCACCCTAGCTGTTATTTCTCTTCCATTTTTTTTTTCAGTGTGGCATTTTACATAAATATATATTTGTAAAGATAACAAGAAAAATAATTCAGCCATATATGCTGTATATCTGAAGTCATCCATCTGAAAATTGCCAATTACTATTATTATTATTATGAAAAAAGTATGGTAATGTTCAGTAACCACATATTCGTGATTAGACTGTCGGCTTTTCCAAGCAGTTCTGCTGTGTCTCCCATAAAGTATACGAATGTCATTCAATAGCAACAAGGCCGTCTAGAGGGCCCATGAAAGAGCAGGGAGCCATGACCTCCTGATTCTGCCATGGGAGTAGCCAGCGGCGAGTCGAGAGCCCGACAGGTCCTTCCCAGCTTGCCCCTCAGAACTTCATTGAAGTTATTCTGTCTTTCTGTCATTAGTATTGTTCCCGTGTATTCTTTCAGTCTCATAATTAGTGCATCTTTATTCTGTATTTTAATTATATAACTATATTTTAAAAATTTATGCGGGGTGTTCCAGCTAACTTGTGTGAGGGGTTACAAAATGCAACATTAGAGGCAGAGGAGTGAAATCAGTTGCATATTGTGTACAGCCACCTTGTGCGTTATAGACATTTTTTGTTTATTTTTTTAAGTAGCATTATTTAGCTAAATTTCTAAATATCGACTTTGGCAAAGAAGTATGGTATTTGCAAAGTTCGAGAGCGTCTTCAGAAACTCTTGTTACATATTTTTGGATGAAGAAAGTCATGTGTACCATTTTTTTTCCCAAGCTTCAAAGAAAACCTGCAAAATTAAAAACAAAAAACTTGCTGCTCTCAACCATGGCTCGAGAGAACGTATCGGCTGCAGCCACGACTCACTGGCTCTATTGCAGCGATGGACCGATAAGTTGGCGGTGGCGAGTGTGTGAACTCAAAGGTTCCTTCAAAAGTTTTACACACATGCATACGTGCATGTCGAGACTCCCCACGGTGGGCGGCCGTGGAAATGCCGGCCACTGTTCCAGTTTCCCCTTTAAATGCGCCCCTGACAATTAGGAACCACTGTGAGCGCACAACGCCAGCGAACCAAGCCACCTGCTGGATATATGAAAGAGGAGTCCGAACTATAGAGCACTGAGCCCGGCTCATTATATCCTTATAAACTGGAGATACAGAAATAGACAGAGCCCACTCGATCGTGAACTATCGTTGAACCAATTACAGTAGAGACCGCTTATAATTAAGTCGCGGGAGTCGCAAATATCCGCACTATAAGCGGTACCGCATTATAACCAAACCAACCTTTTTCAAGGGCCGCACTTGCGCAAAACGTGTTGAGCATGCAGCTTCGCGTTTCCGAGAATCGGAACATGCGATGCGTGCTTGCTAACATTTAAATTTCCGAATGTTAAAATAATGCAACGTACAAAGGCACGCGTTGCCAATGAAATTAACGCGAATGGGGAGAGGGGGGGGCGTCTAACAAATGAAAGCGCCATCGCGGAAATTCGCCGACTACCAGACAGCCTCGATTATGCGCATTACGCAGAAAACTATGTCGAATCCCGTCCAAAATTGACGCGTTGAAACGTGCACCCGATTTAAAACATTACAATCGAATCACGAACCACAGTTTGAGCACTATACACGTGCCGCCCTCTTTTTCATTAACGATATGTATCCCTTGCCGTCAAGTGCGGCCACCGTAAAAGTTTCGTTGATTCGGTACCAAACCGCAACTACCGATCGAAGCGCAACTAACGCCGATTAGGCCTAGCTTGCCGTTTGTTATGTTGTCGCGGAAAGTTTGTCCAAAACATGAATATTCGGCATTAAAAAGATCGCGCTAGCAGTGAACGAAGAACAGCGTGCGTGATGCGAAGTTCGCGTTCACGGCCGGGAGATCGGCAACGACAACAACTCGCCAAGCTAGCTTACCGCACACCTCTAAGCTTACGTACGACAGCGCACTGGTTGCAAAAGTGAAAGATCGCGTCATAAAACCGTAAAATGTTTTCAATTTACGGACGAGGAAGCAAACACGATATTTGTTGCAAGCTCGATAACGACGACGTCTCTCCCGACAGGAAACTGTTAAGCGCATGCAGTTGACAAGGGCGGGATCACACGTGCCACGTTGAGCGGCGGCGGCCGAAGCCACGCTAGTGACACGTAGTACGCTGTAGCCTAGAAGTGTGGCAGTTTGGGCTAGTTGGTATAACAGGACAATAGTTATAGCGCGAGAACAGAACGATGACAAATAGAGTAGCGCTCGTGTCCTTCTTGTCTCTTGGTCGTCGTTCTGTTCTAGCACTGTAGCCGCGTCGGCGATGGGGCAAAGGCTTATCGGTCACCGAGGCAAACGTCCTCCTCTCTTACTCGGCGAGCCCGCGCAATGTTACCCTGTCTTTTTGAAAGCCGATAGTCTTTCTTGAGGACCTTCAACGCAGAAATTTTGGTCTGTCTGTACATTTGTCTGTCTGTCCACTCTTAACGGCATCGGGTACTTGAAACGGCCGACCCCATCCGCAGCGCCCACCTACATGTTGCTCAAGGTTGAGCGTTCATGCTTGTGAGATTGTCAATTAAAAAGCAATTATTTCGCATGGCTGGGGCACCATAGCAACACGCATATATTCTGTATGTGAGCCGTTTACTAGAAAAGGCATAAAGTAATTTTAAGGACCATAGCGCTTATAATGGTGCGCTGACCATGCAACGCTTGCACGGAAAGACTAGCGTTTCCAACGCTTTACTAAAACGAGACGGTGGTGGCACCTACCCGTCGCCTTGCGTTCTACACCTTATCACCTCTGAGATGGGCGCGCACACCCGTCTCAGAGCCACGTGCTTTGTTTTCTAAAAACACTGCCAGATGGCGCGTGTCTCACATGTGACGTGACTTGATCCGCTCGTTCGCCTCTGCTGCACGCTCGAGGCGCTCTAACGCAGCCCCTCCAGAATACCATTCACCGATTTTCTGGCGCAGAACATCAAATAAATCTATTGTTCACTCTCTCCACACGCAAGACTATCGTCTTTCGACGACATTTGCAGATTACATGCAGATACGGGGGCAATTTTTTAATTTTCTATTTCTTCCCTCCGCCCTTTGTTCGTTCACTCCGTGTGCCCTCCTCCTCCATAACGACATCCTCGTTCGCTCCCCAGCGGCGCATTCAGCGCGCCTCCGCACTCGCTACCGCGTTTGTCACAATTTCCGGCAACCGCATTATGACCGGTCTTTCATCTTGGGGGACTGCACAATAAGCGGTATGCGCATACTTGGGGTTCTATGGGAGAGTAAACGGGAGTAGAAAAAGACCGCATTGTAAGCGCTTCTGCACAATAAGCGGTTACGTTATAAGTGGTCTACACTGTATACCACCTCATTACATTGATTGAACTAGTAGTATTACCACCTAAAACCACAGATATTATTGTCTTTATTATTAAAGTACACAGTACGAGTAAAATGGAAGCAATACAAGATAAGTTAAACTTAACACAAATGGAAGAGGCTTGTCCTGCAGTACACCTGCATGCAGTGAATGCTGTAAATGATGGTAAGACAAATCTTCATACATTGTGGGCAGAAATATAAATTTGTGCATGTGGATGTTTTATTGCAGCGTGAACTAATTCTGCGAGCAAATTGTACAGACATTATCATAGTTCTGTGCTATATGTGTTTTCAGCTGCTAATTGTTCATCTTAAGTAACCTTTTTTTTTTCTTTTTTGGCTGCAGAATTTACAGAAACGGAGTAGGCGAGGTTTTATAACCTCAACCTCTCCACATGAAGACAGCTATAACATAGAACAGAGAAATGTTAAACCATTGCAATTACGAAGGTCAAGAAAAGACAATTTTTAAACGGGAAGAGCAACACAATTTTGAGGTGCGCAAATAAATAATTCTAAAATAGTTGTTCAGTGCTCAATGAGAATACTGAATTATTTCAGTTAATTAACGGGGCACACCAAGAACTGTGAGCTTGTATTTATAAAAAAGAGATAATTTCATTTCTAACCCACGAGTGCAATTTAAGGTTGCAAGAAGACAGGATTCTGCCTCGCACTGTTAGGCAACCTTGAAAAGACGCGCTACGCGTTCTAGAATATTTCAACTCGGGTTCAAGCAATAGGTGCGATGAAACACCAACTTTTTTAGGTTAGAATAAAGCACGCTTGCACACAACGTGCAGGGAACTTTTCACGGTGTAACAAACTAAAACAAAACAAAGAGCAGAGACACAAACAACTCAACAATAACAACAACAAAAATCATTGCACTTCCGCAGGCTAGCTTCACCGCAATGCATAAATACGAATCTTAGTTTTTCTGCATGTAGCTTCATTCTTGTAACGTTAAATCGTCGAAGAGTGTTTAAATAACAGATATGTCGATAGAACCACTCTGACAGCACAAACAATAGCTTTAATAAGCTCGTACTTTTCATGAATACTGAAGAAGTGCGACGCACGTGCACATTAGCTGTGCAGAGAAGCTTAACTATGCCCTGGCCGAGAGCTCGTCTACACGTCCACAATTTTCGAGCAAATCAGCAGCAAATCACCACGTGAAAATGTGTTGTAAGAGAACGGAAAGCTGGGGAAATAGTGTTTCTGATATTTTTTTCGTATGTGCTAGCGTATGTACACTGCGTTTAATCAGTATTTGCGCGCCGGCAGCCCGACGAAAGTGTAAGTCGGACATTCAAATATTGCAATCATGACGCGTGTTTTAAACACAACGGACAGCCATTTATTCGCACAGTACTCGTATTAAAATTTCATACAGGTGTTTTGTTTTTGCGGCATGGAACGTACGCACTCATCCCAAAAAGCTCGGGTGACATACTTCAATTTTGTTTTATAAATTCGATTGCTTTCTTTCTGTCTGCATGCATAAGAAGCGATTTAAATGTTGCAGCGGGGAAAATGAGCAGCCATGTCTGTTTTTGAATAGAATAGAAACAGCTTCCGGGCTTGCACACTGAACTTTGATTTCCATAAAAATTAGCAGTTAATTACAGATAACCCGCAACGTGCACGAACGCAGTCAGAAAACATACATTTTGCGCTGCCCTGGCCGTTGAAATTTTGAAGCAGGCTTCATCGAACAGAGATGCTTAGCGATATTAATAACGACAAAAAGTCAGCGGAAACGCACCTAATTCACACAGGTGCCAGTTCATAACGCTTCTCATTCAAAGCACCTAGCTGACACTCTGAGCATTAATAGCGATCATATGAAACCCTCTAATTGCAAAATAGAGGCAACTATGAAACGGCTAGAAAGGGTGGTATGCCGACAAAGCACAATCAACGACAGTCACACCCATCATAACTAAAGCGACGAAGGTTCCGCCGCAATCTTTTCGGTTTATGATGCTTGCCATAGAGTAATATAAAATGTCTCTATGTGCTTGATGCCAGCAGTCCCGCACCTAACATGAACAGCGTTTTCTAGAATGCAAAGTTTAGGGAGATAACAATGTGTTTTTAGCGTTTAATTATTTAACAGTTGCATTTACCAACGTCTATTTTTTTTAAACATTTTTGATATATAAAATGAGCCTTTGATTTATCGACCAATGGTGACAGGAGCGGCGATGGATGTAAACATGGCCGATTAGTGATGCTGTATTTGAAGTGCAATATTGGAGCTCTCCCTATTTTCACGCGTCATCATGATGTTTTGGTTAACATAGACAGGTGATGTGTGCGACCAAGTCATCTACTGATGGTCCAGTCGACAGCGACGGAGCTTTTCGCTACAAGCCTGGTAAGGATCTCTTTCACAGCGAATAGTAAGCGCAGAGTTCTGCTCTAGCCTAACGGTACTACATGTCAGATCGATCCTTCCTAGTCTGATTTGCCTTCCAATGCAGAGAGGTGGCCTGCCTTGTTAACAGGCTTGCAGGAAGGAATTGCGCGATCAGTTTTGGGCGTTCTTTGTATTCGTGCATTTGTTGCCATTATTATAATCGCATCACGAATTATCGGTGCTGACAGTAGTAAATACTTGAAGTTGCACAGGACTAGAGTGAGCTAGAGAGAAGAAAAAAAAAAGGGGGGGGGGAGGTGATGAACCTGTCAGTTTTACCACGGTTTGGCGTAAAGACTGACGCGTAAACTGCGGTATTATTAAGACCACGTAATTAATTATGGGCGTGCTGTAGTTAAGAAGCGTTCTTTTAGTGCGTTAGAGTACCGTTATGCGCGTTCGCTGCTGCTGCTGTGTCTAATTTATTTCAGCTGTTCTGTGGCTTGTGCTAGCCCATACATCGCTCTGATGTGTTGCGCCTGCTCTGGACGCACAACTTGTATTATATTGTCGCTCTGTAATTCACCGTGTCTCTCAAACTGTGCATGCAACTTTGTGCCGTATTCGACTTTACTAGCTATCAATTAGTTGTTGCGCGCCATTGAAGATCGGAACGCGCAGCTCGATTAACTGTAATAAAGCCAACAACCTCAGTGTTTTTCCGTTCGCGAAGCGACTAGGTCTCGGACATTAATTGCATGACAGTCTACAGTTAACGGTTTCGATAATATCAAATTGAGATGCAGTGTTGTCTGTCAGACGTTTGGCATCAACTGGGAATGGCAGTGTCATAGGAATTATGGGCATTTCGTGAAACTTCCTTCCCTTTCTTGATAACTGACTGAACAATACCTACTGACCCACAAGCCGATATTATTGTAAAAGCTTAAAACTTGTAGGTGATAATGCTGAAGAGAAGACATACTGGTTTGTGCTTTTCTCAGGACCCTCAAGGATGATGGAGGGAGCACATGAACTACTACCCCTCTTGCAGGAGCGGCACATCATATTATCTGGTTGGTTTTTATTGTCTGTTTCCTGACTAAAGAAAAAAACACAAACTCTGATGCCAGTTTACATTGCTTATTGTGTTGTATATGATATGGTGCTATTCTTGAATCTGACTTCTTTTGTTATGGGCAGATGGCAATTGCCCCTGTGAAGTCATTTGATCTTTACAGGTTGGGTTTGTAGTCATAAAAAATTACCTTTGCAAGGATGGCGGTTGTATTCCCAATGTCACGTAACAGCCTTTGTCAGCTGTGCATAGTAATATCATGATTGCTTCATCTTGGGATTTCTGCAGAGCTCAGAAAACATGAAAAGGGCAAAATAAGTACACAGGACATGCACAGGGAAGTGCACACTTGGGGCACTTTATTTTTGGTCATTTTGTGTTTCATTGGACACTGCACAGATCGCATGCTGAATATGCTATGCTTCGATAATGAAGCAGAGGAGTGAAACATCAATCTTGCACTTGTAGCATCATTAAAAGATGTGCATGTGTAATGATCTGTCATCAAGAATTTGTTGCCACTGTCACTTATATGGCTTGTGTGATATGGCTTTGACTTGTACTTAACTCCTGTATGCAGCTGTGCATGCTTTGCAATTGCTTGTATTGGCAACAAGCTCTTGAAGGATGGCTTGATCAAAACTTACAGACAGAATTTGCCTTTTGATGCTTAGTACTGTTGTATAAAGTGGCTGATTGAAAAGCTAGTATGAAGCTGGGAAAATATTAAGTAGTGGATGTCTATTTTATGAAAAAGTCATTAAGTATGAGGGAAGGCAATCAGTTTTTTATTATTCAAGAAGCCATTTTTCGTAATGTGCATTCGAAGTCTATCTCAATTCACGACAAATATTTATCGTTTGAAAATTAAGGTGACTTCAGTGTACTCTTCAGGAGCACATTGAACGAATCTTAATTTCCTGACATATATTTGTCTCCAGATTTATAGCAGAAGGATGGCAGGTTCAGCATACTAAATGTTTGGCTCAGAATAATTTATATGCTGCTATTGTATTGTGCTCAAGCACCATTGCTAGTGCCTAGCATATCATAAGCTTGAGCATGGTAAGAAAATTTTAAATATTTGACTTTCAAGCCTTGCAATACATATATGATATTATATTTGTCTTTTTGTCTTTGATGTAATTAGTTTTTTGCACTTCTACCTTTCATACTGTGTTTTTACATACTTGGTTTTTATACAGTTGTATTAAATCTATTGGCTTGAAGTTTCCTGCACTGATTGCTGTGGAATAAGTTGCTTTGAATATAGTGTGTTTCATGTATTATTGGAGGCATTTCTGATGAAAAACATGGTTGTTCACAAACTTACATACAGTGTAACTGGGAAAACTAAAATTTGCTTTGAGAAACCCCATTTTCTGAAGATCGATGCGACACATGGAGAAGTGGCAATGGATAAAATACTCTCTAGGAATGCTACATCTACATTAGAGCTGTGCAAGTGTTGGGAATTTTCAAATACTCATCAGATAATCTCCACTGTTCGTATCATATTTAGTTTGAGAGTTTTTTACGTAAATTATTCATCACTGTACATCGACATTTTTTTTAGACTTATAAAAAAGGTTAACACTTGTAGAAGTCCTAAATTGCCCATAAACAACCTCTAAAAATACAAATAATGAGCACATTGTTATCTCCTGGCATTTTCCCCTTCTTTTTTTGCACGTGTGATGCCAGCAGGGTGACTCACTGGACGTCATCAGGGTACAAGCTTTTGATTGACTCGTACACGAGGGATATCAATTGGGAATTGTATTTTGCCATGCTTTGCCATGCAGTCACATGCCCATTTCGCCTTACTTGCACTTGACTATTTTGGGCAATAAAGTGATTTCACTTTGTTCAGTGTGCTTTACACTGCACAAAAATAGATAACAGGGCATAACCAAAAAGTGGGAAATACTGATGGACTGAATACTAGGAGATAAAGCCTGTAGGAAGGGCTGTGAAGATGAGAAAAAAAACTTCTTTCTTATTTTTTTTAACTTGGAGGGAATTAGGTTACCTTTAAGAGAACAGGGTAAGCCCTATATCGGCCATGTATTTTAGGCCAACTTTATGTACCTTTTTCTTCATAACCATAAATGTTAAAGTAATTATTTTACTATCATTGTGATCATAAGCCATTCCTCTTCATACTGAAGCAGAATTATCCCTGAAACTTGTGATGCTAATCTTTTTGTAATTGTTTTACTTGAGATACTTAATTATCACCCGTTCATTGGTATTAGATGTCGTGTTGAAAAAAAATTACTTTCTCACACAGGAATAATTCTGCTTCAGTATATTCTATAGCACGTTTTCTAAATATTGCCTGAAATCTATTTTCTAGATATAGTGGCTGCTGAAAAAAAAGGTACAAAAGTATAAAAAAAAGCATGTTATGAGATAATTGCATGGAAAATATGCTTTATTTCAAAAGTAACACTAAATAAGTACCAACTGAAGGACCTTTTTAATAAGCATCAGCCATATATTTTTCACGAATGTGACTTTTTCTTTTGAGTTGAGGCACCTGGCCTGGCGGGCCTCCTTTGTCGCCTGCTTCGCAGCCCTGTCATAGAAGTAATGTCGACGCAGGTCAAGTGCAATTGCAAATTCAAAACGAGTTCAGCACATTCATACGAGCTTTATTGCCATCATTAAAGGTGATTACAGCGTCAAGACGGCATATGTTTAGCGTTAGGTGTCCAAAAAACCTGTTTTTTAGAGTGCGCTCCCACACGATATTGTTGAACGACTCGTTGGGGTTTTGCATTTTCCCATGGAGGCATTTCTCTAGTCATTCGGAATTAGCAAGTTGCTCATAAAATGACTTAACAGCCTCAAGAACAGATGTCAGAAAGTGTTCTTTGTGAACGGATGGTTCACCACTGAACTGGGCTTTGTTGAATTCGCACCAGGTATCACCGTCCTTTGGGCAAAGGCTGTTGGATGGATTGGTATCCATTGATGCCATGTGGAAATATGTGGCCCAGACACCCTTTAGCATGTCCTCTGAGCAGCCTATATTTCTTCTAATGGTGAAACCATAAAACTTTTGGAACTCTGTAAACAACGCATGTAAACAACACGTGCGAAAAAAAACACCTGCAAAGTACTTCTACCTGCGGCTAAACATTGGCACATTGACTCGGCAGATGAAGCACTTGTTGCCAGACCAAATGTCATTCCCACTAAACATGTAAAAAAATTAGTGCTCTTCATTTTGGGGCATTTTTAGCTGCCCAGGTGTGCACTCAGGTGAAGGGGGTGAAGCAGGCCGCCTCATAGGTCACAAATTATGTGAGATTTAGACAGAACGATGTCACGCTAGAACAAACAAATGACTGATTCTGGTTCAAAAAAGGCTGCAGATTTCAAATTGTGCAAAAAGAAGAAAAAAAAACGATTTTTTTTCAATCTTGCGTGCCTTTGTCCAGAGTCCTGTTTTCACTTTCTGCCTGGTCCTCTGTATTTCTTAGTGTCCACCATACCTCCAGACCCTCAACTCCACATGTTTCTGTTCCCTTAAAGAGCCAAGATTGGTGTAAATGAGTACTGTTATAAAAGATGCTATTGCAGGAGAGTTGTAGTGCATATTTTAAAGGGATGCTGAAGAGCAAAACATTTTTTCTTCTATGAGTAAGTTTTTCTTTCACAATTCGAAACTCACGTTTGCCATAACAAAACTCTTGATAAGCAAGAAAATATGCAAAAAAGAAATGCGGGTGGCAACACCACCTTGGAATTTCTGCACCAAACACTGTTAGGTCCTTCCTAGTTTTTAATCTATAAAAATGAAGTTCATTGTCCTCTGCGGGGACAACACGTAACGTCAATGTCGCCAAAAGATATGTCACACGCTGCGATTGTACTCTCTTCTCTCATCGCGACGAAAGCACTGGAAGCTAACCAGGAAGAAATGGCACAGGGGGGAAAAAATGTGTCACGTGCGCCTTGTGACCTTGAACACTTTTTCTCTTTTTTTTTCTTCAAGCACGTGGCTTTTCAGTGTGATTGCATGCGTAAAAATGTCACGTGTGCCTTGTGACCTTGAACACTTTTTCTCTTTTTTTTTCTTCAAGCACGTGGCTTTTCAGTGTGATTGCATGCATTCGTGTAGACAATTCCAATCCTTCTGGTGTGGCCTGAGTAACGGCCGAGTGTGCCATGCTCAAATCAGCCAGTGACTGATACAATGGCTGTGACTGGTGATTTTGGAGCTTGTTCCGTCATTTGTCAAGAAAAGAAAAAGCAATTTTCAGCTAGCTTTTAAAATCTATTGTGACTCCTAGGCCATGCGCTGCGCTATAATATTTGGCTCGTGTGTTTTCGGGAGCCTCGACTGCCGATCAGCAGCCTTTTTGGACCATACTCAGAAAGTGTTGCAGGGCCCTTTTAAAACAAAAACCATTGTGATCCAGTAAATTTAGCCATGACTTGTATATCAAACTGAAATAGTAAAGGTTAGAGTCCTGAAAGAGTAAAGGTGCGAATCCTATTTTCAGTCTCCTTATGTGTCATTTGAAAGGGTAAAGGTTAGAGTCCTATTTTGAGTATCTTTATGAAATAGCACTTCTCTAAATACTCTCATTGTGACTGGTAGGAACATATAATAATAACATTTAAATATTTGCTCTATCACTGACAAGTACACAGTGCTGTTTTTTTCCTTATGCCTTTGTGTTCATGCCTACAAAAGAACACAACGTATGTTGCATGCATTATATTTGCCATATGGTGGCAGGTTGGTTTACATTCTGTGCTCATTTTGTGTGTCCAGCTTATGAAATTATGAACTTGGGATTTCACTTGCGTATTGTTTCTGCTACTTGTTTTTTTTCTTGTTTGTTATATTTTCTTGTTAAGAATTTGTATCTCACTGTCACACACTTCGGGTGAGGCCCCGCCGATCTAACATCGTCGTGCGGCAGACTCGCAGGCTTCCACTTTACGCTCTGGCCGGCGACGCCTGAAAGGCCTCGAAGTGGCACATCTCGACTTTATTAGCAGGTCGGTCGACTCGTGCAGGGTTGCACGTGTGATGATGTATGAGCCTGACCGATGCACTCGTAGACCAGACACAGAGATTTCATACAAAACGAACAAGCATTTAATTAAAACAAGGGCAATAGGCAGGAGATTACAAAAATAACACAGAAAAAACACTAACACACGATGAAAAGAACAGCTATATAACAAACTATGTTCTGAAAGAACACTACAAAAGGTACATACAAACGACAAATATGCCGAATGTTAATAAAATAACAACATGCTGAAACTACAGGAGAGACAAAAAAAATTTACGAGAAAAAGCTCAGGCTCGTGCTTCTGAGCTTCGACGTGCGACACAGTGCACGCAACTGCAATTAATTAAAAGCTGGTTATAATAAAATAGCAGTTTAAAAAAAGTCACAATAATAAGTTCTGTACGGACCAGGGCAGCTCTTGGTACACGTAGGAGAGTTGACGGGGTGTCGCTGAAGATCTTGCCAGCTTAGTAGACGACGAGGGTGCCCAGTATTGCAGCCGTCTCAATACGTTGCGCGGGTCACTCCATGCTCGCCGCCTACGTGTGACTCGCGACACCGACGACCTCACTTCTTGCTGGCTGCACGTCAACTGCCAAATCCTATTTCAAAGCAGTCAGAACTCTTTCGAGACGTCCCCTCTCAAAGTCATTTATTTTTCCTCGAACACATGTCCGTCCTTTCGGTACAGGCGTAGGGAAGACGCGGCGGCACCGCTGCTGCGTCGTTAGTCGCCGGGTGTCGTCTTCCCAACACAAGAGCGCCCTTCTTTGAACAATGGGGTGCGCGGGCGATCAAAAATTACAGTCGTTTGTGACACTCACTGATGAACTTGTGCTGTGTGTGGGGTGAATAATATAAGACCAATAAGTGCCATGTTGAATTGCTCTTTTTTTGCCTTCGCGTTTCCTAGGTGGCCGTGACCTTCGAGGTGGCCCAGTCCTCACCTTCCCAGCTAGGTCTAGACCGGATCGGCTAAAACCGGAAGAAATGCGCAAGGTTTTAACCTACCTGTCTAGCATTCCTTGGTAAGGCCGACGTGATGAATTGCTTACCATAAATGTCTACTTGTAAAGGGATTGCTTCTTTCTAACATCACATCTATGCTTTTTCAGTGAGGAAGCTAGAGAACTTGGCTTCTCTGTAGTGATTGACATGCGAGGAGCCACCTGGGCTACGGTGAAACCAATCCTTAAAGTTCTCCAGGCATGTAGCAGCATTACATGTGCACTGTTTTACCTAATTTCTATGTAGTTGCAAAAACAAAACACCTTTCATGTCATTAGCAGCCACCAAGCCTATATTATTTTGTGTTCTCCCGAACACTCGTGGCAGGATGATGATTAATTGATTCTTCAATAAAAAATTTACGTTTAGGACATTTAATGTTTAGGACCAATAATGACCAACAATACATGGTGTTTAGAACAATTGTAACTTTTCTCTTGGCTTGTTGTAGTACCCTGTCTTTACCATAGCGGTTCCTTTAAGCTTGGCAAAAAAGAACAAAAATTCCATTTAAGTTGTCAATTACAAGGAGAGCTGATGTAGCCTAATACTCGTATACATGTCACAGCAGGGGTTTTCTCAGATGCACTGAGAATGAATTTAGCCTGTCACCATTGACTGTTTATGAATATGAAACATCTCTTTTTGAGGTGGCCCCTGCATTCATGTCACTCTCAGGATTGGTTTAACTTAAGATAATGGCCTCTGCTCCGTACGTTTTTAGACTTGGCTTTAATGAATAGTTTATTGCTCTCACAAACTGGGCTTTCAGGATAAATGCAAAGCTTTCTGGCAAGAGGAATATATTGGTTATGTTTATACTAATGTCATGCCAAATCGATTTAGCATTTATTGTGTTATTGAACACACTTAGTCCTTTTTGTGTTTACTGTTTTGACGTGGCACTGCAGCAATGTGCAAGTGGGCTGCAGTGTAAATGTTTTTCAAGTTTTGCAGGCAGTATTTCGAAACCAGGCTAAAGAGCTATGCTATAGATGGTGCACCACAAACTAAAGCATGTTTTTGAGTGATCTCTAAAATCCACCTGTATTGACATATCCATAAATTTTATAGTTGTTATTTTAGTTAATGATTACACCAACTTGTCAATTCATTACAACATAAATATTACTGGGAGCTTCAGGTGGTTGCTTAAATTATAAAGCTGCTTTGACCTGCGGAGAAAATCTTCTCTTTAGGACTTCGTGCCTATTAACTAGGAACATGAGCGGTAGATTTTCTTGCTTGTGTGGTATGATTGATTGTGACTGCTCTGTATGTAAACATGTTTCAGCTGTATGCTTGTGGATCAGATTTCGAAGTTCTGTTGCTTGTTTTTTTTTTCCTGCACATACATAGCTGAGGTGTAATACATTTCCTTGTTCTCTTTTATTTCAGGAATACTTTCCTGCAAAGATTCATGCTGTGTATATAGTCAAACCTGAAAACTTCTGGCAAAAGCAGAGGACAAGTATGGGTAGTTCAAAATATAAATTTGAGGTATGTATTGCGTCTTTGTTGGTGATACAAAATTTGTCTGTGGTCTGTGTGTGTTTAATATTTATCTTCCAATCCGAAGGAACTCATGGGATTTTGTTTTGATCAGTGCTTCTTTTAGTACAAATTTCAGGTGTTGCTTTCATTTGCTGCATTATCTGGAATTTAACCTCTATTAGTGGATATGGGCTAACTTTTAACTTTGTACCATATCTTTTATTTACAGACTAATATGATATCTTTAGAAGCACTCTCAAAATCTATAGATCCATCACAGTTGACAACCGACTTGGATGGGACATTACCTTACGACCATGGCCAGTGGCTTGAACTGCGAATGGTGAGAAGTGCAATCTAAGTTCTATGTTGTCTTCTTGGTCTGTTAATGGTCACTCTTTTGGAATGTTTTTGAGTTTTTGGGAACTTAATACATTTTACTGCATTAGTACATTACATGTTAAAAGCATTAGGGGATGTGACCATTGTAAATTATGTGCTTGAGCAATTTTGGTCACATTCATTCTGTAGGAACACATCAGTAGTCAACCTCATAAGAAATTTCTTAGCTGTTGTTCTTATGCCACGGGCACAAGAATAACTTTTAAGAAACGTGTTATGCCAAACTTGCGATGCGCGTTTGAGAACCTCAAGTGATTGAAATCACTCCGGTGCTTTATTTACCCTTTGTCTCTTCAGGCACGTCTGTTGGTGTGCATTGTTACGTGACATCAATTTATCAATCCAGCATGTTCTATTCTTGTGTAATGTGAGAAGAGAGTTCTGATTCAGCTGTTATTTTACGATATACATCAACTATTCATTGACCTATATGTGAAATCTTGCTCTGTGATACCAGTAAGACGGGGTGCACCATAGAGGAAAATATACATATTGGTGTTTATGTGCTATCTACACTGTGAATCAGTTTGCCTTACACCTTGCCCCAATGTAGAATTAGTAAAATCAGTTGTTTTACAAATAGCAGTACCATCATACTTTTTCACACTTGTAGATAAACAACATTGTTTTGCTGCATTGCTCAAGCACTCCCTGTTGAGCGTGGCAGTCACTGTATTGCCTGTGAAGTACTACCAGCACCAAATGAAACCCGAACAGTGGCAAGCATTCGCATTGGTTTGGTGTGCGCCCTTCAGTCATCACCATTGACAGGTGAATGTTCGGTTTGGCAACAGTGTGAATATGTACATCTTTCCATGGTGACAACTGGACAGTGCACACTACACAAGTGCAAGTGCTTCCTGCTGTTTGGGTTTCATTTTAAGTGATAGTACAAGTGTTCACATTGAATAGAGAAAGATTGGCAATGGCAGGAGGTTTTTTTGCCTTTTGAAACCTTTTTGTCCTTAATTACTGTAGGGTTGCGATAATTCAAGCTCTTATAATTCATACTCTTGGTTAATTCAAACAAAATTCAATTTTTCGGTTGGCCCTCCTTTCTTTCAATGTATTTAAAAGCCTGCTAATTCAAACTGCATCATTCGGTTAATTCATACTTTTTGCAGTTCCATACCAGAAAATATCTGCTGCTTTCTCACTACTGTTTAAAAATTTGTGACTTACATAATCCTAACAGTAAAAAAAAAATGAAAATTAAGCACCTCAGGCCTTCAAAGAAAAAGGCTTTGCTAGTGAGCAAATGTTTGAAACAAAGCACACACATTGTAAACCATGATGCTTCTCAACTGGTATAGAGAGCTTTGTGCTGAAGGCACATACCTATAGGAAAGATGCATTTGGCAATTCACGATTTCTTTAAAAGGTCTAATCAGTAGTAAATGGCCTATAAACTTGTGCACCTTACACCTCTGCTTTCTTTTTATTGCATGCAGTAAGAGTTTAAAAGCACATGAAATTTTTTTATTTTTAAATGTGATAAAATCAGTGCTTAATCATAATGTATAGTATCACCTCACCCAGTGTCATCTACCTGAAAACTTCTCACAATTCAAACAATATTCAAAGGCCCCATCAAGTTTGAATTAATGAGAGTCGATTGTATGTTGCCTTGTGACATTTGTTTGCTTTTTAATGATTCATTAGTACATATTACAAACACTAAACAAAAGAGATACAAGTGATTGACAGTTAAAGATAAAAAATTTTCCTGCCTCAAACTCAGCATGCTTAATTTTTAAAGTGTGACGTATAAATAAAATACAGTATAAGAAAGTGGCCTTTTTTTAGTCACTTTGATGATTAGTTGAGCTTATGCTAATGTACTTGGATAGAGTCAATTATATCTATGTAAATATGTAGTCTTTCCAACCTCGTGTATAACATGGGTATGGTATATCCATCAAGCAGTTGGTTGGCAGCAGTATTTGTACTATCGGCGTCAAAAGAAACGCGAACACTGGAGCGTGTGGACGAAACAATTTCAGTGGTCTTGTATGTGCAGTCGTCACCACTGATGGGCACATTATTTGATTTGGCAGCACTCTGTGATCCCATTGCAGTGCAATTTGTTTTATTGTGTTCTTGTTCTGATATCCTGATATGGTGATAATGGTTGCTACCATGGGCATGCCGAGCCCATTTGGTCAATTCAGTTTTATTATTTTTGTTCAGTTCAATTCTCTTTTACTTCTTTTCGAATATCATAACAAAAACAGAGGGGGCAATATCGGCCTGTAGGAGGGATCTGGCTGTGGTGCCAAACTGGATGCGCATGCTTATCACTGGTGATGACTGGACTGCACTGAATGTACCTCTGCTAATGCTTAATCCAGGCACTCCACTGTTTGCATTTCATTTTATAGTACCTATCATGCATAAGTCATTTTTTTTATCAGACTTGCTACGTATAGAGGGTGTTTCAGTTGCCACGTTCCTTTCCTCAAGTACTGTTATCACCCTGTTACACTACGTTCAGTGCGAACCGCGCCTACGATGTTCGATAAGCTGCGAGGCTTTAGTAGATCGTTTCATTAAGGTTACGCCCACTTCAAGAACGTCGCAGATTATTCGAGAACCTACGTCGGCGCTAGCGATAACGCTAGAATATTCGATGGCAAGGGTATAAATGCCAACACTCTTCGCCACTTCTCAGTTGAATGACGGCCGACGCTCTGCTCGCCGCTATCAGTGCCAGTGTCTTGCTATAATCTGATCTTCCTTTTACGTGGCCACAAGTTTGGCTCAAATAAACAGTTTATTATTCGACTTGCGGTGTGCTCCCTTCGTCCTCGTCACGACACAGTGAACTAAAACTAAGTATTAAAATTTAAAGAAATTAAAATCCCGCTAAATGTTTCGAACTGGCACAGTATTATTCTGGGGCATACAGAGCACGTCAGGATATTTTTTTCTATCTGCCAAGCGTGGCACTTGACAAAGATTGGTTAACAAATTTTTGGAATTGTAACTGAAGAGAAAAGTCTTCAATACAGAATTGTAGTGCTCATTCAGAAACATGCGAATATTCAATCTATGCTTGCAAAGATAGTTTCCATAAGTTTTTTTGTCCGCCTTTCTTTGAAGCACATGGAGTTTAAATATATCATATGAGCTGTTTAGCACACAGCGATTTTCTAGTGCCTTTAAATGCAAGTTCAAAAAATTGTCAAAGGCTGCTTCACAGAGAGAGGTCGATTGAACAGGCCATGGTTGACTGTTGCATGAATAGTAGGTGATAAAAGGGGCATACTATTGTATGAAACTCCTAGCAGGATTTGATGCACGTAAGCAATTTATTTTTCTTTTCACACCAGTGAATAAACACGATGGAGGGGGCGAGGCTGACAGTGTGATGAAGTACGGAAATGAAAAGGTTCACTTGAACGTTGTGGTCGCTCTTTCGTTGTTTTATTTTTAGACGTTTCGTCCCTACCATTTCTGAACATCCATCGCAGTCACCGATAGCCTATTTAGTCGACCTCTGTGTGCAGTGCAGCCTTTGATAATTCATCCAACTTACATTTGAAGCAGAGCCGTAGCCAGAGAGTGGCACTCAAACCCCCCACCCTCCTTCAGATTTTTTTTTTTTTTGCCATGCATACACATTGTAAAGTGTGACCATTTGCCTGTCCGGCTCCCACTTTAAATTAAGAAGGTGCCCCCCTCCCCAGAAAACATTTCCGCATGTAACCCTAATCAGAGGGCACTAAAAGCCATAAAGTTTCCTTAAAATACACTAGAGGGAACTCTGGCACTAGTGTCTATGGGAGCTGCAATGCATGACGCTTCAGCGAGCATGGGAATGATGCGTAGTACACAAATTTGTCTTATCTTTGTACTCATGGCTCCATGTGTGTTCGTGTGGCCTGAATCTGTTTTCTCACAGAACAACAATCTACAAATGTTCGGCAGTTATGACCCCATTTGAAATGGCATAGGCTTGCCATTTCAAATTGGGTCACGAAGTTCAAATTGATTTGTTCTTTTCTTCAAAAGAAAACCGAAACCAGCAATAAACGAAGCCACAAGTGCGATTTGCCGCCTTTAAGTACGAAGACTATACAAACCCATGTACTACCTATCATTCCCATGGTCGCTAAACAATCGCAGCGCCAGTCTCCTCTAGTTAATTTTAGGAAATTCTATGCTAAAAGCACTGCGTCTTACGTGGCAGTCACATCTATTTTTTGGAAATCATTTGCTTTAAAGAAAGGCAGAACAAGAAATTGAGGACATTCTATGCTAAAAGCACTGCGTCTTACGTGGCAGTCACATCTATTTTTTGGAATTCACTTGCTTTAAAGAAAGGCAGAACAAGAAATTAGGAGACTTAGCATAAATTTAAAAACTGTAACGTTTCTGAGCAAGCATTGCAACCTTTGTATTGAATTTTTTTTTGCTATAGTGACTATTTTTAATGTTGATTAAGCAATCTATGTTAATCATCGAGCTTGTTGGACTGTAAAAAAATATCCTAGCATGCTGCTTCGACAAACCTTTTTCATAATCTGCAAGTGCTTTCTTGCACTGCATATTCGCTTAACTATTGACAGCATCTATCGTGCTTCAAGTTGAGACCAGGTCCTAGTTACAAATGGTGGAGGTTGTCTATTATGCACATTTGTATCAACAGAGCTGAGTCTACATTTTTTGCATGATAGCGCAAACAAACTGTGGTTAAACACGCTGTTTTCAGTAAGTGGCTGGCCGCCTTTAGCTAGGCAAGGAGCATAGCGGTAAAGCCAGCCTTACAATTACAAAAGGAGTCTGCTGCTGTAGACACATAGGGCCCATGTTTGTCATTTTAATATTTGTTACTAGTTATCTGAAACACTGTGTGCTTTCATTTAACCCTAATTGTAATTCATTATTTTGTTGGTGAAAAAATTGAATATGTTGCTTGAGGAAACTCATGTTCACAAGTTATAGAGGACGCTAGTTGTAAGAAGGTTCTATGTATGTAATATTTAATGTTCTAAGATTAACCCTAACACTCAAACTGAACTATGCTTTAACCATAGGCCTTGGAGAAATTTCTTTGGAAAACTAGTGAGCTGCTGGAGCGGCTAGAAATGATGAAAGAAGACCTGGTGAGCACAAAGTTTGCTGAAGATGTGGCAGGAGCTAAACGCATGATTGAAGATCACCTTAATGCCAAGAAGCGCGTGCTACAGATTCCTGTGGATGAGGTGGACCTGGAAGGCCAGCAGGTGCTGCACAGGTGGGTTCTAGTTCCAGTTGGTGTTGCAGTGGCTTTGTTGGTTGCACATGTATCTATGGTACTTGTCGATATTTGTGAAGGTGCAGTCATTTGTGCAGTAATGATTGTATCTTGTGATACCACTATAGTTTCATGCAAAGAATACTACTGAGTGAACTTGTGTTGTTAATGTTCAGAGAGCTGCAAGCATGGTGGTTAAATATGCACTGCAACAATGGCTAGCACGTGGACTTGCCAAAATTTTGTACTTATGGTTTCAGATGGCTTTGTGACTGGGAGAATTGATCATTTTAAATGCAAGGTGCTGTTCAAATTCAACAGTTCACAATAATTGGGCATGTGCACTAAGTCTTACTGTCTTTTTCACTTAGAATGAAAGATTAGTTCAATGTTTAGGCCAAAGAAGGCAGGTGATGTGTTGTCAATAAAACCACAAGATTGTGTGAAGTTAATATGATATGTATGTAATACTAATTGAATTCCCATAGTAGCTGCACGATTGCACCGCCTAGGTTCTCTTCAAGCAAAAATGCTGTAGGCCCGTGTGCTTAGATTTGGGTGCACGTTAAAGAACCCTAGGTGGTTGAAATTGCCTGTTCGGAGCCCTCCACTACGGTGTCTCTCATAATCATATGGTGGTTTTGGGACATTAAACCCCACATATCAATCAATCAATAGGTTCTCTCTAACAAGTTTAGTAGGAATGGCTATGGTATGTGTATTGTATTTTGTATTTAATACAAGGCTGAGACACTCTGCACTGTATTAGAGTCGGAGCCTGAAGGCATGTCAGATACGAAGATGTGTAGACTGTTGTGTCGCTTATGTGGCAAGAAGACGCTTCTTAGATTTAACTCTGTGCACCCTAAATTCTTAAAACATGACTTTTTTTTTTTGCTCATGGCCTGAGTGAATTGTCCAAGCGCAACATTACACTACTTACAAGAGCAGTGTTTACTACCGCAGGCTATCCAGTTCTTGTAGTGGTTTCGGTCGCTCAGATCTACTGCAAATTTTTTTGCCTGTTATGGATGTAAGTTTGAATGAACCACAAGAACTATAGCCATATCATTCCTGTACAGTTATTTGATGCTTTGTCAACATCAAGATTGTTTTAAGCCCCATGTAAACATGGCAGTTTGTATGAGTGACTTTGCCAATGATTCATCCTCAGCAATAGTCATATCAAATACCAGAATAATTTTAAAGTGTGTGCAAATAATATAATCTATAAAATGTCCCTTTCCTGTAAAGAACGCTACATAGGACTGGTGGCAAGTGAAAGGATGAAAAATACATAAGTAAAATGGGATTTACTTGAAACGATTGGGGCTTTCTGCTAAGTGTAGCTCATGTGGTTGTACTCTGAAGTTCATAGTATACAGATTACATCACATGTGAGGTAATTAGAGTGGAAAAGATTTTTTATTTAGAAGGGCCCTGCAACACTTTTTGAGCGTGGTCGAAAAACGCTGTCGATCGGTAGTAGAGGCTCCCGACAACATGCAAACCAAATATTATAGCGCAGCCCACAGCCTGGAATTCACAATAAATTATCGAAGTCAGCTGAAAATTGCCTTTTTCTTCTCACGACAAATCACGGAATATGCCCAAAAATCACACGTAGCAAGCCCATCTATCAGCCATTGGCTGATTTTAACATGGCGCGCTCGTTCGTTACAGAGATCGCCGCGGGAGGTCGCTACTTGTCCACGCGTGCGCGCGCAATCATACTGAAAAAGCCACGCATTCGGAGAAATAAGAAAAAAATTGGCCCCATATCTGCATGTAATCTGCATATGTCGTCGAATGACGATAGTCTTGCGTGTGGAGAGAGTGAACAAAACATTTGTTTGATGTTCTGCGCAAGAAAATTGGCGAATGGTATTCCAGAGGCGCTGCTTTAGCGTGCCTCGAGCGTGCAGCGGAGGCAAATGAGTGCATCGTCACGTCACACGTGAGACATGAGTGCCATCTCGCATTTTTTTTTTTTGAAAACAAAGTGCGTGGCCCTGAGACGGGCGTGTGCGCCCGTTTCAGAGGTGATAAGGTGTAGAACGCAAGGCGACGGGTAGGAGGGGTAGGAGCCACCACCGTGTCTTCTTAGCAAAGCGTTGGAAATACTCGCCTTTCCGTGCAAGCGTTGCATGGTCAGGGCAGCGTGATAAGCGCTACGGTCCTTAGAATTACTTATGTATGCCTTTTCTAGTAAAAGACGAACATACAGAATATATAAGTGTTGTTATGGGGCCTCACGTATGTGCAATAATTGCTTTTTTAATGGACAATCGCACACGTATGAACGCTGATCCTTGAGCAACATTGGTGGGCGCTGCAGATGGGGTGGGCCGTTCGGGGTATCGGCTGGTGCTGTTTAAAATACCTGGTTCGCGGTAACGGTGGACAAACAGGCAAATATACAGACAGATCAAAGTTTTTGCGTCGAAGGTCCCCAAGAAAGACTACCGTCTCTAAAAGAAAGAAAAGAGCTCAAGGTCACGAGACGCGCGGGATGTTTTTCGTTTGCCCCTCCCATTCCTCCCTGCTTAGCTTCCAGTGCTTTCATTGGGACGAGAGAAGAGAGAATGCAGTGGTAGCGTGTGACAAACCGTTGTAACTTTACTCGCACTGGACGAATTTCTTGAGCTTTTTGCGGCGTTGAATTTCTTAGGCAATAAGCTTTTTCAGTGAATTCATTCCATGGTTGCTTGAAAAAGTGTTTCAGGGCCCCTTTAAGAGGAGATGCAATTCGAAAAAAAAGTTATGTCAATGGTTAGGGCAATGAAATTTTTTACTGTATATATAGGCTTTTATGCTGATTTAAAATATGTAATTAGTTTTGTAGTAAGTTGCACAGTGTTAGTTTTGTGCTATGGCAATGTGTAAAATATAGTTTGTTTTGTTTTGTAGTAAGTTGCACAGTGTTAGTTTTGTGCCATGACAATGTGTAAAATATGGTTTGTTTTGGATAAACTTTTTATGTCTTAGAACTTTTATGTTTCTGATTCATCAATGGCTCGTGTTGCTTCTCATTAACTGTAGAATGCAAATAACTATCAAAAAAGTGCATATAGGACATTTTAGTGGACACGAAAGACTGTAATGTGAGAAATTCTTGGAAGTCTCAGTTCATACTAGTTGCTTGCTTTAGCTTCGCAAT
Source organism: Rhipicephalus annulatus (assembly GCA_013436015.1). Lineage (NCBI taxonomy): Eukaryota > Metazoa > Arthropoda > Arachnida > Ixodida > Ixodidae > Rhipicephalus > Rhipicephalus annulatus. The sequence continues at coordinate 227,950 of WOVY01012378.1, forward strand.
AAATATACAGACAATATTAAATTTTAAAAAAGGTACTTGCACCCTTCACATATTAAGGAATATCTGGGCAAAATTTCATTCTGATTTGGCTATCAGAAGCAACAAAAACAAGATTTATAATATCAAGAAGTTGCCCAAAAATACCCAAAAATGGATCTCGAGAAAAACACATTTGAAAGGTATAAGCCAAGGCTTATCTATACAGCAAAAATATGTTTTTAAAATGATTTTTTCCATTATGAGAGCTTGGCAATTATTGTTATCTTGAGCATGTTGCTTTAGTGAACTTTTCATGCGAAATGCAATAGCAAGCAGCCTGGTGACAATTTCCAGGAGACTTTAGACAATGAGCTCTTTTCAATTTTTTTGGTAGCCAACTTGTACTCTTTAAAAGCAATTTTGACCTACTTCGAGCCTAATTAAAATCTTTAGTGTTTTTTTGTGAAATTATAGAAACCAAACAAGTAAATTAAAATGAAAAACTTGTAATTTTGGAAAAAGCTTTTCTTCGACTTGCATCTCCCCTTAAACAAGACTCGCATTAGTACACCATCTATTGCTCTCAGAGAGAAGAATCCACTCCGATTGGGAACTATAGGGGGCACATAGAAAGCCGTGCGCAGCGCGGGCCACTTGTGGTGGGACGGGTGTGCAACGTTGAGAATCGTATAGCCGACAGCAGCTCCTTATTGCTTTGACATCTATGGTGGCAAAAGTGCCCGTGGCCGGTGCGTTGGTTCTTCGAGCAGGATTTTAAGATATTGTAGGGAGACATTCTTCTGCAATGCCACTGTGAATAAGAAAGCCTGCACGAAAATGGCAACGTTTTCCACGTTAGTGAGCGCCTTGCTGCCCGTCATCAGTACTCATGGCAAATGCGTGCCTCAGGTGTGTGCAACGCAAGAGGCTTGCTTCGTAACTGTTGCTGTAAGCTGTCATTTTTTCATAGTTACAATAATATTCGTGATTGATTGATTGACATGCCGGGTTTAACGTCCCCAAACCACCATATGATTATAAGACGCTGTAGGGGAGAGCTCTGGAAATTTCGACCTCCTGGAGTTCTTTAGCGTGCACCCAAATCTGAGCACGCAAATCCGAGCACGCGAATTTTCGCTTCCATTGAAAATGCAGCCGGTGCAACCCAGATTCGATTCCACGACCTGTGGGTCAGCAGCTGAGTAGTACCTTAGCCACAAGACTACTGCGGCGGGGCAATATTACTAGTGTGTGCGCACTACTGGCGCTCTTGCAGAATACTCTGAGAATTTTGAAATACTGATGGCTCCACGGCCATTCCCTGTGGAATGAATCAAGGTGAGTAGCCGGCGGTGTGCTCGTTTGTTGCGGCTTCGTACCGTGGTGATTTTCAATCACTGAGTCTCAACAATTGTTTTGCTTGAAATTGTCGCGGCATCATCCTCGCTCATCATGATCATGGTCGTTACCGCTCGTGCAGCTATGCTAAGAGCTTGAGGTGTGGGTGAGAAAGAGAAGATGCTACGATTTCAGCCAGAGAGGACGCCGTAGCCCTGTTTTGTCTTTCACTTCATCTTGTAAAATGGCGATCACTTCGGCCACGGTGATGTCTCTCTCATTCACCACAAGATCTTGCGTTGTTTATGTTAGTTTCCAAAACATGCATCTGTCACTGCAGAACTGTTGAAGCTTCGTTTTTGACTCTGTAGTTCTGCTGCTCTTTGCCCTGCATCATTTCTTCCTAACATGCAGATTGTTTATCAATCAAAGAAAAAGACTTAGTGTTTTTGTTCTTTTGGGGCTATAGCACAATGTTTTAGCCAATGGAGCGTTTGCGATGACGAATGCTATTTACTACGCAAGACGAAATGGAATGTATGCTAAGGTTATCTAATCAGGCTTATTCTTCAATACTATCTTTTTTATTAATTAAAATAATTGCTTGTTTTGAAAGCAATCTACTGTTAAGCATATTTATATTATAAAAAATTTTTTATATAACAAGGCACCGCTAACTTCATGACGATTCCCCGTGGTGGGTTGCACCAGTTTAATAAAGGTCAACCAAAGCGTCAAAGTCCTAGCCTGATGCTTCCGCATTCACATAGTAATTCGGGGCAGCTAGTTGTGTTTACAGTAATATGCTACGTAACTCAGTTCGCCCCTTAACTGATGGTTCTATCAACCCAGCAAAGCACTAATTGACCTCTCATTGCAATTCCCAAAGCTGTAAGGGTTGACGGCGAGTTAATAATTATCAAGGTTTTTTGAAGCATTTCACCAGCTATAAGCTGAATTAAAATATCTTGCATAACTTTCTTTTCTCACTAGCATTATGGCAGCAGGAACATCACGAAATATTATTGCACCTGCAGAGGTGGTGTCTGAGACCAATTCAAGCATGCAGCAGCAGAACGAGAGACGACAGAGGGTGTGGGAACCAAACACTTTTTATGTCTCACAACTGTATTTAACTAATTTTGCTGCCCAATAAAGCAGGGACGAGTCGAAAAACTAAAATGTATTTCCTGCAAGACACAACGTGTACCTTTTGGTGCAATCGACTATGCAACAGTTCATGATTCCATTAAACTACATGCTAGCGAGCACTGGGAAAGCATTTGGTTCTGCCCCGCCGCGGTGGTCTAGTGGCTAAGGTACTCGGCTGCTGACCCGCAGGGCGCGGGTTCGAATCCCGGCTGCGGCGGCTGCATTTCCGATGGAGGCGGAAATGTTGTCGGCCCGTGTGCTCAGATTTGGGTGCACGTTAAAGAAAAAGAACCCCAGGTGGTCGAAATTTCCGGAGCCCTCCACTACGGCGTCTCTCATAATCATATAGTGGTTTTGGGACGTTAAACCCCACATATCAATCAATCAATCAAGCATTTGGTTCTGCTCGGGCTCTCAGTGGCTGTCTGCTCTGACAGGCATGGAACACCAGTTGCTGTGCACGGAGTGTATACCTTGAACTCCGTCAGTAACTCATTATACCTTCAACTTCGTCATTAACTCGTTACACCATCAAAGCAGCTCACATTGAATAATTGAAGTGTTATGATTTTATTCAATTGTTTGCCACTCATCTGTTTTGTGCTTCTGTGTGGCATGTATTTGCTAACAGGAAAAGAAGTTGTTGGGAGTTCAATTATCTGTCCTCTTCTCTGCGCATTTTGCTTTTATTGTGCTGTCCATCAAAACTTGGGGCTGCTTTAAAACAGGCGTGTGATTTGTGGTCGACAGGTTGGGTGTAAGCAGTGGGGGCAGTGGGAGCAGTGATTCTGGCTACTCAAGTGGAGGTGACCCAGCTGGACCTCAAGTTGGCCGGCTTCTGGAGAGCCTGCGGCTAGCGCGGCAGCATGTTCTCCAGCTTTGGCATGTGCGTAAGGTACAACTAGACCAAGCCCTGCAGCTGAGCTTATACCAGCAAGATGCCCACAAGGCAAGTGCCACTGCTGGCGTTCTAGAGGGACGTTAGCACTTAGGTTCTGCATGTCACTGTGATTGACAGTGCTACTTGATTTGTATGTGCATATCTCTGTGCCTTGAAAGAAGGGAATTGTTTTAAGGGCTTGTTTCTTTGTTAGATACAACTAATGAGATCAGTAGATTATTGTTTGCTGATTTAATTAGCTAATGAAATCATCAGTGACATTATTTGTTTTTTTTATTTATTCCAACTCTAATATACTGGTTTTGACCTAAATTGAAAAAAATTGAAGTGGAAGGAAAATCGCCTTTGCATTGTTGGGATTCCAACCCACAACCTTCCGATTATGTGTTAGTACGTTATGCAAAACTTAGTGCATTATGATGAATGCTTCTGCTATATAGTGTGGTACAAACTCAGTGCATGAGCTTGCATATTGTGAAGAAACGCCTGTATGGGCTGTTTTTGTAGACAATACAAATTTTTAATAAAGATGCCACGACTGTCACACCTCTGTTGTGTATGCAAATAAACACTGCGCCAAAATGGAAAAAGTTTGGCACACGTTAAGTTTCTCTGAAAGGAACATGTAACAAAAGCTCATTAACTTCTTAATCATTAACTTGAGGGTTGTTGTATCTATAGAAAATTGTTAGGACGGGACAAATTATGGCATATCCATTTTTAATACTCATTTAAAAAAAGTAAAAAAAAAAACACATGCAGTTTTGAGATATCAATAAACGAAACTGAGGTCCCTTGTGTAGTTGATATGGAAACTGAGTGTTCCGAGTGCGCAGCAAAATGCTTTACACGGGTTATGTCAGACCGAAAAGCTCACATGACAAACTTCGAAAAAAAGGCTCGTCATAGCAGAATTCACTCGGGAAAAGCTGCAAGTCATTTCAAATACCCTACAGGTGTTTCTCATTCTCTTCTTTTAATGTGTAGTGCATGTCTGTTTTTTGTGTTTTTTTTTTCACTGCACACAAGCAAATTTCCAGGCGATTTTCATATTTTCTTTCACTTACAGCATAAAACCATGCAGCAGCCACTGCAACACTGCTACTCGCAGACAAGCAAAAGAGTTTTTTGCATTTCATTACAGTTTAATAATAATAAAACAAAAATGCATAAGTGTTGCACACTAAATGCAAAAGCTGTCTAGTGGGGTATTAGGACAACTTGTGTTTTTTCTGACCAGATTCTCCTGCGATGCACCTTTTTTGAAAGTTTGTCACCTGAGCTTTCCGTTCTGACGTAACTCAGATGGCACATTTCCTGTGCATCCAGAGCGCTTCGTTTCGGTATCACTTCATTAGTTACATGTCTGTTGCACTCTTGCTTAACTCGTGCTTTGACATTGGTGAGCTGACCTCCACTAAGTCAAAGCTTGAGTAAATGAATCTGATGATTCCTAATTGGAAGGACATGACCCTTGCAAGTCTTGTTGAGACAGTAGTTTGAACTAAGCCTGTGTGCTTGTTATGTGCTGTTGCACCTGTATGTTGCAAATAAGCAGAATTTTTTAGCCAAAAAGTGTACATATTTAAGTATGTAACATTACATAGCGAAATTCAGGAACTTCGTAGAGATCTTATTTGTAGCCAAGTATGAAACACCAAGCAATAGCACATACAAAATGAACATTGCACTGCCTTTAAGTTGTGATTGTTGTTGATAAATAATGAAGGCGTTCTGAGTATTGTTTTCTGGGTGACATGTCAAAAGACTTTAGTAACAACAAGAAAATAAGTGTGACAGCCTGGCACCTGTGCTGTTTCTGCTAGGTGTTCTAATGCACTGCATAAGTCTTTGTTTTTTTTTTGCCTTTTGTTGCATAGATAACACACGCACAGGTTTTTTCTTGTGTATATACATACAGGCGATTACTGTGTTGCCTCCCTCAAGTAGCACAGCCACCTTGTTCCTGCCTTTGTTCTTCTGTTCCTGTATGTTCTTGTGGTATATCTATCTCTATTCATCTCAAACTTCTCATTCTGTTAACTCTTATTTTTTATTCTTGTCTTTCCTAATCTAAATTGTGAAGACATTCATGACTGAATTGCACTGTGATATAACATGATAGCAGGAGGAACTGCTGCTGTTCCTTATTGCAGAAAGAGGAAAGTTTGATGATCTTAGGTTGGTCAGTGGTGCCCTTTTAATAAAAATGCGAATTTTTCCGCTTTTGTGACTAATGGGCACAGGGTAAGTCCTATAAGTTCATTTCAATTTTGACCATTTTGGGGACCGTTTTCTAAGCGACTAAAAGGAATATCCACATGATGCATATTTTATTTTATTTCAAATTTTGTGCTCCTATAGCTGAAACAGATTTATCTAAATCTGATAAATATTAGAATCTTGGTCATTTTTTTACCACTAGGACCTAAATTATGAGTTAATTTGCATCTTTGAAAATTGGTGACACAAAAACTGTAAAGTGGGTTGTTTCAATGAGGGGGCAGTAGTTATGTGCATTTATGCAGAATACAAAAAAAAAGAAGAATCAGCTGGTTATCTTAGAATACATAGAAATTAGTGGTACTTAGATAATAAAAGACATTGTTGAAATAATCCAGCGTAAAAATGGAAAACAGTTGAAATGCAATTGTACTTTGGCACAAACACTGTTCAACTATTTTATTTAGTAGCTACAAGCTTAGTAATCAGTGTCAAGGTCAATTTTTCACCTTGGAGCCCCTTGTCCTGCTTGCCTTGCTTCTTTTGTGAGCTGTCGTGCACCTCTATTGGCAATTTTAATTGTGATATACATTTTCTAGCAAATTGTGTGAATTTTGGCCAGGTTTCAATCCCAATTTTTTTCAGAATTTTGGCTCGTACGATGCTGCTATCATTAAATGATAGAACTGTGTCCAATGCCACGATTCTTGAGACTGATGACTAAACAAGGACAGCAAAGATTCTGTGACGTGATTCCAATTAGTTCAACACTTGCACTACAAAGTTTGCATGTACAATTTGGTCTAATTGCATCGCTCATATTAGTCATGTTCATTAGAGCATACCCGTTCTCACCCTACACGGGATTCACCTCGATGGATGCCAGAAAGGCTGGGAGTTTCAATGATGAAGAGCTTGCTGGTTAAGCATTCAGCTTGTCAGTAGGTTTCTGTCATATTTTTTCTCATTTACAAGAAAACTGTATTTGCTATTTACACTTGCTGAAGACCTTTACCCTCAGCGTCTCAACTTATCAACAGGCATGACAGACACAAGGTGTAATAAATCTAGGAGCTGAAAGTGTTCGAACAGACGCGTTTTGAAGAACAAGTGTGAAGAAAAAGGTGCACAGCATCTTCGAGCTACTTTAAAGTTACCCGAGCATCTCCTATACACAGCCAACTCTGGACAACCATTTTGGCTTTTGTGCACGTTTCTTTCTTTAAACGAAAAAAATGAAAAATGAATCATAAGCACTCAGTGCATATGAAGGGCTTGTTTTAGGGTGTGTTCACTCGTTACTTGCTTTGGGAAAAACTGGTTTTGAGCCACAAAAATACTTTTGAAGAAAAGCACGAATATGAAAAATATGCACAAAGAGCCACCGGTCCTGAACTATAAGGAAAAAATTATTATTTTTTATTTTCCAAATTATGCCTTATCTTGTGCTACTGCACAAAAATTATGCAGCTTGTTTTTGTTGTTGTTGTTATTGCAATAAATAGCTTATGACCCACTTAACATAGCTGGAAACCTCGTTTGCATGAGTGTGCGATGGTTATTTATTTAGAGACGTTTTCAGAGTGCCCAGTCTCAGTTTCCATTTTGAAATGCACCGAGTTAGGCAGGAGCAGTTCCGAGGGCGCAACTGGCCACGTCACTATGCAAAACTGTGACGTGGGCGCCCCGTGCATGAGGTTGCTGCAGTGACACCACACTCGAATCTGTTGGCATGGAGGCGGAAATCACAGGTAGTGCAACTGCAAGGCGTGTGCCAGCAACCAGCCAACACAAAACTTGTGACATAGGTTTCTTTACATTGCCTCTGCATTGATGTCAGCGTACCGAGGGGCCCCGTATGTCGTTCAGTCGTGCGGCGTGCACTTTAAATTTGAGTTTAAAGGGATACTGAAAAAAATTTTGCTGCCAAGGTTTTCATCCAATTTAAAAAATTGGGTCATGAAATCATTAGAGACAACCATCATACCAGGCAGAAACTACAAAAAAATAATGAATTTAATTGGTTTTTCATAAACTGCCACATCTAGCGTCCGCTCCTTGAACCAGAGGGGCCAACGTCACTAGCGCCCAAAAACGGGCAAGCCAACAAAAGTAGCCATCGCCCGCGTCTCTCGTCCCGCTCTGCTCCCCCATCAGTTCTGGTAGCAAACAATACTCTCGGCTGGGGGTAAAGCATCAGTGCTTTTGTGGAAGGGGGAGAATGGGATGAAAGGAGAGTTGAAGAAAGGGAGGGGTGATGGGGAAATGATTTTTCTCGGAGATTGTGACGTCGCGGTCTGCGCTCACATGCCGCTGGGGGCTGACAATCCATCCAAAATACAGCCAACTTTTCAAAAATATGGGAAATTGACTCTCTTTATAGAAACAGTAGCATCTCCCGAGTAGAATTTTGAAGTCTCGTCAGTACCTCCCATTTTTGTTCAGTATCCCTTTAAATATGTTCTAGGCCATATTTGCTTTTAATATCTTGTAGATGTCATATGTCTCCACATAAATCTATCTAGCTCATTATCTCGCCTTAGAAATTTTGTGACAGTGCTTCTCCTTTAAAGAAAGGAAAAGGATCACACATAATATAAGAAACTTTGAGAATAATGATAATTCGAGTAATAATAATAATAATAATAATAATAATAATAATAATGTTTATTTTTCATCAACATAAGGCAACTTCATTACTTGAAGTGATGCAGTTTTGCTGTTGTTTTAACCTAGGGTTATTGTAGGAACAGAATTTTACTCTATAAGTGTTAGGTCTGGCTTTTTTCCCCCACTGCTTAAATGCGAGTCATCTTTGGTTAGCTGATTTCAAGCATTGGTAGTCGTCCTGTTGACAGTAGAAAGTTCTGCAAATTCTAACTATGTTTCTGCTATTTAGTCATCCATATCTAGAGAAAGGAAATGGCATTTCTAAGTAATAGTGTGCATGAAAACAGACAGGCATATGCACAATGTGTTCAGCAGCTTTCTGGCTTTATTGAATGTTCACTCCAGACGCTCTTGATTGGCAATGTTGAAATGTTATGTAGCATTCGTTTGGGCCGCACAACCTTAGGGCTGAACAGATACAGTAAAGTATCAGCTTGTAAACATTATTCTGTTGAATCAGCCAGCATTATTTTTTTTTTAACTTCCTAGTATGTTTGGGTTATGTTGAGGCGGATATGTTTTATTGGTTCATTTGTGTCTTTAGTAGTGCCTTCGTGCAACACCTTTGTGAAAAAGTCGCCAAGGTGCTATAATTAATTGTGGACTCTTTACAGATGCTAGAATGGATTTATCATAATAAGGAGCGTTTTTTAATGAATTATGTGGAAATTGGACATTCCATTCAAGATGCAAAAGTTCTGCAAGAAGAACATGATCATTTCACAATGGCTTCAATGGTGAGCACATTGCAGACAATCTAATACATGCTTTTGTTTCCATTCTTTGTTGAATACTGATTTGGATTTGTTATTTGCAGAATGTCTATGTGAACATTAACAGGATCTTGGTAACAGGATCAAGGCTTATTGATGGTGGCCACTATGCTGCTGGATCTGTACAGCAGATTGTGGCTGCGCTCGACCATGCTTGGAAAGAATTTGCAGCAGGCCTTGATGAAAGAACCACAGTATTGTCCCTCTCTGTACTTTTCCACCAAAAAGCACAACAGGTTAGTAAGAGATTGGAAAACTCTGCCTTCACCTGCCTTTATTAGAATAAATCAACAATTTGTCAAGTTGATTAATATTTGCTGTCAACCATTGTGTGCAGAAGTAACTAATACCTTTCATTTGACACCAGAATGATGATGATACACTGAAACCTCATTATAACAAAGTTGTATCTTACAAGAAAATAAGTTCGTTATATGTATCCAAAAATTTCTTTTAAGGTTATTATTAACATCGTATCTGTTGTAAGACTATTATTTGCTTCATTATAACTGATATTTTGTTATATTCATGTTTGTTATATTCAGGTGTGAGTGTAATAAACACTATGGTGAGGCAAATTTGCCTTTAATTGGGATTCCCTTTACTTTGAAACGTGTGAACAAGTTCTTTATTCCCCTTTTCTCTTCTGTTTTATTTTTGCGGCTCTTTATAGAGTCGGTGCAGATGTTCTTTTATTGAGATGTTGCCTTTGTAATCTGAGTCTGTGTTATGTCATTGTTATTTATACTTATGAATGGGAATGTAGAAAGTATCAAGAAACGGTGGAATGCTTTCTTGCTGCTTGGATGTTGGTGGCTACCTTCAGGTGGCACATCACATGCACTTGTGCATGAAATCAAAGGTTCAAGCAACATTGGAAATTAAGTAAGGTGGCATAGGTAGATTTGCTTTGAGATCACATGGGAATACCCCAAATCAGGGGGTACAATGTGACATGGGATGGACATCTTTTTAGTACAGGGAAGCTAGCAGCAAGATAGAATTTGAGGAGCGATTGAAAAAAATGGAAGAGGAGCATTGGGCTAGGAAAGTTTTCAGCTACTTGTACATGAAAAATGTTGATACTAAATCGAGGAAGCGAACTCGAAAATTGTCAAGCAAGTATTTAGACAACAGCAGAATACCAAGCCAAAGGAAACATTGGTTAAGAAGAAGGTGAAGTAAACAGAGAGGGAGTATGATTGGAATGCTTACGAAATCATAACTGGAGACCTACCGAGCTTTCAAGCAGATAATTGCAAAAAAATATCTACAATAATTATCGAGGTAGTTCTCTGCTGTTCGAGCCCAGAACGGGAGTATTGCGGACCAAGGCATACCGAGCCAAATACGAAGGCACAGACACGATAGTTAGTGTGTGGAGAGGAGGAGGAAACGGCTGAACATTTGATAATTTTCTGTAAAGGGCTCCACCCTATAGTCGAAGGTAATGGCGCTGAATTTTTCAAAGCATTGGGGTGTAGGGACAGTGAAGGCAAAGTAGACTTATTGCGGGTAGAAATAACCAGGAGGAAGCTAGCTGATCGGTGGCTACGATCAAGGTGCAAGTGAAATTCAATCCTTAAACACATAGTGATATTACTGAACTTTATGGCTAAGTTGCGTGAGCCACCGCCCTATCTAAAGGGCAAAGCCGGATACATCCATTCATCCATCCATCCATTCATTCGAAAGCACGGCTAATTGTTGTGTGTAAGCTTCTACAGAAAACTTTAGCACAGACATAAATTTGCTTGATGTGCTACAGGAATAAATTAGGAATGTCTAATTCATACTTATGTGCCATAACATAATGGTTAAACCCCAGTTTCCTATTAATGTCTTTTGTTTATGAATATCAATGTAGGTACATTGTAAAATAGTGCACAATTTTTTATTTTTCTTAAAAGAATATCTATTATTCTCGTATTTAAGAACTTCGTATGTATTAAGTGCCATCTAAGGCAGTTGTAACTTCTGTTGTGCCTGTTGTTGTTTCTTCTAGTATTTGGCAAATGTGCCATCTTGGAGCAAGTCTAGTGAAATATCCAGTATTCCACGTGAAGTCGCTGACTTGGAGGAGCTTATTCATAAACACCAGTCCCTCTATGAAGCCATGTGCCAAGCGTATACCGAGGTAAGTTATCTAGTGTATCCATTTGTTATTTTCTTTGTTACCATTGTTTGTTGCACTGCAGTCAACTGCATGTTTACATGCAGTTGTGATAATAATATAGCCCGCTTTTTCAGGAAAGCTGAAGAGCCTCACAAATTTACCATGTTAAATGGTTGTGAAAATAAAAATGGTAGTCTACAATTAAACCTGCTTATAACGAACCTCCATACAACGAATTCCTGGATATGGCAAAGTTTTTCTATTCTCCACCATCGCTCTATAGAAACACATGTATTTGTGACCTCTATGTAACAAAGTTACTGCCATAGAAAACCTCAATATAATGAATTTTTCTCACGGACCATCTTGGAATATTGCTCCGCATTTCGGCATTTTGGTACGAGCATCCATCTTCCGCCGCTGCCCCGCCGCCGCCGAAGCGCGAAGCAGTGGCCACGTTTGTGTAAGGCGGGCAGGCAGGCCTGCATCTTACGAGCCGGTGGTGCCCCTTTTCTCGCCGCCGCGGTGGCATGCATGGGTCTGCCCCCCCCCCCAAACAAACAAATAACAACAAAAAAACTACTTTTGCGCGTTGGCAGTGCAATGCTTTTAGTTAGCATCACATATATGGGGCTGCGCTGCATATAGAGGGGGCTTTACCGAATAGTTCGCGCGGTAACCGTGTCTGTGTCCGTGTCGTTCACTTTTCATTTTCGACGCCGTGCGCATGTGCATAGTTTCTCTGCGCCCGCATGGTGCGTTCCTTGACGACGTTCAACTTTGCTTTTTTTTATTGCGATAGCAATTATGTATATGGGCAGTTTCGGCTGGGTTTTTGCCGCCGCCTTCATTCACCGTATATGTATAATATATGTATACATACCTATATATATGGAAACTCAAGAAAAAAAAAAAAAAGCCGCCTGCGCTCGGCGCTCAGCTCGTCACGATGTGCCGAGGGGCACTTATTTCCCACGCGTACTTTGCCCCGTGAATGCAGAGGGGGGAGAGGGGGTTAGATGCTTGTGCACGCGCGCTTATCCTTCAGTGGGGAGAATCGCACCTTCGACTTTGGTTGGAACGATTGCGTTTGCTCTTTTCACACAGTCTCTTTGCGTCGCTCCAGATACCGGTCGCTCCAGGGGGACATGCTCTTTTTTCACAGTCCCTTCACACTGAAACCGCACTGATACTCGCCGAGATAGCAAGCGCGCCAGCGATCGCGACCGCCCTTAAAATCCAAGTTCATTATTGCTATCGAGCGGTCTCCCCTCCCCGCGTTGTTTCATGCTCATTTAATACAGGTGCTTTACTTTCTGTTTGAGCATTCAATGGCAGTTCTAACATGCGGGAGATGTTATACACTTTCCAGGCGATAGGGATGAGTCGACTCATTTGATTTCTGCTTCAGCAGCGCTCGCGCGCTTTTACCCGCTTGTGAAAGTTACAATGCGCTGGGGCATGTTGTCAATTTAGACTTTTTGTGGAACATGGCGGCAACGGCAAAAACCCGCCGACTGTAAAATGAGTGGGGTTAGCTCTGCCTTCAGTCCCACTTTTGTTTAATTTGCGCATTTATTTTTCGAATTTTCGTACCGAACCTGCATATAATGAAAACCTCCTTATAACAAATTTTTCTGTAAATTTATTAATTTCGTTATATCCAGGTTTAACTGTATTACTGTATTTACTTGCATAATGAATGCACTCACATAATAAATGCACCCCCAACTTCAGTTGTGAAAATTTGGATTTTTTTCCCCTGCATAATAAATGCACCTCCTACATTCATCCGCTGCAGTCCCGCTAACCGACACCTGGCGCATCCTTACCTGTTGGACCTGTTTCGTTGTTTATTATTATTCTGACCCCCATCGTCCACCTCGGCATGCTCCTCCCTCCCCCCTTCGCCCATTGCCGCGTGCCGTATTGTTTTTCTTTCTATTTGTGTGTGGCACATCCTCCGTTTTTTTTATCTGTGCACCACAGCAAGCTTCACGAACGGAGCGAGTGCAGAGACATGTAGCTGATAAGCACACAGCAAGCGAAGGTCACGAAACTGCCTGCGCCAACTGATAGTCGCTTCCTGCAAATACGAAACTTTATATGCCTAATGACGTGCACGCGATTCTTGAGCGACGGCAGCATTTGCTGTCGCGAAGTGTCATTTGTCTCTATCGCGTTGCAGGCTTCTGGAAAACCAGAAAAAATTGCTTGTCACTCAGAAAAGATCGAGATAATTTCCACAACATGGTAACATTCCCAATTCTCGCTTCACTTGTTCTCTACATGTACAGAAGCTTCTCTTGTGAAAGCGAGGTGTCGGCCGTATTTGTTGTTGATCGTAATTATCGACGATTTGTTTTTATGCTTCGGGGTAGCTTGCTGCAATGTTGGTTACTTGCTACAATGTCAACGGCATCGTCGCGGTGGTCGTGCGAGGTTGCCACTAAGTTGGCAAAGTGCGTCGTGGCACACGCTTCTGAGCGCTCCTCGAGATCGCAGCAGATACTACTGTTGCAGTTAAATGATTGCGAGAAAAGATAGTCGCAAAACGCTCTTAAGGCGTGCGCGGGCGACGCGGGGACAGGTTGCAGAAGCTAGTGCCGTTAACCACCGAAGTTTAGTAAAGTGCAACAAAGAAGCTGTTTCCAAACAGTGTACGCGTATGTCAATTGCGAAAGGCTTAAGTGCCCTAACTTTTTTTTTGCATTACCACATTTTTCGCTCATCCCGAAAAAGTTTTCATGAACGCACCCCTAACTTAGCTGCGATTTTTCGAGAAAAAAAGTGGGTTTAATACGCGAGTAAATACGGTAATTGTGCAGAAGCACAACACTGTTGACAACTACTTTGGCCTACTAGGATGCCAGATGACTGTTCCTTAGCTTAGCAATATCTTATTGTCACAGCAACTGCACTGCCATTGCTTTTCGTAGGGCACTTGAAAGTGCAAGATGCAGCATTAGGGCGTAACCTTAGAAACCTACCCTTTAAAAAAAAAATATTTGAATTTGTCCTTCATCAGATGTGATGGTCACTGTAGTTAGAATACTGTAGTTTAATAAAATGCATAATGTGATTGGAAACCATAATTTATGGTATAATTTACTTCTCTTTACACGGGCACTATTGCTGTAAGAGTTTGTGCTGGTTTTGGAGGAAATGGATAAAGCAGGCCTTCTTTTCTTTTTTCTGAAATTTTTTATTTCTATAAGCTGCCTACTGGTTCATTATTTCATTGCCTCATTTTCGTAAGAGGCCATATTATATGTTCACATCACCAAAGTGCGGTGTTCTTTTCTTTTTTTAGGAATGTGACAATATTCAATATCTTATTTGAAATGAAAAGCTAGGATTTTCTTTGTTTTAAATAATTCAGTCCCATTTGATTAAACAATGTCATAGTTCAAACACCCTTATGGCATATTCAGCAGGTCTTTACGAATGCTATGGGGCGCTCTGAAAAGCAGTCACGCATTGGTTTGCTAGAGTTCGAATGCTCGAGCTGCCTTCGGTTGGTTCTTTTGGAGTGTCAAACTCCAACTTGAAGCACTCCCAACTGCTCTGACTGAAAAGTGAGAGCGTGGCGCGATCTGTCTGGAAGGGTGGATTGCGTGACACAAGCCAGCAACCACATGATCACAGATCATGTTGCTGACAACTGACAGCGCGAGTGTGAATTCCGGATGGGGACAATGTCGGATGTGTAATATTTTATGCACAAGTGTTGTTCATGGCATTTTTGAGCATTTGTGCGGCAAGTTCACATCTATGAAGCCATAAATGCACCATGTCAAAAAGGAGGCAGCTAGTAAAGGTGGAAAAAGTCACCATTTGTCGATGAAGTGCAGTGATATTTACCTGATTGCTTCTAACACTGGCTGCACTGTGACTCTTCAGGTGGGCTACGCCGAGATCGCTGATGTATTCGGTTGGTGTGCTGCCTTCCGTGCTTTATTTGGAAGCTGCCTTGGCATCTGGTAACTCCGAGCTAAGGGACCGGAGTGGCCAATCGCATACACCATTAGGCTAGATTCATGCGTGCTAAAGATTGCCACCTCCTTTGTCCTTCAGTGAACGTTGTTCATCACTTTAAGTCGATTCAGCCAGAAATGCCTGGATATTCTTGCAACAAATGATAACTTTGTGCTGCAGAAGGCCTTTTTGCTGCTCAGAAAGATAGGTCTTGCCATGAAAATGCTGAGCAATTTCCACTGTAACTTTCATTACTGTGTATGCCTTACTTTTGGTTTGTCTGCAGGTTTATGTACAAGCATGTAAAAGAAAGTTTTGTTTCAAAGTATAGCATGTATTATGTACTGAAGGTGAGGGCTGTGCAAGTCATTTGTATTCATTGTGTTGTCCCTTCCTTATTCCTGTTTGTAGGCTCTAGAAAGTTATATGCAATAAAGAAAACACGTTTATTTTAAATATCATGCCTGCAACCTTTAGTTGTGTGGGAGTCAGTTGGCCTGCCATTTAAATACAGTAAAATGCTGTTGATTTGACCCTTATTAAGGTACAGAATAACATAATTGAGACTTCCCCTCTAGCTACGGGAAATGGGGGTGGGGGTGACTGAGTGATGTGGAACATTTGTTTTGGATGAGAACAGATCATCATGAGCTGAAACTTTTATAAAAATTAGGTGACAAAGTGTGCATTTACACTACCATCCCTCGTAAAAGTGGAAATTTACTATAGGAACCTTAGGAACCATAGGAAAGAGCTGGGGCAAACTAGTTTGCATGTTCCTACTCTTCCAATTTTGTGCTGGGAATAATTTCATGTTTACCATGTGCCTATGGAGCACCATGGAGTCTGTTGCTGTGGTTATGTATTCTGCTGTGGTCGTGAAGCAGAGCATCTATAATGAAGATGGGTGTGTCCAGTTTGCTGCCACTACTGCTCTGTGAAAGCAATCATGAGGCTCTTACAGCTGTAAATGCTCAGGAATCGTGTTAAATAGTGCAAACCACAGTTTCTGTGCTTATTTTGGCAAAAATGTAAAGGCAAATATGGAAATTTTACTGGTCCATTCAAAAACTCATCACCAAAGGGATTCAAAGATATTGTCTGGTTTTGGCTACATTTTTTCTGGTCCTGCATATACTTGGTAACTGCATGGGTACAATTTGAGTGAAGAACTTACATTTTGGTTAACACCATGAGTTTTTCTGCAGGGGCTTTCTACAAGTATTTTTTACTGCTACTGCTTGAACTGAACAACTGCATGAAATGTGTTGGACCATTCCTTGCAGGTTCACAGTGCCAGCAAAAAGTTGCTCTATCAGCTTGACCATCTTGTTCAAGTCTGTCATCCATCCAAGACAGAGGCACACAAGCATGTAAGCTGCCTGACCATTCGCCATTATTTAGTTTTTCTTAGTACTACATGAGGGAAATGTAAAATGATACAATGGTCGCCATGTTTTAATACCTTGCCGTAATGGTCACCTACTTAAAATGACCTCACTATCCAAGTTTATTGCCTAATGAATTGACTGCCACAAAAATTTTTAGAATTCATCAGGTATGCGTAAAGTTACAGCAGTTAGTCGCATGCTTTAAGTACTTTCTCTCCTCGTTTGTCCCAGTGAGTGTGCTGAAAGCTAGTCGAGGGATCATAAAGGAGAAAGAAGCTGGGTCTTTAGGTTGGTGTCTTTATGTTGGTGTGTGTCACAACTTTGAGCACTTTTTTTTCCTTTGAACGTGTGGCTCCCATTCACTTTAATTGTGAGTGCACAGGTGGGACTCTATATTGTGCATAATTCTACCAAATGGCACATGACGCGGTGCCATGCCATGCTGTGCCATGCCATGTGTGGGCACAGTGTGGGTGCAGCGTGCCACGTTGTGTTGGCCGTGGGGACTACACAACTCACGATGCTCAAATCAGCCAATGGCCATAAGCCAAATTGAGTTTATGGTATCATTTGTCAACAGAAGAACTAAGGATTTCAAGCTCACTTTGAAACTTAATTGTACATTCCATGCTGCATGCTGTGTTATTATAATGTTCGACTCACACGCTTGCAGGAGCCTGGACTACCATTGGGCAGTATTTTCTTACCATGTTCAAAAAGTGCTGTAGGACCCCTATAATATTTGTCTACTAGTTGAAGTGTAATATAGTTAAAAAAAGGCTTGTGCAAGTATTCCAGACCTATGAATACTTATATGATTAATAATTTATTCAAATTAGCATCAATTTGAATTTAGATAATTGGAAATTCTGAAGTATTCAAAATGAACGAATAGGTGTATATTAATCTGCATGTGATCTACTTGTAAGGTGATTTCATTGCAGTGGAGGAGTGCTGTACCGTCAAAACATCTTTTCAGGAGAAATTTGTACCACCGCGAAGTTTCAATTCAAGGTTATACGAACATATTGCCCTTATATCGATTCATCATTTTTTTAAGTTTAGCTTATATTTTTGCTGTACTGGCCTATATGCTCAAAGAAGTGTAAATTTTGAAATTTAACATATTTTGCAGGTTATCACTTGCATTCTTCTGAAAGTCAAATCCTGCTGCTATTCAAAGTTGCTTCCACTTCCTTTGAATCAAAAAGAATGATATTTGGATACACCTTATTTCAATAAAAAAAAATATTGTGTAGGTTAGTTGAGTTATGACTAATATAATCACTTTTTTTTACAATATGTGATACATACCATTTGAATTCTATATTAAAACTACCGTATTTACTCGATTCTACCGCGCCCTCGATTGCTACGCGCACCCGGTTTCCACGACGAAAAAAAAAAAAAGTAACACATCGATAGCAACACGCACCCGTTTTTCTCGTTGGCCTGCAAGATCACACCACTCGAAAAAATGACTCCTTTCGGCAGCGTCTTTCATTTAAATATGAGGTACGGGGGAAGCTTGTGCCCATCTGACGTGCAACGGAGCATCGCCGTCACTGTAGTTTTACCGTGGACCGATGTCAGCGCGCGATCTTGCTTCGCCCCCTTCTTTTCGACAGTTGTGGTGCCAGGCATGTCGAAGTAAAGAGGCGTCTGATCGGCATTTGAGATTTGCCCAAGCAGGTAGCCGTTGTTGTGCCGCTACTTTAGGACAAACCTCTGAAAACTGTGAAGCTTTTCATCGTACTCCTCCGGAAACGTTTCGCATATGCCTGTTCGCCTTCGGAGGGAAAAGCCTTTCCTCTTCATAAAGTTAGTTAGCCAGCACCTGCTCGACTTAAACTGGCTCCGCATTAGCCCTTTTTCTAAGGCTAACTGCATAGCCCGCATTGGACTTGGATAAGTTCTGTCGTCAGGGGCCACTGTGCCGCCTGCTGCTCAAGCACATACTCGCCGAGCAGCTCTTGAATTTGCGGAAACCGACCCTGCTGTGGTCCACTAAAGCCTTTCCGTGAAGCTTTGCTGTCGACAATCTTCTGCTTTTGTTTCCACCAGTCCCGCACGCACGTTTTGGGAACTCCGAACGACCGCGATGCGGCCCGATTTCTGTCCGTTTCTGCACACGCTATGACTTTTCTTTTAAAAGCGGCATTGTGGTAGTTTTTGGAGTCGGCCCTTCCATGCCGTCGATGCTAATGCACTACAAGATGACGAACTCCTCAGCACACATAGGAAATGCCGCACATGGGAAACACATAGGCAGAAATGGCCGATGCACCATGCCGACGCACGTATGGGGCGGCCATTTTGGAAATGCCGATGGCAATAGAATGACCGTATTCATTTTTTTTTCGTACTCGATTCTGACGCGCCTGCGATTTATGAACTTGCTTAATTGTAAAAAAGGTGCGCGTTAGATTAGAGTAATTACGGTATTCAAATCAAATTACTATTCGCTTCAAGCCTAAAATTCACTATTCGCACAAGCCTAGGAGGAAGCACCAATGTGTTGCGATATTTCAAGAAGTTAAGACACTGCATGTGACACTAACATTGCCCAGTATTCTCATGCGAGAATGACTTTGGGGGGGAAGCAAGGGATGATACGGTGCTCGTACCGATTACCTTATTAATGAGGGATTGATGAATAAGGCTGCACTGTTTTGAATGCCCTCTAATATATTGTGTACTGTTTTGTAGATTGTATTGCGATTTTCGCCTACACATCAGTGTGATTAAAGATGTCTTTTTCTTTCTGGCATTAGTGTTGTAGCCTTGGAGGGTGTGTGCTGGTGGCAGAGGCATATGGTAATAATAATGCTCTTAGCTGTTAGATGTGAGTGTAGGACACATGCTTCATATTGCCGCATGAATTCGCGTGGTTTTCGTGTGGAAGAGGACGAAGAGGTTGGGATTGAGCCGCTTTTTAATGCCGCATGAATTCGCGTGGTTTTCGTGTGGAAGAGGACGAAGAGGTTGGGTTGGAGCCGTTTTCTTTGTCCTAGCTTGACGAGCAGTTCTGCGGAAGGTTTCCTTGAGTGAGACAAGATTGGTGACAAGATTGGTGGAGCTGCTGGGTACGACAACTGACGACGCACCCCATGCACAAGAGCCCGCCCAGGAGCCGGAACACAAGCCCTGTGCCCGTGGACACGCCAGTTCACAGAACAAGCCGCCGCCAACGAGGCCTACCACCAGAGACACCGGCACAGCTTATCCATAGAGCGACTATGACTTCGCCTCAAGGCGTCATGGAAACTCCTACGTCGTCGGCACCAATTTATTGCACTGTCCAGAACCCGCTGATGCCTAGTCCCTTTCACGGAGAGCTGTTTGAGGATGTGGACGACTGGCTGAGCGAGTTCGAACACGTCGCAGCGATCAACTACTGGGACGAAGCCGCCAAACTCCGCAACGTCTACGCGTGTTTGAAAGACGGCGCCCGAACGTGGTTCATGAACAGAAGTGATGTCTTGACATCCTGGCGCGAGTTCCAGCATCGCCTCTTGGAGACCTACCGGAGCCCCGACCGCCGCGATCGTGCTGAACGTGCATTGCATTCACGCATCCAGATGCCTAATGAGACCGTCACCATGTACGTGGAGGACATGACGCAGCTTTTCAGGCGAGCGGATCCGGCAATGCCAGAAGAAAAAAAGCTACGCTATCTGATGCGAGGCGTGAAGGAGCAGCTTTTTGCTGGTCTAGTGCGGAGTCCTCCGAAGAGTGTAGCAGAATTCCTGACCGAAGCCACTACGATGGAGAGGGTACTTCATCAGCGGTCAGCCCTACTCGACCGGCAAGTGAATTCTGCATCACCTACTGAATTTTCCGCCAGCTTCGGGAGCAACAGCATTGAGTGGATTCGCGAAATCGTCCGCTCCGTCGTCCGCGAGGAAATCGCGAAACTACACGGGGCGAGACAGCCGGAGGTAAGCAGCATCACCAATATTATTCGGGACGAGGTCCAGCAGGTGCTTCACAGCCGTCGCCCTCAACCAACGGTTACAAATCTAGAACCACCTCCTGCGTCCACTGATGTTGGGAACCGCACATATGCCGAAGCTCTGCGCACTTCCATGCCGGTCTCAAGCCCTGCAGTCCCAATCCAGACGATGCCGCCAGTTTCAATTCAATCTGCGCATGCTGGTTTGGACATCGACGGTCGCCGTGCCCCTCCGCGGAAGTCCGATATTTGGCGTACGTCGGATAGAAGACCCCTCTGCTTCCATTGCGGTGAAGCCGGTCACATCTACCGGGAATGTCCATACCGACAACTTGGACTGCGCGGTTTCTCTATTCATTCGCCTCGTCCCCTAGTTGGTCAGAGGCCAAGAGAAATTGAGGACTACCTCGCGCAGCAACGTCTGCCTTTCTCACGGCGTCAATCGCGGTCTCCATCTCCACGACGACCCGCAGCTATTGGACCACGTCTCAGTACGATGGCACGGGGACGTTCCCCAAGCCCTCGTCGGGAAAACTGAAGGCAGCGACCTTCGGGGGCGAGGTCGCTGGGACTAAAAGTGCGGAAGACCTCCTATCGACGCTTCCACAAAACGCTGCAGACATTGAATTGACGTCTGAGTGCAGTGCGAGAGAAATGCCGGATTGTGCGTCTGAACCCAGTGGCCGAGTCTCACTCGACATTCCCGTGCTGATAGACGGTCTTCAGGTCAGCGCATTGGTGGACACAGGTGCAGATTATTCTATTATGAGCGGAAAATTGGCAACCAGTCTTAAGAAAGTGATGACACCTTGGAATGGGACGCGTATTCGCACTGCTGGAGGCCACGTTATTACTCCATTGGGTCGCTGTACCGCAAGAGTGGAAATACGCGAGTCAACGTTTGTGGTAACCTGCCTCGTACTACGCGACTGTTCTCGTCAGCTCATCCTTGGAATGGACTTCCTTCGAGAGAATGGCGCGATCATAAATCTCCGCGAGCGAATGGTGACTTTCTCGACGCAACTTGCAACCGATCGAGGCGCTGATAGCTGTCGTAGACCTGCGCTGCGTGTTGCCGACGAAAGCGTGACGTTGCCTCCCCGAGCGACTGCTTTCGTAGAAGTCACCTGTGAAGACCTCCAAGACGGTGACGTGGTCGCCGAGAGCAACGTATCCCTTTTACTGCTTCAAGGTGTGTGTGCAGTGCGAAGCATTCTGCGTGTGCGTGACGGACGGTCGCAGATACTCGTCACAAATTTTAACTTCGAGCACCGACATCTTTTCCGCGGCACCACCGTGGCCTTCGGAGACCGTGTAGCGGATGTTACCGAGTGCTTCGCATCCGAGGAAATGGTTGATGGAGATAAGTTTCTGGACCACATCGACGTCAGTTCGAAGCTTTCGGACGAGAAGAAGGCCGCACTGCATACCCTGCTGAAGGAATTTAAATCTTGCTTCGCCTCTTCATCTAGAGTCGGTCAAACACCCCTCATAAAGCACCGAATTATTACCGACGATGATGTTCGCCCAATCCGCCAGCAACCTTACCGTGTTTCGGCTAAAGAACGCGAGACTATACAGACGCAGGTAAAGGAGATGCTTGACGACGGGGTGATACAACCGTCGAGCAGCCCGTGGTCCTCGCCAGTCGTTCTAGTAAAGAAGAAAGACGGAACGCTGCGATTCTGTGTTGACTACAGGAAACTCAATAGCGTCACCAAAAAAGACGTCTACCCGCTTCCACGGGTTGATGATTCTCTCGACAGGCTACGACACGCGAAGTATTTTTCATCGATAGATTTGAAGAGCGGCTATTGGCAGATAGAGGTCGATGAGCGAGACAGAGAGAAGACAGCGTTTGTAACTCCCGATGGGCTTTATGAATTCAGAGTTCTTCCTTTCGGCCTCTGTTCGGCTCCCGCAACATTCCAGCGAATGATGGATACCGTTCTCGCTGGCTTGAAGTGGCAAAGCTGCCTTGTATACCTTGATGATGTGGTCATCTTTGCCGAGAGTTTCGAAGAACATCTGAAGCGTCTAAGAATGGTTCTGGAAGCTATTCGTTCGGCCGAACTCACGCTAAAACCCCAGAAGTGCCATTTCGGCTACGATGAGCTGAAATTTCTGGGACATGTTGTGAGTGCGGATGGAGTGCGGCCAGACCCAGAAAAAACTGCAGCAGTCGCCACCTTTCCTGTGCCGTCAGACAAAAAAGCGGTGCGGCGTTTTCTCGGCTTGTGTGCTTATTATCGCCGATTCATTACCAACTTCTCGACGATAGCCGAACCGCTCACGCGACTCACCCGAGATGATGTACCGTTTGCCTGGACTACAGAGCAAGAAGCAGCTTTCGCAGAGTTACGGCAGCGAATGCAAGAGGCACCTGTTCTTGCGCATTTTGATGAGGACGCTGATACCGAAGTTCACACGGATGCAAGCAACGTCGGACTTGGCGCTGTCCTTGTACAACGGCACAACGGCGTAGAACATGTCATAGCTTACGCCAGTCGTACTCTCTCTCGAGCCGAGGCCAACTACTCCACTTCAGAGAAGGAATGCCTCGCGGTCGTGTGGGCAACGGCAAAGTTTCGACCTTACCTCTACGGCCGCTCCTTCAAGGTGGTGACCGATCACCATTCGCTGTGTTGGCTGGCCAATCTCCGTGATCCGTCTGGTCGTCTCGCTCGGTGGAGTTTGCGCTTGCAAGAGTTTGACATCATGATTGTGTATAGGTCTGGGCGCAAGCACGAAGATGCCGACGCACTTTCTCGAGCACCCGTGGGACATCCTGATATGGACTCGGAATATGCTGATGGTTTTCTCGGAGCCCTCAGTGATTCTGACTTTATGTCTAGACAGAGAGCCGATCAGGAATTGCGCCCTATTATTGATTCCTTAGAAGGCCGAAATTCTCACACTCCTCGGCGCATTGCTCGCGAATTGTCATCCTTTTGTCTAAGGAGGGGCATTCTTTACAAGAAAAATGCTCGAGGTAGCAACAAAGCCTTCCTCCTCGTTGTACCAGCCGACATGCGGGATGACATCCTCCTCGCGTGCCACGACGAGCCCACGTCGGGACACTTGGGCTACTCGCGGACTCTCGCCAGAGTGCGCCAGCAGTACTATTGGCCACGACTTTCGACCAGTGTACACCGCTACGTGCAAGGCTGCCGCGAGTGCCAGCGTCGCAAGACGCCACCCGTGAAACCTGCGGGCCTTCTCCACCCTATTACACCACCACGGACACCTTTCGACCTCGTGGGAATGGACCTTCTAGGACCCTTCCCTTTGTCGGCCACTGGTAACAAATGGATTATAGTGGCAACCGATTACTTGACCCGGTATGCTGAGACAAAGGCGTTACCCCGCGGCACGGCGTCTGAAGTGGCGAAGTTCTTCGTGCAGCACATCGTCCTCCGGCACGGCGCGCCGTCATGTGTGATTACGGATAGAGGAACATCATTTACGGCACAAATGCTAGAGGACATTTTCAGACTGAGCTGCACGAGTCACCGAAAAACAACGGCTTACCACCCACAAAGTAATGGACTGACGGAAAGGCTCAACAAGACCATAGCGGACATGCTGTCAATGTACGTGGACGTGCAGCACAAAACCTGGGACGATATCCTCCCATACGTCACGTTCGCATACAATACGGCAATGCAGGAAACAACCCGATTTTCACCTTTCCACCTTGTTTATGGACGCAACGTACAAACGATGCTTGACGCTATGCTGCCGTACGATAATAGCGATGCTCTTTCTCCAGAAGCCGAGCAATACACGCAGTACGCCGAAGAGGCTCGTCAACTGGCTCGCGTGAACATCGGTCACCAACAAGACGCAGATGCACGACGTTACAACCTTCGCCGTCGAAACGTCGCATACCACCCGGGTGAACGAGTGTGGGTGTGGACTCCTGTCCGACGACCAGGCTTGTCTGAAAAGCTTCTGAGCCGTTATTTCGGACCATACAAGGTTATCCGACGTGTGAGTGATCTTACATACGAAGTACTTCCGGACGGCACAGTGTCGTCACGTCGACAACATCGGCCCGAAACTGTGCATGTCGTACGACTCAAGCCGTACTACACACAATAGTCTCTATGCTTGCGAGTTACTTCGCAAACGTGACAGTGATCTCATGTGGTGTTTTTTTTTTTTTTTTTTTTTTTTTTTTCCCTTCTTGACTCTTCCACTGGTGCTGTTGTGTTCGCGCATGGTCCAAGTGCTTGTGCGCCCTCTTTGTTTTCCCTGGCACTCACTTTGTGATTCTCTGCGTCAACGCGTGTTCTAATTATGGGTTTTTTTTTCTTCTTCTTTTATTTAGAAGCATCGAGTCGATGCTTTTTAAAAGGGGGGACTAATGCCGCATGAATTCGCGTGGTTTTCGTGTGGAAGAGGACGAAGAGGTTGGGATTGAGCCGCTTTTTAATGCCGCATGAATTCGCGTGGTTTTCGTGTGGAAGAGGACGAAGAGGTTGGGTTGGAGCCGTTTTCTTTGTCCTAGCTTGACGAGCAGTTCTGCGGAAGGTTTCCTTGAGTGAGACAAGATTGGTGACAATATTGAACTTTCCTCCAGGGAGCAGCAGAAGGCAAAGGCCTACTATTGGGCTGCCAGGCTGGCGACTACTCGGAAGGGGCCAAGCATGTCTTGTCAGTGATTCACGAAATTCTGGGCCAGCACCGGGCGCTTGAGTCCAAGTGGCACACCAAAAAACTCAAGTTGCACCAAAGGCTTGCACTGCGCCTTTTCCAAGAGGATGTTCGTCAGGTGAGTTGCTCCATGAGCAGAACTTGCAATTTAGTATGGTCAAATGAAGGTTTATCCAGAACATATATACTGTGTATCTTCATTTGATCTGTTACTACTAGTTACAAGAACACACATTCGACTCAGCGAGAAAGAAAGTAATCACAATTGAGTTTAAATTAAACATAAATTTGATTCCTCCAAAATACAGTAGAATCTCGATGATACGAATTTGAAGGGAGCACACAAAATGTTTGTATCATCCCGAATTCGTATGAACCAAAAGCAAGTAAATGCTCATATTAAAGATGAACAAGAACTTTATTGACAACTACTTCTTGCTGAAAAAGTTCATGATGTTGAACTTTCCTGCCTTCACCATCTCTCAATAACGTGCCGCGGTTTTCTCAGTCATACTGCTGGCGCGGCACATTGACACTTGACATCAAAGTGAGCGAAAGCGGCCAAACTCATTGGAAATCCACTTGCTTTGCCGCATAAGCGGCCGGAAAACTGCGTCACAAAGTTGACATGGAAACAATCAGTCCTGGGGAATTCAAGTGAAAACGCCAGAACGACCGCAAAACCATGCCCATGCCCGTCGAAAACATTCACACTTGTTCTGCCCCTCCTACATGCCACCGCCGCCATCACCACTTGAGAATTCATTCCGTTTTGCCCATTTATTGAGCATTGAATTTCCCACTGAGTTCTGGTTATGCATGCAAAGCACTGAAAAAAAAAAAAAAAACAGTTTGCACCTTTACAAACGTTGTTTCGAAAGTTACGCCAGCAGTATTGACACCAGCGGACACAGCGACGGCGACAGATTAAGCTAGCAGTGCAAAAGCGATACACGATGTGGCATGCCGACTCGCTGCTTCTGCGCCTTCTTCTACTTCCAGTGTTCTTAGCGATTGTAATCCAAACCAAGCTCTTGAAGAACATGTCCTTGTCAAGGCCGTGAGCTTTGACGAGCTGCATGGGCAGTTCGCGATAGCGCCCATGCGATTCACCGCTGATGCCTTTGAGGCCATGTTTAGCGGCTGGTTCTTTACATCACGTGGTTTCAGAGCTAGAGCAGCTGGTGTAACCAAAGTCATGAAGTAAAAAGCCGATATGCTATCGCGTGGCGGGAAAATGGTTGGACGGATTTTTTCGTGTCAGCTTTGCGGTGTGTTTTTCCGGACACTGAAGCGAGGGAAATTTCGGCGAGTTTTGCCTCATTCGCTCCCTTTGGGGCCAAGAGTGATCGCGCCTTTCTTTCGCACACAAACTGCATTATGCCGCTGGCATACAGCTGTCAATCGTACATTCGTATCATCTGCGGTGGCTAAGGAAACCGTTTGTATAACACTGAATCACGTTGTATTTTATATAATGTAGTCCATCTAAAACAACTTTAAAATTCGTATCATCATGGAATTCACATCAATCGAAATCGTATCATCAAGATTCTACTGTGTCAGTAAACACCTTTTGTTAATTTGTATTTTCTATCAGCAAATTGCTGTGCTTGCATACGACATGTGAATATTAAGTTACGGATGCTAAAGCATACTTGCTCTCACTTGGCTTGGCTGCTTAGCCAAAAGGTGTGTACACATCCTTGACAATAGGCCATTTCAAGTTCCTCTTACTAAGTGTTCTTTTTTTTTCTGCCAGTGTACATACATTTAGAAATTGGCGCAGTCGAATGCTGATACGTTGGCCTTGTAGCAGAACACTTTGGTAGGGTCATTGATTTAATAAACAGTTGGGCTTTGTCCGAGAGGGCCTTCACTAGAGAGACCAACGCTGTGATTGTTTTTACGTCACAGATAGGATGCTCTTGCTTGCCTTCCTGCGTAGTTGTGGATCTTGACGTCCAGGTGTAATAGCGGTGCGGGATGTTCACTTCTCTATGTGTGAAGCTTAATTTAGTCAGATGGAGATGTTATCACCATATAAGCAGTCCTAGACTGCATGCAAGCAGCTTTAGCTTGTGGGTGCACTATTAGATGCCCCAGTACCACACAAATGCCAACAGATCCGTCTGTAAGTTTTCACCATTATCTAAAATGTAAAGAAATGTGCAACACTTGGCTGATGAAAAGTCAGCCCCATACATGGACATAATAAAAAGGGGGGTGTAATTGGGGGGGGGGCATAGTCTGCCCATGCATTGACATAATATGGAGGGGGGAAGGTTGCTATAAGGAACCTTTGCCCCCCCCCCCCCCCCTCCGCATGGGGAAACCTTATGCAGGCCTGTGGGCACCATGCTATTTGCTCAACGCCAATAAAAGACCCCAGTGGGCCTACATCTAAATAGAGGTCCATGAGAAAATGAAAATGTGGTACCCTGCTTATGAGGGGCATCTGATATAAGAAACAAGAATGGCTCCTAGATTCATGTCTCTCAAAAAAGTTTTGCTGTATTATGTACTTTGCAGCCAAATGAGATTGCTTATGATGAATGTTGTGTATAGTACTGTTTCTCTTTGGATTATATTTGTAAATGTAATGCTCTTAAACTCTGTAATTGTAGTATTTATTGTAAAATATATCACGCACACAAAGTTCATGGGCACATTGAGAGTAGACACAGATACTGTAAATGGTGGTGTCCATACTGCACTTTATTTGCACAGTGGACACATAACTTTCTCATGTGCTGGAGTAAAAATGAAAATACTTCAACTGCTACAGTAAATAAAGATAATTTCATATCAATAATCCTGACCCTCACAAAGTTTCTACTGAACTGTTTATAGTGGATTATAGGCCATGAACACTTTCGTACCTGGCTACCACAGTGTTACTCCTAGTGCTTTCTGATTACCTTTTATGAATTCTCGACAGATCTTCGGCATTTCCTCGGATATTTTTTTTTAATGGAATGCTGCATTCAGATGAAGCAGGCTGGTTTAATGCATTTCATGATATATTATGTGTGTGTGGCTTTAGATGTGGGAGGCGGGGCCTGGCTCATACACCATGAGTTTATTCTAGGCTTGTGCGAATATTCAAAGGCTTCGAATATTTGAACGAATAGTAAAGTATTCAAATTCACTTCAATATGAATTTAAATTATTGAAAATTTTGAAGTGTTATTCGTAGTGAACGAATAAATGTATATTAATCCCCATGTAATTGCCTGTAAAGGTGGTTTCACTGCAGTTTAGGGGTGCTAAGCCGTGAAAGCAGTTATCCAGGGGAAGTGCATTTTGCTGCAAAGCTCCCTTTTAAATTTAAAGGGGTTTCTGCAACACTTATTGAGCATGGTTAGAAAACTTTACCAATCGGTAGTCAAGGCTACCGAGAACACGCGAGGCAAATAATATAGCACAGCATGCAGCCTGCAATTCACAATATATTCTCAAAGTCAGCTAAAAATTGTTCTCTTCCCTCGGCAAATAACACAAGTTCAAAAATCACTGGTCACAGCCATTGGCTGACTTGAGCATGGCGTGCTCGATCGTTACTGGGGCCACGGCTTGTCCACGCATATGTGCGCGATCGCACTGAAAGGCCGCGTATTCGATGAAAAAATAAAAGAGAGAGAAAAAGTGCTCAAGGTCACGAGGAACGCATGACATATTTTCTTTCCCCGTGCCACCCCTTCCTGCTTAGCTTCCAGCACTTTCGTTCGGACGATAAAAGAGAATGCAGCTGCAGTCTGCATCAAATATTTCGAACTCCACTTATACTGCACTGATTCTAAAAATTTTGCGGCGGTTCATTCGTGAGGCAATAAGCTTCTTTAGTGGCTCCATGGTTAGTTGAAAAACGTGTTGCAGGGCCCCTTTAAACGAACATGTTATCCTCAAATCAATTTATGATTTTATTATGCTTTAAAGCTTGTTATGAAAGCTTGTTATGACATGCTGTAAGTATAATAAATTTTAAAATGTTACATATTTTACTGGTTACCACCAGAATCCTACCGAAACTCAAATCACACTACTACTCAAGATTGTCCCCACTTCCTTTTGAACGAAAAAAAAAAATTGCATAAAGCTCCTATTTCAAATAAACAATATAATGTGCAAGTTAGCTAGATCATGATGAGTATTCCTTTTTTTTTTAAGTGATACCATTCGAATACGATTCAAAATTATTCGGCCAAAATCACTATTCACTTGGAATTCGCTTGGAACCTTCAGTATTCGCACAAGCCCAGTTCATTCCAATCTGACTTCTTCTTTCTCGCCCTCTACCAATCATCGCTACCTTCTTATGTCACACCTCCCCCCCACCCCACACACACACAAATGTATAGGTTTTTTTTCTCAGTGTACACAAAAAAACCTAATAGAAAATGTGAATGTGCCCTTAACATGCACATTTTTCTTTTGAGTTAAAATATTTTAAATTAGTACCATATTTACATAATGAGACCATTTTATGTCTGTCTGGAATTGTAAGAGGCTATTCACGAGCCAAAGGAAATTCTAAATAAAATGTGTTAAGCCACCTGATAACCTTTTTGTAGATATGATGCTGTCTTTACTCATTGCATTTATATGACACATATTTGGCGATTCACAGTTTGCCATATGGTAGTTTATAGGAGCTTATTATGAAGAGCACCAGAGGTCAAAATCTTGTGCAAGCTTGTTCTGTTTGATAGTGCAGAGGAGTGCAAACGTACAGATGTATCCACTGTTAAAGGAAGCACCCAAGCACACAGCATGCTCAGGTTTCTCTATCTTACGGAAGCATAGTAGCTTAGACTTGCATAAGACTACTGTTCGTTGAAAGTTCCGACTCCTCCTGACAAACCAGTGATGTGCATGTGGAGTGTTTTCATAACTACTTGCTGTTTGAGGGCCAGCAATAATGATGTAATGCATTCGAATGTTCCCTTTAACAGTGGACGGTATTGCACATGCATGTATAGGAGCACATATAACAGTATTTTTTTTGCCTGCTGCAGCGGTTCAGTAGCTATAGCATTTTTTGCTGAGCGCAAACTGTTGGTTAGATTCTTTGCTTTAATTGGATTCTAATTTAGCAATTCTGTGAAGAATTGAATTCTGGGAGTTAAAATGGTGGTGGCAGTGTTATTTACATGGTGTTGGCTGTTCTCTTTGGGTGCATATAGGAAGCCAGGCAACTTACCCAGCAGTGGCTCAATAAAATGTGCACATTCTTACTGTGCCTATAAGTGTGTAGGGGACAGCATGTAGGAGGTACTCTGTAAGTGTGCATGCCAATAACAAATGCTGTTTGGTCTTAGGTTTTGGATTGGTTGGAAAAGCACGGAGAGGTCTTTCTGCGGAAAAATCCAGGAATAGGGCGGAATTTGGCTCGTGCCAGAGTTCTGCAGAAGAGTCATGAACACTTCGAGAATGTTGCTCAGGTAGGATAGTTTGTAGCTTCTGCTGCCATGGCAATTTGGTACATTGAAATTTGATGAGGTGCTACATTTACTGTCCTTTTTTTTCATTAACAGGATAATGTATGTATTTGTTAACTCTTACTGCTTAATGTGTGGAAATGAATATGGTGTCCGCAGTGTGACGGTGGTGGTTCTGGTGGTGGTATGGAAAAAGATCCATTTAGTTTTCATGTGTGGGAGCCCATTTTTTCAAGTTGTTACGTGGTAATGCATTGCATGGTGTGTTCATTGTTTGTTATGAACTACTTAGTCAGGTTTGTCTAAGGGGATGACATTGTGAGTGCTGCTTGGATGCAAATGGTACTGCTCTTAATGCCGGTACATTGCAATGTCTAAGTTGGAATTGAATTATGAATGAAAGCATTGTTGCCATTCTTTTAGTACTCATAGTTTCTTGCAGAGGTTTTTACATTTATTTTATGAAATCACCACTGTCAGTGCTGCAGTGCTGAGCCTGTGGTCATGGACTTACTTTTCAGCATCTTTGGCTGCTTTGTTTCCATTGGTGGAGTAGGGGGGGAATTGTGCTTATTATATAAAGTTCTGGTGCATGTTGTAAATTCTTGGTTTAAATTCAGATATACACCACAATGGCTACTTTACTATCGCTGCAGCCTGAATGTATAAAATTTGTAGTCGTTTGAACTTTATACTAAGGGCAGTGATTCTTGTAATAATCAATTAAAGGTAAATTTATTTTTCACCAGATAAAGCATGATGAAGGAGGCGAGAAAGCTGTTACGAATGTGTAGTAATCTGTTGTTTTTATTTCTTAATGGTCTTGCTTTGTATCTTCACTTCTGTTTCACTTAAGAATGCAACTGCAGTTTCAGTTCTTAATAAGGATAGAAACTATGTGCTCAAGTTAACTAATAAAAGTTTGGTGTGATTATTACATTCTGTTACAAAGAGGCCCTAATGGTCTCTCGGGTAGTGTGTTGCGAGGGCCAACACTGGGCAGGGAGCATCCAGGCAGTGGCAAAGCAACAGACAGCCAGAAGGAAGCAGAACGTTTATATTTACAACGTATGTACAGAACATGGACGAGGAAGCCGCCGACGCTAGGTGTGCCGGCCTTTTATAGGCGCCGAGACGCTGATGGAAGAAGAGGCAGCCCCGCTGTTGGACGCGTGCAGCGTCTCTAACGGACGCCTCCGGAGTCTGTGAAGGACACACCCAGTGTCCGCAACGAACGCACTCGATGTCTGTACAAGGAGCGCTAGCACGCTCATAGCAATACTTTTAACCAACATTGGTTGAACTGATATGCAGCTGTTCACTGGCTATGTACAATAGACTCTCATAAAACGGAAATCTAAATGGAATCGCTGCTTAAAAGGGCTCACCAGCTTCAAAGCAACTCAGAATTGAACTTTTTGTGTTCATAGATGGCAGCACTTACACACCATAAAAAAGTGGGAAGTTCGAGCACGCTCTAGGTGTCTCAATCTCACCAGGACACTGAAATTTCACTCCGTGTGTGAAAGTAGCGCTGCTGAAGATTTGCTCGGGACTACTTGATAAAGCAGTGTCCACTTTGTCTGAAAACATTCCAAGTTTTTATGCCTGAACCATAGCGAATGATACCGCGGGGTCAAAACTATTTATGGCCTAGCGATCCTCCAACTTCTCGCTTTTCTCACACCACACCTGTAGCTTCAACAATGCTAATTATGTGCCTTGACAGCTGTCTTCTGCTTATTGTGAGAGGCTGTCGCACATTTTCAGCAGCCCTTTAAACAAGATGCAAGAAGGTGCTATTTGCTTCCTCGGGCTATGGGGACAAGGATCAGCGCCTTCAGTTGTAGTATGCAGAACGCATGGTGGACGAGGTCACTGCTCGGAACACCCTTCGTTCTGCGAATTCACTCCGATGGGGGACTGGTACTTGTTGAACTGCCAGAGCAGTATTGCAAAGACGAAGTGATTGATTCCACCGGTAAAATTTTGTTTACACTCGAATAGATGGCAGATGGCTGGCGCGGCTTTCTGAAGTACGTTGAGCTAGCAGTGCGTGGTCAGAGATCAGTGGGTAGCGAAAATGAGTGTCTGTTCTGTACAAGGCACTGAACATAAGCAGAGTTCATTCTTGTTTACAACTGTGCTGATCAATCGAGTTACTGGGTAGTACCCGTCCGAGAAACTACTGCAGTGTATTCGATTTCATTTTTTTTTTCACTAAAAATAAGCTCTATACAGTGTGGCACAGAGCCAACTTAAACATTTCAAATTATTGATAGAATCACTAATGGCGATGGTAAATGACACAATTGGTCATAATAATAGACACCAAAGTTTTCCCTGCTTCCATATATAATATATGCCTACTTGAAATGTTACTTCAATGAAAACGGACAGGTGAAGCCAAGGAATGTAGAATGGGCTTGAATTGTGCAGCTTTCCTTGTATTGTAGTCATCGCGATCCAAATGCGAAAACAGTAAACTGAATGACAGAATAAATGAATAAACTTATTTTAAAACTCGTCTGGCTGTTTTCTACGAAAGGAAAACTTTTTTAATCTTGTTTTCATACATTATACTTTTTCACGTATATATCACAATTACTACAATGCAGTCAGAACAGTACGATTTATGTCCTCTGCTTCTTCAGTGGCTTATTATTTGTTGGTTTTCATTAATGTTGTACAAACAAAAGAAATCTAATATATGTTTGTTGACTATGTACGTACCATCCCGTATTTAGACTGCTGCTGTTATTCTGTATCATAGAGGATGCACCATAGAAAGGCGTGTACACAGATGTCGAGTTTGTGTTGTACGGTGATATATTTTGTCTATTTGGGCAGTGCCAAAATGGAAATTCACGGCAGAGGCGACAAGGATTTATAGCAAATATATTTTATGGGAGACAGCTCAATCCTGTCTCTTAGGATAAACGCAGCCAGTCTAATTTCTTGTCCTGTTTTTTTTTTCGTTTTTATTCCTCGTTCTCAGTTCCACTACAAAAATTTCGTTATGCAAAAGTACTTTGCCAAAAACAGGAGGATAGCATCTGCTAGCGTCCCTATCAAAACGTCAAAAATCAACACGCCGAATTATTAGAAGGCTGAACCTCAGAACGACGAAAAATTGAAATGCCGAGAACTCAAGATGCCGGAAATTTAAGATATCGAAAAATAAAAACACCGAAACGTTAAAATGCCAAAAAATGAAGACTCCAACACCTAGCTGTGGTGGAAGATAAAGTATAGTGGCAACATAAAGGTTCCGTCACCCTCTTTTCCAATAACCATATTTTCTTGGCGATTAATTTTCGCAGAAGAGACGGAAACATCAATTGTCCAAGATTGTTTGGCAGCTGCGCTGCCCAATCGTGACATTGTAGACGTTCTAAGTTTCCTGCAAGGCATTGCACTCCATTTATGTGTATGAGATTTAATGAACAAGGGAATATATTTGACACCGGAGGCTTACGTCATCACTGGTGGCTATAAACCCAAGCTGCTAAACTCGGAAGTTGTCATTGTTACTCCAACCGTTTGAGCACAGCGTCGGCAGGCTAGCCACGCCGCTGCTACTACGGTAATAAACAGTTATGTTTTATGTTGGAGTGCGTCCTTCCACTGACATGACATCCCACAATCGTATTTACAAATTACTAGATTTATTATTTGTTGACGGAATCATCTCACCACGATGACCCAAATGATTAACAAATGAATATGCCGTAAAAAGCATCTGTTCCAAAAAAGATAACGTGCATTTTGGGCACGGCTTCCATTGTTTTATCTCTGAAACCTTGTGATCGGCTTCGTCGCCATATAGACAAATTAGTCGCATAGATGGAACGGCTACTTTGGGAAAATACCCATCAAAGGAAATACCCAGCATACGTGCGTTGCTCTTTGTGCAAAAAAACCTAACGTTATTCGATGGCACCGAAAACGGATTCATAGTAACACTTCATATATATAGGCTGTCCTGCAACTTGAGCCAAGATTTTGAAAATGAAAGGCCCATCAGAGGCGAATTGAACCAATCGTATACTATTCGCACTAGCCTGTAGATACTTGGACTATTTTTTATTTCCCCCTAAGCTGAATAATTGATTACCAAAAAGTTTAATTATTTGCTGAAACTCCAAAACATCACCTCTGAGCTGTAGAGCCCTTTAAAAAAATTACCGACTCAATTGCTTCTTGCACGACACGTGTTACGCTGTTATTTTTTTCGCGTTGTGAAAAAGCCGACAAAAGCACGCTCGCGGTCTGTCGCGTGGCTTTTCAGCGTTCTCAAGCCTTCTTTACAATGCGAAAAAGAAAAATAATAACAGCGTGCCACACATATTGTGGGCATATTTTGGGTTTTCAGTCAATAATTTAAAAAATGGGTAATTATGTGTAAATAAGTAATTAGCTTAGAGGAAAACAAAAATCATCTGAATATCTACAGGCTCGCGAGAATAGTATGCATTTAGTTCTATTCTATTCGCCTCTGAAGTACCTTTCGATGTCAAAATCCTGGCTCAGGTTATCTGGGACTCCCTGTATGCGTACATATATATATATATATATATATATATATATATAGAAGTCGTTGGCATCGATCTATACGGTCCCCTTCCCACGACTCCGAGTGGCCATCATTGGATAGTGACAGCTGTCGACCACTTGACACGTTAATTAAGCTGAAACGTCCTTCGTGAATTCGGCCTCCGCTTCTGACGTGGCTACATTTATGCTTGAAGCCTTGATCTTGCGTCACGGTGCTCCTCGTGACATCCTGAGTGACCGTGGAAAAGCTTTCCTTTCGCGAATTGTGGAAGCATTGCTAGAAGTCTCCGGCACCAGCCACAAGACAACCTCCAGCTATCACCCCCAAACCAACGGGCTCACTGAGCACTTTTATCGCACTTTGTCCGACATGATAGCCATGTACATCGAGCCATACCATACCAACAGGGATGCGATTTTGCCATTCGCAACGTTCGCTTATAATACCGCTGTACAACGCATAGCTGGCTACACGCCATTCTACATTGTCTACGGCCGATCACCATCTTCCTTTCTGGACGTCTCGTTCTTGACAGCCCCCGTTACACCATCTGCATTCTCCTGTGAACAATATGTGTCCCGCCTCCATCACTCTCGCCAGCTCGCCAGACTCAACACTGAGGAGAGACAACAAGCCCGTAAAAATCTGCATGACGCATCTCACACCACTGTGACCTTTCACCCCGGCGACGAGGTGCTACTCCGGTGCTGCCCCGCACCTCCACCACGTGCGACGAAGTCCTTTACATACCTTTATTATGCCTGGAAGGCGTGGCCAAAAACAGTCACCTCCGAGGCACAGGTCTCAAGAGCCTCATCCACTAACGATGAAGATGAAGAAAACTAGGTGATGGTGGTATTGTACAGGGGATGAAGAGGCGTGCTTTAAATGCTCACAATATATATATATATATATATATATATATATATATATATATATATATCGGGCGATCGGAAGATGCAGATTCAATGACAAGCGCGACTGTTCACAAACTTCATAAGGAAGCAGGTAAATTAGATTTTCAGATGCAATAGTGCAATTATAGATATATATATATATATATATATATATATATATATATATAGATATATCCTCTTCCTTTAAATTCTTCTTATATATCCTTCTTTCCCGGTATATATATATATATATATATATATATATATATATATATATATATATATATATATATATATATATATATATATATATATTATATGGGAAAGAAGTGGTATACCTAAGGGCTTCGTTTTCCGTGTTTTAACACAATATTAATGAGATCTAACAGACAGTAATGCCAAGGAATGTACAGGGGAAGTTATTAAAAACCAATGGAATGTAAATAAGAAGAAAGAAAAGTGGATGAAAAAATAACCAGCCGTGGGCAGGGAAACGAACCTATGACCTTCGAATAATCCGTTCGATGCTCTAACCACTGAGCTACCACAGCGGCCTTCCCCCCATCCACTTTTTTGGGTTTATATGTGAATTTAGAAGTAAAAGTGGCAGTCAGCGCCATCTATAAGCCAAACGACGAGTGTGAAAACACTCTTATGCGCATGTTTGGCGTCACGTAGCACGTGAACTTATTATGAGCGGGCAGCTGATTAATTGTCCCTCTTATACAACCTAAACACACCAAGTCTGCCAGTACGAGACCCTCGTTCAATGAATTAAGGGAAAGAAGTGTATACCTAAGGGCTCGTTTTTCCATGTTTTAACACAATATTAATGAGATCTAACAGACAGTAATGCCAGGGAATGTACAGGGGAAGTTATTAGAACCAATGGAATGTAAATAAGAAGAAAGAAAAGTGGATGAAAAAATAACCAGCCATGGGCAGGAACGGCTGGTTATTTTTTCATCCACTTTTCTTTCTTCTTATTTACATTCCATTGGTTCTAATAACTTCCCCTGTATATTCCTTGGCATTACTGTCTGTTAGATCTCATATATATATATATATATATATATATATACATTACATACATACATATTGTAGTCATGGAGTTTTGTTCAGTCACAATTAATAGGCTGAGCATTTCGACCGACCTCGACGCTGCTCTTCCTCTTCGGCGCCAATCTAGTTGAGCCAGGTGCAGGTGGTTCTATATATTGTCGCGGTTCAGTGTAAGCAGACCACCGAGACGTTCAGTCTGAGAACCGACGGCGTGTTTTTATGCAGCAGCCAAGAGCAATGACATAAATAAAAGCATGTCGTCTTCTTTGGTCAGTGTGCCTTTTCACGAGACTGTTGGTGCGCACATCGTCTTCTATCTCTGTCTATTTGGAGCGCGGCATTTGCCTCCCCTTAAAAGAGCATCGTCCCGATGCTGTAGCTCAGCCAGTCATTCGCGCATAAAGTTACTTTGTACAAGCGACGGTGCTTCACATAGTCACTCGCTGACGTATGGTTTGATGTGCACTACGTGCAGAAGTTCAGGTTGGTGCTGGCGACACCTTGTACAGTTTGGGCTATCCGGGACGACCTTGTAGGCAACGTCACTTAGTCGTCGCAGCACTCGATAAGGTCTGAAGTATCTTCTGAGCAACTTTTTGGAGAGTCCCCGTCTCAGACTGGCATCCACACCCATGCCCTGTCCCCGGCTTCGTATGTTACAGATGTATGACGTAGGCTATAGCGACCTGCGTCGTACTCTTGCTGTTGGTGTGTTCGCAGACGTGCGAGCTACCTGGCTTCCTCTGCTCGTGGAGTGAATGCGTCGGCACTCGTTTCGTTGTCATCGCATTCGTGTGGCAGCATCACATCCAACGTCGTACTTGCTTCTCGTCCGTGAACAAGGCTGAATGGGGTCATCT
This sequence comes from Rhipicephalus annulatus, assembly GCA_013436015.1. NCBI lineage: Eukaryota > Metazoa > Arthropoda > Arachnida > Ixodida > Ixodidae > Rhipicephalus > Rhipicephalus annulatus. The sequence goes on from WOVY01012378.1 coordinate 265,902, forward strand.
GTGTGGTTCCTTGTTTAGCAGTATTGTATGCAAACGTTATGTAAGGGAGAGTCTCGTCTCAATTTTTGTGCTCGATGTCCACATACATTCAAAGCATGTATTCCAAATTTTTGTTGAGCCGCTCGGTCAACCCGCTGGTTTGTGGATGGTAGGTTGTCGACTTACGATGAATAGTACCGCTGAGCACCAACACGTGATCTAAAAGTGTGGCCGTGAATGCGGTTCCATGATCTGTTATAACGATCGACGGCGCACCATGTCTCTGGACAATGTTCTCTATGAAGAATCAGGCCACCTCCTCTGCTGTGCCTCTCTGGATGGCTTTTGTCTCGGCGTAGCGAGTGAGGTAGTTGGTCGCCACTATAACCTAGCGGTTACCAGTACTAAAAGGTGGAAGTGGGCCTAAAAGGACCATTCCGATCTGGTCAAATGGCGTTGGCGGGATCTGGACGAGGTGTAACAAACCAGCTGGCTTCGTCGGAGGTGACTTGCGCCGCTGGCAATCGAGGCAGGTTCGAACATGATGCTTCACGGCAGCGATGAATCTAGGCCAGTAATGCCTCTCCTGAACTCTGCCCAGTGTGGGCATGTAGCCTAAATGTCCAGATGGTACCTCGTTGTGGCACGCTTGCAATACCTCAGAACGAATAGCCGTAGGGACGACAAGCAGGTAGGTGGACCCGTCTGAAGAGGAGTTCATTTTGTAAAGGACATTGTTTCGTAGACAAAACGATGATAGTCCTCTTGCAAAGGCTTTGGGCGCATTTTGGCTTCGTCTTTCTAAATAATTGATTAAGCCAAGTAGCTCAGGATCATCATGCTGGCGATCTGCGATGGTTGATGTGTCGAGGATTCCGAGGAATCCCACCTCTTCATCAAGGGAAGCAACCGACTCTATCGGTGATCGAGACAGGCAGTCTGCGTCTGTGTGTCGTTTTCCCGGCTTGTGCACCATCGTTATATAAAATTTCTGTAGTCTAAGGCCCCAGCGTGCCGTTTGCCCGCAAGGATCTTTCAGACTTGTTAACACAGCGAATGGTGATCACTGATAACCTTGAATGGGCGGCCATACAAGTATGGGCGAAATTTCATAACAGCCCACACCACGGCGAGGCATTCTTTTTCAGTTGCCGAGTAATTTGCTTCTGTGCGTGACAAAGTTCTACTTGCGTAAGCGATCACTTTTTCCTCCACGTCCTGGCGCTGCACAAGCACAGCTCTGAGGCCAACATTGCTGGCGTCAGTATGGAGCACTGTAGGGGCTGTCTCATCAAAATGGGCAAGCACGGGGGTCTCGCCCCAAACAAAGGCAACGTCATCCCTCGTGAGACGAGTTAAAGGTGATGCAATGCGCGCAAAATCTGGAATAAACTGCCTATAATATGCGCAGAGACCCAGAAAACACCCGACTGCCTTTTTATCTGATGGTGTTGGAAACTGTGCGGCGGCGGCAACTTTCTCGGGATCTTGACGAACTCCTGCGTATATGACGACATGGCCAAAAAGCTGTAGTTCCTCAAAGCAGAAGTGACATCTTTCCAGCTTGAGCTTCAGGCCTGCGGCCCGTATTGCCTGCAAGACCACCTGCAATCATTCAAGGTGTTTGTCAAATGTTGCAGAAAACACAATGACGTCGTCAAGGTATACTAGGCAAGTTCTTTATTTAAGCCCAGAAAGCACGGTATTCATGAGACGCTGGAAAGTAGCAGGCGCGGAGCACAAGCCAAATGGCAAGTCCTTTAATTCGTACAGTTCGTCTGGCATCACGAAAGCGGTTTTTCACAACCCCTTGGCAATATCCACTTTTTAAGTCCATGGAAGAGAAGTAACGTGCGTTTCGAAGCCTGTCGATCGAATCATTTATGCGAGGAAGTGGGTAGATGTCTTTTTTTGTCACCCAATTTAACTTTTGATAGTCCACACAGAAACGCAGGCTGCCGTCCTTCTTGACTAGAACAACAGGTGATGCCCAATGGCTTTTAGACGGTTGAAACACGTCGCCTTCAAGCATTTTTGTTACCTGCATTTCTATCGCTTCTCGTTCTTTTGAAGCCACACAGTACGGATTTTGATGAATAGGTCTAGCCGTGTCCTCTGTGATGACTGGTCAAAGATGTCCAGACAACTTTCGTGGTCGACGCAAAACAGTCGTGGAACTCGGCTAGCAGCTCAAGGAGGCTTTCCCGCTGTTGCTGAGTTAAAGTAGCGTTGACGTCAAGGTTAAGTGCTAGGTCATGTGGGTCTTGTGTAGGCGTTGATTCGAGTGCTGAAAAGCAGTCACAAACATCTGCTGTCTCGTCAAAATATGCCAAAGTTGTGCCTTTTGGAAGGTGCTGTCGCTTGGAGGTGAAATTGATCAACATCAAGTTCGTTTGGTCGTCGGTGACATTGACTATTCCTCGTGCTACTGAAATCCTGTGAGTGAAAAGCAGTGAAGTGAGTTGGTCGGCGACTCCTTCACAGTCAAATGGTACGCCACATGCTACTGAAACGAGGCTACATGATCGAGGCGGCATAACTATATCGTGGTCTTTGAGACAAAAGGATTTGTGCTCTGGTGATGAAGAATCAGTCAGACGAGCACTCTCGTAAAACGAAACCACGCGGTCCGGGATGTTGATTACGGCACCATGCTCCCTACGAAAGTCCACTCTTATAATTAAATCTTTGCAGCACTCTGAGAGAACGATGAAAGAGGAATCTCCTATGCTGATTCTTTCGGTGCATCTTTCAGTAGGGAGCAGCAATTGACCACCCACTGTTCTTATATGTGGTCCTGTCCACGGCGTTTTTACTTTTCTAAGACGATCGACCAGCTTGTGACCTGGGGAAAAATCAGCACCTGTATCGCCTAAGGCCGTCACTTTCTCTCCATCGATGAGTACATTGAGGTCGACGCTCATCATTTCGTTGCTGTTAATATTCGTCGATGTCGTGTCGTTCTGTAGCGGCGGTACTGGGGACTTTTTATCGTCTTGTGGTCGGGCTGCGACCTTACCCCGAGAAGTTGCCACCTTTAGTATCTTGGTAAAGGCTGGGCGACCTTGTTTCCCGAAGGTCAGCAAAAGTACATCGATTCGGTGATGATGTCTGTACAGGGAATAGAGAGCGTGACCGGCGGCCGGAGTTGGGCTGGAGATCGGGAAGGGGCTCGTGATAGGGAGAGCACATCGTTGGAGGTCCTCGAAAACGAAGGTCGTTATGTCCAACAATGTAGTTGGCATTGGCACGGCGACCGTCATACCCTGGCCGAGATGGGCAAAGCGATGTGTCGGGTTGCCAACAATAGCGAGCTAAATGGCCGGCACGAGCACAGTTAAAGCAGAGGGGGCGCTGATCGACAGTGCGCCAAGCGTCCGTTCTGCAAAATTGTGGGCGTCCCATGTCCTCTTGTGGTGGTGAGTAAGGCACGGCAAGTGATAGCTGGTGGCATGAAAACATTGGAGACATGGGACGACGTCTGAAAGCTTCCTGCAAAGGTTGCGACGAAGATGTGGCTGTAGGTGGCTGGTGGTATGACGTGATAGGCGGGACGGGTGGTGGACGGCGGACAGCGTCGGCTTAACTCATTTGACGCTGCTCGCGACCGAGATCAGCTGCTGAAAAAGCGTGCCTAAGTTCGTCACGAACGACTGGTGTATCCGCGGTCACTGGTGTATCCACTGGTGGAGTCCAAAGCTTCTGAAGTTCTTCTCAAACAATATCTCTGATCAGGTTACGTAGGGAGCCCTGATTGTCCAGAGTCACTGAAGCAGTGTTGGTTGGGGTGGTAGTGGACAAGCGATCATACTGCCTCGATCTTTGGTGTAGAGCACGCTCAATGGCAGTGGCTTCTCTTATAAAATCGGCCACGGTAGTTGGGGCATTGCACGCAAGTTGTTCCGTCACGCCGCGCATAAGGTAGCGCAGCTTCTTTTCCTCGGACATATTGGGATCAGCCCGATGACACAGGCGCGTCATGTCTTCACCAAACATTGCCACAGTTTTGTTAGGTTTCTGAAGTCTTAACTCGAGCAACTGCTGAGCCCGCTTAGACGGTCGACGCTAGCAAAGGTGTCAATCATCTGTTTACGAAACTTATCCCATGTCGATATACGGCCTTCTTGATTCTCAAGCCACGTGTGAGCGCTGTCATCCAGGGTGAAGTACATGCGGGCAAGCTTCTGTTGAGCATTCTACTGGTCGATGTCGGCAACGTGTTCGCAATGTTCAAGCCAATTTTCAATATCTTCATGTGGGGCACAACTGAAGCGATCAGGTACCAGTGGCTGAAGAAGCATTACCTGGGGTGGATTGGAAACGGGGCTGCCTTGTATCCCTTGGACCACCTGTGGCTGGCTGGCGGAGGCCATTGGCAGAGGTACAAAATGCCTGGTAGAATGTTCGTTCAAGGAGGTCAGCTTAGGAGAGAGGCCTAGCAACCACCGACTGACGCAGTGCACTGGTGTCTTAACTGGTTACTGCGCGTCGGGACTTGATGAATGGCTCCCAGATGGGGTGTAGAGCATCGGCAGGCTTGCAGTCCAGCACCTCCACCAGTGTCGCGGTTCAACGTAAGCAGACCACGAGACGTTGAGTTCGAGAACTGATGGCGTGTTTTTATGCAGCAGCCAAGAGCAAAGACATAAAAACACGTCTTCTTTGGTCAGTGTCCCTTTTCACGAGACTGTGTATGTATATATATATTGTAAGATGGCGTCCAGGACCCTCAAGACTCTTTTTTATTCTCTCGAGTATGTGCCCCACAACCTAAACTTGACCAGGTGGTCTAAATTTCCGGAGCCCTCCACTATGGCGTCTCTCATAATCATAGAGTGGTTTTGGGACGTTAAACCCCACATATCAAACCTAAACTTGAGTGGTGATGATTGACGAGTATGTACAGGTGAAAAGAGAGACGCATAAATAATGCTCACAATATATATATATATATATATATATATATATATATATATATATATATTGTGCTATTACATCTGGAAATCTAATTTGTCTTTCCTTATGAAGTTTCTAAAGTCATGATGTCGCGCTTGTCATTGAATCTGCGTCGTCCCGATCGTCCGAAGGGAGCAGACGCGGACAAGTCTCTCTGCTGCAGAAGCCACGGCTGTTATTTTTGCCACCACAGCAAGCCTCTGTGCCGCTGAATACAATGATTAAGCAAAGTCAGGGAATAACTACTTTGATAACAATCATCTCTGAACACCGAGCATTCCTCGACAACTTGCTAAGGTGACCCTGCTTTGAGAAAGTGTTCATTCAAACGCTGTTTTTTTGTGTTTGGGGTGCACACACAGCATTTCTCTTCATTGTCGCGTGGTGCACGCTTGACAGATGGCATGAAAGTACGAAAACGAGAAGAAATAAATCATTACAACCCTCCCCCGCCTCTCCCGTCCCACACACACACAAAAAAAAAAGCTCTTTCAGGCGCAGTCAGCGCGTCCATTTCTTTTCTCCGCAGCGCATGAATATATCCGCATGAGTCATCATCATCATCATCATCATCAGCCTGACTACGTCCACTGCAGGACAAAGGCCTCTCCCATGTTCCGCCAGTTAACCCGATTCTGTGCTTGCTACTGCCAATTTATACCTGCAAACTTCTTAATTTCATCTGCCCACCTAACCTTCTGTCTCCCCCTAACCCGCTTCCCTTCTCTGGGAATCCAGTCAGTTACCCTTAATGACCAGCGGTTATCCTGTCTACGTGCTACATGCCCTGCCCATGTCCATTTCTTCTTCCTGATTTCAGCTATGATATCCTTAACCCCTGTTTGTTCCCTAATCCACTCTGCTCTCTTCTTGTCTCTTAAGGTTACACCTACCATTTTTCTTTCCATTGCTCGCTGCGTCGTCCTCAATTTGAGCTCAACCCTCTTTGTAAGTCTCCAGGTTTCTGCTCCGTAGCTAAGTACCGGCAAGATACAGCTGTTATATCCGCATGAGTGGTTTGTGGTAAATTGTATAGTATTGCTGAGCATAGGTGGCACCAGGTGGAGCTACGTGGTGCGTGTTGAATTTAGTGCGATTTTTAAATACACACAAAAAGCGCACACAACACTTTTTGAGCCTGTAGAATGCGAAACACTGGACTGATTTGCATAAAAATATACCATAGCAATTAGGAAAAGAAAAAGGAAAGAAATGTTGCAGAAATAATTTCAATAATTAAGTTATCGTCTTTAGAAGACAACAAAAAAGAGCGAGACTACAATCTTATGTACAATTTTTCTGGATATTTGCCTCTGGTTTGGAATAAAATGAAAGCCTGTGTAGGAAATCTGTCTGCAACATTTCCTTCCATGCACTAAAAAGAAATACAGTGCCGAAAACCCCGTGTATATCTGACCAAATTTTGACGAGCTAGAACTTCAAAAAGTACACATGTAATTCTCTATGGGCGCTCGCACTGGTGAGCCCTCTTAAATGGTACAGCTGCTCCTACTTTGATTGGTTTCATACCTTAATAATGCAACTCCGTTTATCTCTAAGTAGAGAAACTCCTGTTAAACGGAACATATTTTCTTGTTCCCTTCAAGTTCTATTTAGCAGGAGTTTACTGTATGCAGTGAAGTGATGCAGTGCATCAAACTGTGCCGAGAGATGAAACTTGCTACAACCTGCTATAGCTTGGCAAAAATTTTATTACTTGTGTCAAGCGTGTGCCTAGGTCACATTTTTGCAGTCTTTCAATGAGAAACAAGACAGCAGGCGCTCAAAATTCATAGGTCTCCACTGTAATTTCAAGTGGTCATTGCAATAGACTGGAAAGTGCCTTTTAGAGTTCTAGTAGTTGTTAGGTGAAAGCCTGTCAAACAACTTCAACTCACACATACTGCAAAACTTACTGTGTTAGTTTTCTATTACTACTAGACCGTATTGATGGAAAGAAGGGCAAATTTATGAGCTGATTTGTCATTGTTAGACACAATATTCATGAGAACTGTCTGTTCCCATCACTAGATGATAATGTGAGATTGCATTGAGTTCAATAAAATAGTTTATAGCTATTGCCGATACATTATATAGCTATTGCCGATACACTTAGAGGAAAGTAATAATGACCTAGCTGTTTTAGTAGGACAGCCTTACTGACTGACTATTAATTACTAATTCAGAACCGCTATGTAGAACTGCCTGTAATTAAAAAAAATTTTGAGTGCTATTTGTAATAGCTTACTTCTAAAGTATTTCATGCAGGGTGCCTATATTTCAATGCTGTACAGTAGACAGATCTTATCTACAATGCCACGTGCTATACTGTTACCTTGCTGCGAAAACATGGTGTTCCAGTATTTCAGTATACCTCGGCTGGGCTTCTCGACTTGTCAAACAGCTTGTCATACGTAAATACGTATTCTCCCTCCCCATCACCGTAAGCTTTTTGAGCGCACAATAAATAACGGGAATAAGGGACCAGTTACTAAACACTGCTCATTATTAAATGCCCGTGAATCAGGCCCCTAACAATTCTGCTCATAAAGCACCACAGCAAACATTTCTCCATAATTAGTGAAGGCCTAAGATGTACCGAAAGTACAAACATCATCAGATTTTTCTTCTGGAAAGTAAATGAGATGTATGGAAAGTTTAGAGGGTGTGTGCTTCCAGTATTGTTGCTATAAAGCACCTAGAGAAAGCTAGTCATTTACAAATACCAAGTCAATTCCTGGGAAACATGAGGTGCCTTTAGCTGATTGGACTTGATAAACTTGATGATGGGGGGGGGGGGGGTCTACAGAAAAGTGCAGAGCGGTTACTCAATTTCATGTTTAGGAGTACTCCAAGTAAACAGTGCATGCATGTGTGTATAAATGGGCTTCGTTTGAAATGTGGTGCAACTAGCTCCGGTTTAGACACAAATATTTACGTCCGAAAATGTGTGGAAAGTAACTGCTCGAAACAAGTTGTTATGCTGCTCTAAATAGTTGCTCCAGAAGCTGCGCTAAAATAAATTTGGTCAATCACATCACTGTTTATGTGAAGGCTGAGTCAGTTTTTTGCTTTACTGGTAAGCCTGGACCACTGTTTTTGTGAGTGCATACACTGTAATAAAAGAAAAAAATCTTTTTTGCCTGCATTTGTCTGAAATAGGCTACGCCACAGTACTTTCATAACTTAATTTTGAAAGTGCTGGCATGATCACCCTTTGTGCTTAGTTAATTCATACTTACTTTTGGCATTGTCATACCACACCTTTTTTATGTGATTTATTTCATAGCAATCACGAATGTTGTCTTTGACTGAGAAACGGCAAAATTGATATTTTGGAGCCGATACGCAAACCACATTGACAAATGGTGAAAGTAATAGGCCATCATTGAAACTTTATCTTTTACAGCAAAAGATGTTATGAGATTGCAACAAGGGGCGACCCTGGCCCTATAGTTGTTCGCTGTCCGCCACTGGTGTCTGTAACTCGGTATTGCACGAAATGAGTAAATACTAAATAAATAAAAAATACCGAGAACAAATGGTAATCAAAATTGGGCGCTCTGCTTGACAGCCCAGTACTCTACCACTGAGCTACGCTCCTTTATTTTTTCTTCAGAGAGTGGGACTTGGTCGAGCTGTCTGAGTTACACCAGTGCTTGAAACTGTATTGCAAAACTGAGCCTATGCATGCTTCTTATGTGGCAAGAAATTGCACTGACATGTGTAATAAAGAGGGTTAGACGACTAAAGTAACAACCAGGCATCACACAATGCGAATTGTGTAATGAGTGGGTCGTTGAATCTCCAAGTCATTATTTAATGCCTCAGGCATAATTCTTCATTGTCATCATCCACAGTATCAACTAAGTGTACATAACGTCCTACAAGTGTGTAGTGGGTACCACACTTTTAGGAAGAATGATGAATAATGGCATAGTAGATGTTTCCCCATATCATATGATGATTTATAGCGTAGTCGGTACTGTGCAAATGTTCTTGTGGTAGTTGCCCCAAGAATGTTTAAAAAAAGGCTCTAGAAACGCCGCTCTTCCAGCTTTTGCTGTGACTGTGCTGTGCGTTCCGTGCAGGCCTGGCTGTTTTTTTATGTACTTTTTTTAACTCATGTCAGTAGTGACAACACACCTGATGGAATAGGTGGCAACCTTCTCATCTATGCAATCGTCTTGTCACATATTCGATAGTACATAAATTGTTTCAGCAATGGCCTTGTTCCCTCAGTTTTTCGTGAACAAGGTTTTTATATGGGTGCAGAAATGTCCATTTCAATTTTTATTTTGATTTTTTTCGTCAATAACTCGGGGTGGTCAAAGTTTGACACCACTCTTACCAGCAATGCAGGCGTTGAGGAAGTTCATGAATAGTCAGTTTTCGCCTGTAAAATGTGCACTCTACACCTGTGCAGCAGTGTTTTATTGCAGGTGATTTTTGTGGTATTGTAATTTTTGTGCTAGTACAGGGAGATATATGTCTGTGCATTACTTGCAGAGGGCCTGTGTCCTGCATGCCTTGTGACGTCAATGTTGCCTTGAAAGTGGAGCAAAATATTTATTCTGAACAACTTTGTTCTCTCTAAAGGGAACAAGAAGCTACGACTCTTGCTGGGGAAGTTGACAGCTTTGGGGTCAACGGAAGCTGCAAGGATGAGCTAGTGAGGGAATGTTGGCTAGGGCATAGATCTGCATAATCTTTGTCCTTCCAGCTTCAAGCCTTTTGTCACTTCACAAATTGTTCACCTCCGACTAAATATTGTTTGATAAGTGACATTTCGCAGAAATCCAGTATGCTGTGCATATTTATATTGCCTTGAGTTCATAAATACAAGACTTCTCCAAATTTAGGCCCATAAATGTAGATGAAGTGCAGTGAATAAATTCACAAACACAAACATAAGACAATTTCATCAACTACTAACCGTCATATTCATGCTAACTGAACAGTCACTGCACCGAAATTCTTTGTAGTTATAGCAAAATTTATTTTATGCACTTACATTGATGGCAACTAAAAAGGCATGAGGTTGTTGTATATTAGGGGTTGAGCATTAGTGGTATTAATTCTCAGTCCATTCTTGACCCAAATTGTCCTGCCCCTCCCCTCTATATCTTGGTGCAGTTGAATAACAGTAGTGTGAAAGCCTCAGAAGTAGGTCTTGGAATTTGAGGAAGGGCCTTCAGGGCCCTTTTTATGGGGAAGCTAGGGATTGAATGAAATGATGGCTGTGCTGATGGATACACATTTACCCAGAATACATACACAAATGCGGAGAAGCTGCTGGCAGCTGCGGAGGAGTTGGCACAGACGGGAGAATGCAATGCAGATGAAATATGCGGTGTGGCCCAAGATTTGGAAGACCAAATCACCAGCTTTGCAACCCGTGTTGAGCAGCGGCGGCAGCTTCTGCAGCTGGCTGTTATATTTTTTACTCACGACAAAGAGGTAAGCTGTCTCATGAATCCTTGAAAACAATTATAGGTTGTTGTAATAGTGCAAAGAGCTTACCTTACATATAAGCCATAAAGGTAGATGTGATTGTAAGCTGAAAGTTGCATTCATGGATGTCAACTCATAACTGCTTATGGTTGTACATAATGCATCTTTCAGTGAATGGTAAATTCTTAACTGTTACTATTAATTACTGAAGAATATCACCCTTTATCTGAATTGGCAGAGTTTGAGTTTTCAGATTTCAAGGAAGTCCCTGCTTAGTGTTATTTCCATGAAGTACAGGCGATGAGCAAAAGTGTGCAGATTACAGGATCGCGTGGCAGAAGGCATCGACGTGCTATATAGTGACGGGACACCTGCTGCAGCGCACAAGCGCGTCCACTCTTATCAGTTGGCCTCTCATACCGCTCAGAGCCGAAATGACAACTGGTTGCCTCTTTCTTCGCTCCATCAGATTTGTGCCGTTATTTTACGTGGCAGCTGCGACAGGGCCGGTTGAAGTGCTGGGCTATGCTTTGCCTTTTTAGGCTAATTTTGCTCGGCTAAATTGAGGGATAACATAATCAACTATGCCTAATTAGATTTGGCTGTACTTATCTCGACCCATATGGGCATAACGAAGTATAACATGGAGAAGCTAGACTGGGCTTAATTAAACCTACTTACACCTGATTTTATAAGGTGATATTGTGTTCAACTAGGTTTGATTAGTTTTGGCTACACTTATACTGATTCAATTACGCTCATTAAAGTTTACCTTGGCTTAACCCAACAAGGCAAGCTCAGCTGAGAAAGCTTAATTTCATTGTCTTGGCTTCATCAGGTTGTGCAATGCTCTAGCTATGCTTAGTTATGCTAATCAGCTGGTGTAAATAACGAAGTGAGCCCGGCGCTTGAACCCGTCCCGTCACAGCCACTGTGTAAAAGAACAGTACAAAATCGATGGAGCGAAGAAAGCGACGTCCCGTAGCTATTTTCACTACAAGTTATATAACCACGTCAGACAGAGTGACATGATAAGTCGCCTGATATGACAGGACGCGCATGCTCACCGCAGCAGGCGTGTCGTCGCTCAATGGCACATCAATGATTTCTTCCACAAGATCCCGTGGTCAGTGCACTTTTGCTCGTGCCTGTACGTGTACATCACTGTGATCCTCTGTGTGAGCACGCACATATTCAGGTCATTGTTCTAAGAGAGACTATATACATGTCAACACCTGAAGACGTACTGTTGACTAACTGTGTTATTTTGTCTCAAATGCAGCTCAGCAGTTGGTTTGAAGAGCTGAGGGCAGAACTTCATAGCAACAAGGTGGCTGACTCTGTGGAAGCTGCAGAGCAGCTGCTGGAACAGTTTACTCAGCAACGTGATTCCACCATTGATGCTGCTGTCAGTACCATCAGTGAAGGAGAGACACTGCTTGAAGAGTTAAGGTCAGTCATTCTTTTTTAAATGGTTACTCGGGCTTTGAAATCTCAAATCAAGCCAATCAGATGCTTGCAAGTACAGTAGAATCTCAATGATACGAATTCAAAGGGAGCAGGCAAAATATTCGTATCATCCCAAATTCGTATGAACTAAAAAGTCACAGTTTTTCCGCAAAGGCGGAACAATGAACGCGATAGCCACAAATTGGAAGATCATGCATGTGCAGAATGGCGAGAAGATCGAAACCTGCCCCGCATTTCTCACGCACAAATGACGCACAAAACGTACTCGTAGGTGCACAGGTGAACGCGAATAAGCGTCTCAGTTGTTACTTAGCTGTGTCTGAAAAGCTCGCCCGTTTTGCAAACGGAGGCTGTGCAACGATTGCAGTGACCTTTGTGCACCCCGTAACTACAACAGAATCGTTCCAGTCAAGCCCAATGCCAGCCAAGACCTATGATGTTCTCCGCTGGGAGATAAGAGCCCTCGAGAGATTGTCCACTTCTCTCTGCAAGCTAAAGTACGTTTGAGAGATGAGAGCCACCGCGCGCTCACTGCGTCATCTTGCTGATGATGCTGAAAACACGATAGTTCCCCCCCCCCCCCCCCGAGATGCCGGCCAATAGTGGTAAGTGGAAGATATAAATAGCTTCCTGCTTGAACGTTGAAGGACGTACCTCTTGGTGGCTCAGTGGTTAATGCCTCACATTCATGACGCGGAGGTCCCACGTTCGATTCCGCGCGTCGAGGTCTTTTTTCTAGATTTTGTTTCTTTCTTGCGTTTTCATATATATAGATACATATAGATATATGGTGCATGACATCGACGCCGGTGGCAAAACCCAGCCGAGAGTGTCCATATAATTGCTATCGCAATAAAAACAATTTAAAGCTGATATTACAAGAACTTTATTTGCAACTACTTCTTGCTGAAGAAAGTCCGTGATGCTTTGAGCTTTCCTGCCTTCACCGTCTCAATAAAGTGCCGCCGTTTCCACACTCATGCTGCTGGCATGGCCGGTTCACATTTGACATCAAAGAGACCGAAAGCAGCCAAACTCACTGCACATTCACTCGCTTCATCGCTTAAGCGGTCGGAAAACTGTGCCACGAAGTCTACATGAAAAAAGGCTGTCCTGAATAATTCACACTGGAGAATTAAAGGGAAAAGGCCTAAGGGGCAGGAAAACAATGTGCACGTCTGCGCCCATCGAAAATGGTCAACTCGTTCTGCCCCTCATATACGCCGCCATCGCCGCTTCAGCATTAATTTCATTTTGCTTGTTTTCTGAGCCTTTTAAGTTCATGCCGAGTTCTAGTTATACATGCAAAGCACTGAAAAGACAATTTACATCTTTACAAATGTTTTTTCGGAAGATATGCTAGCAGAGACGACATGAGAGGATGCAGCGGTGGTGACAGATTCAGCCGGCAGTGCAAAAGCAAGACATGTTAGGGCATGCCGTCACGCTGCTGCTGCACTTTCTTCTACTTCCAGTGTTCTCAGTGATTGTAATCCAAACCAGGCTCTCAATGAAACGAGAGTTTTGACGTGCTGCATGGGTAGTTCGCAATACTGCCGACGCCTTTGCTGTCATGTGAATTAGCAGTTGGTAGTTTAATCACAGGGTTCGAGAGCTAGAGCAGCCAGTATAGCCAAAGCCGTGAAGCAAAAAGGTGATCTGCTATCACGTGATGAGAAAATTGGTCTCTGACCATTTTTTTTTTTCTCGTCAGCCTCGTGGCGTGTTTTCCCGGCCACCTAAAGCGAGAGAAATTCCGGTGAGTTTTGCCGCATTCACTCCCTTCGAGACCAAGAGTGAACGAGCCTTCCTCCCACAGACAAGCCGTGTTGCGCCACTGGCGTGCAGCGGTCGACCGCACATTCGTATCATCCGCAGGTTTCATCGACTCGTGAAGCCGTTCGTATAACACCGAATCACAGCGTATTTTAATAATGTAGTCCATCCAAAACAACTTTCAAATTTGTAACTTTGCGAAATTCGTATAAACCGTAATCGTATCATCGAAATTCTACTGTTTACACAAGTTGGCAACAAGTAATCCATCCATGTAAGAAACAATATCAACTACCCCCCAATAAATTAAAAAATACTGAAATAGAAATAATACCATTATTCAAATTGCTTGGCATATACCGTATTTACTATCGTAATGAACATACTTTTTTTCTCGAAAAATCAGAGAAAGTTGGCTGTGCGTTTAATATGGAGGGAAAATTTTATGAAAACTTTTTTGGTGTGAGAAGAAAAATGCAGTAATGCAAAGAAAAAGTTTGGTTGCTCAGCTTCTTTGCACTTCACTCATATTCGGTTGTTGAAGATGCTGATTGATTGATTTGATTGATTTGTGGGGTTTAACGTCCCAAAACCACCATATGATTATGAGAGACGCCGTAGTGCAGGGCTCTGGAAATTTTGACCACCTGGGGTTCTTTAACGTGCACCCAAATCTGAGTACACAGGCCTACAACATTTCCGCCTCCATCGGAAATGCAGCCGCCACAGCTGGGATTTGATCCCGCGACCTGCGGGTCAGCAGACGAGTACCTTAGCCACTAGACCACCGTGGCGGGGCGGTTGTTGAAGATGCTATCTTCTGCAGGCTGTTCCCGCGCCGCCCGTGCAAGCCATATAAGCGTTTTGCGGCTATTTTTTCTCACAATCATTTAACCGCAACTGTGGTATCTGCTGTGATCTCAGGGGCCCTCAAAAGCGGGCACTACGACCCCACGACACACTTTGCCAACTTCGTGCCAACCTCACACGATGACAGCGCCGCCGCTGTTGACATTGTAGCAAGCAACCAACATTGCAACAAGTTACCACTGAAGCATCAAAACAAACGGCCGATAACAAGATTAATGACAAAATACAGTGGCTGCCTAGCTTGCAACTGAAGCGAGAATCGTGGACCATGTTGCGGAAATATTGACGATCTTTTCTGAGTGACCAGCAGTTTCTTTCTGATTTTCCAGAAACCTGCGACACGATGGTGACGAATGACCCTTCGTGACAGCCATAGCGACAGCGAATTCTCTTGTTATCGCTCGAAAATTGCGTTCATGTGGTTGGGCCTAAGGTTTCGTATTTGTAGGAAGCGACCGTCAGTCGGCGCAGGAAGTTTCGTGATTTTCGCTCGCTGTGTGCTTGTCGGCTGTGAGGTCTCTACACTCGCATCATTCGTGAACCCCGCTGTGACCCATAGATATTTAAACAATACTGCGTATGTGCCGTGCACAGATATAAAAACTATACGGCGCGCGGCAGCCGGCAAAGGGGGGAGGGAGGGGGAGGGAGTGAGCCGAGGTGGCCAAGGGGGGTCGGCATAATAGCAAAAAACGGAAGAGATCCAATGGGCAAGGAGGTGCCAGGTGTCGGTTAGCGGGACTGCAGCAGACGCATGTAAGGGGTACGTTTATTACGCGGGAAAAAGAAAAATCCAAACTTTGATGACTGAAGTTAGAGGTGCGTTTATTGTGTGAATGCGTTCATTATGCGAGTAAATACAGTATTTCTCTGAAACTATGTCATAGGATTGCCAAGTAAATCAGTAAGTAAATTATCTAGAGCGATAGGTATGTGCATCGCCATTGTAAATATGTTATTACATCCATTAGTGTGGTTTTATATAGTTCAATGTTTCTTTCTCTTGTTCAGTTCGTAATTCTAGTCTGGGGGATGACTTCAGGTAAAAACATTCACAAACTTGCATGATTGCAAAAAGAACGATATGCCTTGTCTCTGGGTGCCATACCTTTGCCATACTGCTCCTTCTTACAAAGCTTAGAACTATGTATAAGAATTGAATCTTTGTACATATATAGGCTGTGTCGCATGTATAAGCGAAGCATTCATAAGCGAAGCCCTCAGCCGTATTCTGCGTTCCTACAACGTCCATGTGGCACATGTCTCGGACCAAAAACTACGACAATCGCTTGTGAATGTGAAAGACAGATTAGCCAAAGTGAAGTGCCTTGGTGGGGTGTACGCAGTCCCGTGCGCCGATTGTAACGATGTGTATATCGGTGAAAATGGTGACTTTGAACTTTGAACGGCGCCTCAAACAGCACATTTGCGACGTTTAGAAAGGAAATGTTAACTTCAGTGCCTTGGCGGAGCATGCGTCAGGTGGTCACGCAATCGATTGGGGGAAGGCACGTGTTCTCGCTAGAGAAAAAGGACTGTAACGGCGTCTTTATCTTGAGTCACTCGTGATACAAACCACTCCGCGCACTTTAAACAGGAGCGATGGTATTTGCCGTCAGTATATGCGCGTCGCCTGCATGATATATTAAGCATACATAAGGCGAACTGCTTTACACATGTTTTCATTTCACTGTGAACAAGGCTTCCGTGTGGGAGCTGAAACGTCTTTTTTCCGTGTTTTTCTTTTTGAACTTTTACTTTGGTCAGTGCAGTGCCTCCAGGTTTTTTTACCTTCAACCATGTATCATCCCGACCGGACGGGCTTCCGTCAAACTTTAAACTTGATGCATAGAAATGAAAAAAAAAATTAAGAATGATGTCGCTTCAACACAACTGACACCCTTACAGAAACTTAATTCCTTTCATAAATTTTACTATTAGAACCTTGGATTATTAACAAGAACAAAGCCCAATACGGTAGCCAAATTTTACAGTTTGGTTTGTCGAATGTTCTAAAATAATGACACAAATAAACTGGTCTTACTGTGTCTGTTATTTTGTTAAAATGCTATGCAACATACTTATGTGATTGCTTGCGCATCAGTTGTTCATTGGTCGTTCATTGGTTTTCCTTTTCTTCTGTCTTCACCACTCTGCCCGTTTTTCTTTTTTTTTATACTTCAACTATGTGAAATGTTTCCAGGATAACTTTGTTTATTAATTCTAACCATGGTTGTTCACTGGTTTAGTTAGTTTATACATTATGTACGTATGTGGCTTCGTGTTTTTTGTTTAATGAAAAAAAATCTCTATACACTCGTCAGTGAAATTTTTGACTATTTGGATTTATCCGATAAACTCCCATGTTAAAAGGGCATTTTAACCTTGAAAGGGCATTTTCAAGAATCAATTGAAAGTAGCGCACCTCCATCAGTGGCAGCAGTCTCATAATGTATGCTTGCGTCTATTACAACAAGCTTTAACGTTGTAATATGAACAAAGGTAGGTGTTTTGTATTTAAGTATTTATGTTTATATGTCTGCATGTTCAACTATGATTCTCTCTAAGATTTTGGTCTATTGGAAATAGTAATAATAATAATAATAAATCCTTTATTTTTTGTCAACAAAACAAGGAAATAAGGGAAGCTGGCAGAAAAGCGGAATTGCACAGCTTGACCAGCCCCCCCCCCCCCCCTTCCCCACATCTTGTCTTCCCCTTGGAACGTACAACTCGGAGAGTTTACAGCAGTGCAAATTAGTAGCTTTATCTCAGTCCTTCAATGCTTTTCTGGTCACGAAACTCTGCTCATAGTTTAATACAGGGACAAAATCTGCCGCTACGGTAGCCGGGGTCAACGAGGAGGCATCCGCCGCGCGTGCTTCATACAGCTGACTGCTGTGCTGGTTCGAGGCAGTGGTGTATCTAGCACCAAACCGCAATAATTCAACTATCACTCATACTTCATCTGGCATACATGGGGCTGTCGCATACGTATGTGAAAAACTTACTTTCGCGTATTTTCTTTGAAAGGTATCGAGGCTGCGATGAATCAACTCGTGTTGGGTGCAGCAATATTTGCTGCATATGTTGTACCAGTGCGGTTCCTTACCTCAGGCAGTGGAGCATGAGAGTATTTATTCAGGCACCTGATATTTACTCGAACTTCTGAGACTGCTCAAGCCTTATAAATCTACCAACCCTCAAAATGAGGTGGTGAAAATTTCCGGAGTCCTCCACTACGGTGTCTCTCATAATCACATGGTGGTTTTGGAACGTTAAACCCCACAAATCAATCAACCCTCAAAATGAAGTGTCGCAGCAAGAGCTGAGCCAGTGCCGATTGTGCTGTTTACAATCAGACCACCTACACCGCTGTACATGGCTGCATTACAAAAAAGAAGAGCCTTACATTCATGTGCTTATGGATCATAAAAGCTAAATTCACTCCGCTGCCACCTAACGCACATGGATTTGGCAACACTTTAAAATATGATGACAAAGCTTTCGCGAGGTAACGTTCATGTGCAGCACCAATACATGCATATCTCTAAAGTTTATAGGCTAGTCCTAAGTGCGCACCTGCAACAACGTTCTGTTCACTTCTGTCGTGTAACTTTGACAACTGCATGTTTCATGGACCATACCCTATTTACTCGCGTAATGAAAATACTTTTTGTCTCGAAAAATTGGAACAAAGTTGGAGGTGCGTTTATTAAGCGGGGCAAAGTTTATGAGAATTTTTTTCAGGATAAACGAAAAATGCAGTAATGCAAAAAAAAAGAAAGAAATGTGGCTGATTTCTCCTTTTAGGAATCGGTATGCCACGATAGGGCAAACTGTCCTCACGGAGTTAGTTGAGCATTTATTGTGCAATGTCTTGCCTCAGGTACGAATGCTACAGCAAAGGTTTGTGAAGTCATGCAAAGAACGGCAAGCAGCTTGAAACTTGCAGCACGTTCCTCAAGCAAAAATCACGTATGAAAGGAGCGTACACAGGACGAGTGTGGACTAACAACTGTAGCAGCTTGACACTTGAAGCACTCTGTTTAAACAGCATGGAAGACACAGGAAACGACCGCACAAGTATACACAGGACCAGCGCGAACAACTGCCACAATTCTTACTTCTCCGTGTGTGAGCAGTTGCTCCTTTCGTACACGCAGTCGCAGCAGCAAGCGGAAGAGACTTTTGTGCTCTCTCTCTTGAATCACGAGTCGGATAAGCACACGCGCAGGAAAGACCACACTCCGTTGAAGCAGCTTCTTAACTAAATGGGAGAGGCGAAAACCTTGACAGCATGCCGACGCGAACATGCTGCGTCGTCTTGCTACTGACGACGAAAACGTGCTAAAGTTATAGAGCTCTGAAAACTGCCAAATGCTTCATGGTGTATATAAATGGCGTGCTGTCAGCGAGTTTGACAACGTACGCTCTGTGGCCTAGTCGTTAGTGCCTTGCACCGTGGTACGTGAGGTCACTGGTTCGATGCCCCGCATAAGAACTTCTCGTTTTTTTTTTTTTTCTTAGCAATTTGTTAGTCTATATTTTACGTCATATTCGTGACGGCATAAAACACTTTCGTGTTAAAAGGTTAGGTCGCTTACGCGTACACTGTTTGGACACAGCCTATTTGTTGCACTTCACTCATCTTCAGTGGCTGATGGCACTATCTTCTGGAAGCTGACTCCGCACTGCCCGCACATGCCATCAAAGTGCTTCGTGGCTATCTTTTCTTGCAATTGTTTAACCGCAACAGTGGTATCCGCTGTGATCTCAAGAGGTGCCCAGAAGCGTGCGCTACGACGCACTGTGCCACTTTCGCGGCAAGCTCGCATGACGACCACGATGACCCGTTTACATTGTAGCAAGTAACCAACATTGCAGCAAGCTACCACCAAACCTCCAAAACAAACCGTTGATAACAGGATTAATGACAAAATACGGCTGCCGCCTCGCTGTCCACATAAGAAGTTACTGCACAAAAGGTAGCCTATATCTTGCGTTTCTTGGAAGTACGCATGAATAACAAGCACAAACAGCATATTGCAATAGAAGCGCGAATTTTGCGAAAATAGTCATCTAGTTTTCCAGAAACCTGCGACGCGATGGTGACGAATGGCCCTTTGCGACAGCCATGGCGACAGCAAATGCTTTCGCCGTCGCTCGAAAATTGTGTGCATGTGGTTGGGCCTTAAAGTTTCGTATTTGCAGGAAGCGATCGTTGGATGACGTGTGGGCAGTATCGTAACCTTCGCTCGCTTTGTGCCAATCAGCTGCGATGTCTTTGCACTCGTACCATCTGTGAACCCCACTGTGCCGCATGAACAATTAAAGAAAAGCTGGGGACGTGTCATGGCGTGCAATAGCGGGCCAAGGGGGAGGGAGCGAGCCGAGGTCTTTTAGGGGTTGGCATAATAATAAAAAACGAAAGTGATCCAACAGGCAAGAATGCACCATGTGTTGGTTAGCGAGACTGCCACAGATAAATGTAGGGTGTGCATGTATTACGTGGGGGGAAACAAAATGAAGATTTTAACGACGGAAGTCCGGGGTGGGTGTATTATGTGAGTGCCTTCATTACGTAAGTAAATACGGTATTGCACAAGCGAAAGTGAGTTGCACTTTACATTGTGCAGCGTCACAAGGGCACTCAGGTATAGTGGGGCCTTCACTTATCACAACACGCGTTACTTTGACTGCCTAAATGGACTACGTTTGCACCATGTGATGCAACGAATTTCTTGATGAAGACTGCTCTCAGGGTAGGCTTGAATAAATGAAACGAAGCCGTGTTTCTCTAATGTAGAGAAAATAAGTGCACGTGTTAACAAGCAGAGCTCAGTTGTGCTTTAGATTTATTCAGATCATGAAAAAATGCAACATGGGTAAAATACTCAGAAACATGTCAAGCTGAAGAAGCACTAAGCCCATTGAATTCATACTTTTTTTTGTGATTGATTTTTTCAATGCATATGATTGATTTCTTCAATGCAATGTGATGTTTTTACATCACACTGCCGAGAAACTAATTTACAATAAATGAAGCAAGATTGCCATGATTTAAGGAGAGAAAAAATACTGGAAAATTGCTTCAGAAAATGGAAAGCTATGTACGACAATTTTTATAGTGTAGAAAGACTGTGTGCAAGACCAGTAAGTTAAGGCATATAGCTTTGATATATATATATATGTGTGTGTGTAGTCGATGCAGATAGAAAAAAAAGTAGTTTTTTTTAACTACGTACTACAAACAATAAGAGAAGCCCCGCCATGGTGGTCTAGTGGCTAAGGTACTCGGCTGCTGACACGCAGGTCGCGGGATCGAATCTCGGCTGCGGGGGCTGCATTTCCGATGGAGGTGGAAATGTTGTAGGCCCGTGTGCTCAGATTTGGGTGCACGTTAAGAATCCCAGGTGGTCTAAATTTCCGGAGTCCTCCACAACAGCGTCTCTCATAATCATATGTTGGTTTTGGCATGTTAAACCCCACAAATAAAATAAAATCAATCAACCCCACTGCGCATTTCTAGGCGGCTCCATAATCGTGGCAGTTTCGAGCGCATCTTCGGCAACACAAAGGCGTTTAATTGTTCTGCGCTGCCACACGCCATCCAGCTTTGGAATGATCTCCCTGGCGATATCACTTCGATCACAAATCACAAAGCATATCAGCACCGCCTACTCGAACATTTCATGCTTACGTAGTTATTTCTCATTCATTCTCTCTAGATGTGTTATCTTATGTTTCAAATTGTTTAACGTTGTATTATGTTGTATTGTAGTATTGTAAACGCTGCCAAAATTTTCTTTATTTTACAATAACTGTCTGTTCATGTTAATTAAGTTCATGTTTTGTGCACGCTCTTCCTTTGTTTAGTTTTTATACTGGGGTGTTACTCTTAATTTTCTGGCAGTCGTTTACATCACAGTGCACTTTCCAGATTGTACCGTTTTGATTTCATCTTTTTCTATATGTATCACAAGTCATGTTTCACCATGTATTGCCCCCCTTACACAATGCTCCGATATAGAGCCTGTAAGGTATTGTGAATAATAAAACAAAAAGAGAATTCAATACACTTAATAAACTGGCAAAGACTTGAAAAAACTAGCAAGCTGCGAAAGAAACAGCAGACACATGTTCCTCTATTCACTATCAAGTCGTCAGTGCGAATGACATTGGTGGTGTTAAAATCTTTCTTGCAAACTCTAAGGTGTTCAAAATTGATGATTTTAAACACTTTAGAGTGTGCAAGCATGGCCCTTGTGCCATGAAAACCAACATAATTATAAAATTAAAGATTAACCCAACAGCTTTCTGTTGCGGTATTGCATGTTCTCATTCGTCCATCTCATCGCCATCCCTATGCTAATTAAACGACACTTGTGGTCGTACATGTGTAGTCGGACCGACTACCCGGTACACAGCATGTCTTGGGCATTGTACTTCACGTACGCGTCGAAACCATGGCCTTGCATACAATTCTCATAACCGTCAGTCACATAAATTCAGAAAAATGAAGAAAACTGAATCCGCTGGATTTCTCGGGCTTCCAGCTTTCCTTACGTAGTGAAGCTGTCTTCAATGACTCCATTGCGCCCCTAGTGCTGCCATGCGGCAGCTGTGGCATAGAAAGCTCTCCCCATACCGTTTACGGTTGTGTGTCGTGACCAGAAAAGCATTGAAGGACTCTGGCTTTATTAATAGAGAAATGAACGGCAACTGATAAGAAAGGATGGATAAATAAGATTACAAGCAATTATGCCAAGCATATTCATTAGAAATAAAAGGTATCGAACTCATTGCAACAACTTATAATGCAAGATTAAACACCGAGTTTTGGAGAATTGGAGATTTACAACAAATAAACTTTGATAAATGCCAGATTTCAGCAAAAAAAAAAAACTTAAAAAACCACCCTCCAAATTAAAAAAAAAGGTAAGCTCCGAAAACACTGAGCCATAATTATATGTACCGTGTGCTTTTGTTTGACTGCTGTGAAGCTGCCCATTGTATGAGGTAGCCAGGTTTCCCTCAAGTTGCTCAATACAGCTTTTTTGTCTGGTCATTCTCGCAACCTTATTGCAAAATAAACTCAATTCAGTTCAATTAATTGCCTTGCCGAATCAGGGGCAGCCTTTTTATTTCATGTGAAACATGACTATCTTGTAGTTAAGCACTGTGCAAAATATGGCCTGCTGGCCACATGTGTGACCCATTGGCACATTTTTACAGTCACGCAGATGGGATAATATTGCTGCAATGGATGCTAAGGGATATGATTAGAAAAGCAGTTGTTTTTGTTGCCAAACACTGTGCATCAGACCATTGGCATAAAGAACAAACTGGAGAATGTGCAGTTCTCTCCCCTTGTCATCAAAATTTACTCAGCTGGTCATCAAATGTAAACACTTCTTTTCTTGTAGTAGCCTATGGCTAGCTATATCTGATTGAGTTGCGTCTCTTGAATATCTCTGCAGGAGCCTTGGTATGAATGCTGAAACTGACTCCACCGGGTCGTATGTGGCAGTTGAAGGAACCCTGGAAGCGCTCACACGAACTCGGCATGAGTTGGAGGCACTATGGAGCAACCGAAAACTTCAGTTAGACCTGTGCCTTCAACTGCGCCTTTTTGAACGAGATTCAATTGAGGTACAGCTTTCACTACACTTAAAATTAACGATAGTGGAATCTTGTTCATATGATTCTGCGTAATACATTCTGTAATATCGTATGTATTTCTTTTTGCTTTTGGCCAGCCTTACTCCTGGCCTATCTCTTTGGTTAATATGGTTTTTGCATAATACATTTTATTTTCCTGTTCCTGTGAAAAACATATAAATGAGATTCTACTGTGTGTGTGTAGCAAACATCGAATGGGTCGGAAATCTTTCTCATGAAATGGAATTTCTATGGCTCCTACGCAGTACAGCCGTTTTAGAGTTTTCAAAATCACTGCTATATTATATAAATAGCAGAGCATTTATTGCAAGGTTTGTTGTTTCTCTCTCTCTTTGAACAAGTGCTGTTATTGATCAGGTTCATTACAGCCGATCTTGGATATATCGAACTTGAAGGGGATAGTGAAATAGGTCGATATATCAATAATGCGAAACACAGAATATGCGCATTTAAGGCTTAACTAAAGCATTTCAGGCTTCGGAAATCGCTACAAGCATGAACATAACGATTAGCTCACAGTATAATAAAGAACAAGTTGTGAACTGCAAGTTACGGCGCTTTATTTCACGTGAAAATAGTCCCCAAGTTGTCTTCTTGTGCATTGTCAAGTTCCAGTCATCCTCAATACAACAGTGTTAATTGATGCTGAACACCGATGCAAGCTTTGTAGCGCGACAAAAGGTTGGTTAGTGGCAGCAGCGAAGGCGGTGGCACGTTCATAACCATACCGATACGCTTCCGTGGCAACGGCATCATTGATGCAGCCGCAAACACCTTTGTCATCATCTGCACCGATAATGTACTCACTGTCCAAGATGGTGCCCGGAAACGCAGAATTTACTGAGGCTGAGGCACCGCATGTGGTTGTCAGCCGTCATGACGCCCCCGAAGTCGTCACTTGGCCCACAAGGAAAGTTTACGGCAGTGCTTTGCTTGAGGTCGCTCCAAGCACAAGTCATGATTTTTATTGCTACGTGCAGGTCAACGTTCTGTTCAACTCCCAAATGAGAATTTCTCAGGCACGAGGTGCAAAAGACAACACTGAGTTTCCACCGTCGACATGGCAATATTGATGTCACTTGTGGCTTTCTAGCTGGCAGCTGCTGCTTTCAGCTGCTTTGATGCGAAAAGCTACAAAAAGCGTAGCCTCTGAGGCAAGCGTTTTAAAACGGAAAACAACATGTCACGAGGTTGCAGAAGGCCATGCTTTTCAGGCTCTCATGCCATTGTGCGCTGTTACAAGCTGCCACTCTAGCGTCGCCAGCGCGAAGTCGGCGACGGGAATGACAGCAGGTTAGTTCGTTCCGTACGCAAGCAGAGACAGTGAAGAGATCAGAGACGTGAGAAAACAAAACAAACTTTACTCTAGTGATATTGCAGCACACGGGATCTAGTACAACACTTCTATACAACTAACAAAATACATCAACACTTGATACAACTAAAAAAATATATAAAAACAATAAATCAGCTTACGAGAGAGAACTATTACAAACTACACAAACCAACAACAATAGAACTACGGAGGAGAAAGTTTGAAGATATAAACAGGTGAAGGCATACGTGTGATGACTGGCAGCGTTGCGTGCCCGACGATCGGATGCGAGAAGTCGAAGAAAGTTCTGGCACGACTGTGATGTCGGCGGTGTTGCAACGCTGGTGGCTCCGGGAGGCTAGTGCTTCCAGGTGACTTCGGGCAGGTTGAACTAACTCGAGGCGAAGTCCCGATGTCTACGTTGCAGACGTTAATATCGCGTCACAACTAGACGAACGGCTAAGTTTAGGTGGCCAGCCGATACAGAGCCACACTAAAAACTTCTAGAAGAGATGCTTGTTGTTCTGTTTCTACACCATGTTGGTCAGCGACTAGTCTGCCTAGCAGGGCAAAATCCTGCGCTTAAATCCCCCTCGTGTCTCCTCGCTCTCTTTCTTGGGGACAAGAGACCTCTACATGGGTCCAATCATGCGCTTTTCATTGATGGAAACTCCACCCCAAGAAATATATTGACCCCACCCCTTTTTAATTAGGAGAGGGCCCTCAACTAGCGAGAGTGACAACCTGTTGGGGTGTTGTTATACGACTTGGCCACCAGAGGTTTTCCCATGGTTTCCCCCGTGGGAACGGTCAGACTGTTTGGCTCTCAGCCGGTGCGTCCCGTAGTCTAATCCTTGTTCGGGGTACATCGCGGCCTTCCACGACCTTGCAGACGCCGCCGCAGTTACAAAAGGATCAAACGTCGGCGGCGACGTTCGAAGAAGAGCACCCCATTCTGCACTTCTCGGCTCCCTTTCATGCGCCCGCCGTTCCCACGGTCAGTGGGAGAGTACGGCGTCCGTTAATTGCCGTGACGCGGGGTCGCCAAAAATGGCCGTCCGTGACATGCGCTAACAAACAAAGAAAGGTATGCGGACATTGCCACGACATTGCCGAGTCACTTAGCATTTTCACATGGTGTCCTCGGCAATCGGTCTTTTTGAAAAACACTACGCCCGCGCATTAAAACCTGCAGATTGCACATCTAACATACCGGTGCACTCGCAAGCACCGCACAACAAGCCAGGTCAGTATGATGGAATAACACCCCATTTTCGTCACCTGCGTGCAGAAAGGGATTGGAACTTGTTGGAACGCAGCCAAAAATTGATTAATATTTGCTAGGAATATGCTTTTGCTGAGCTTCAGTGCGGCACAGTGTTCGATATAGAGGATGTCCCGCTGTGCGGAAGTCCAATATATGCATGCACCGGTCCCATACTTTTGCATGGAAATTTAAGGGGATTTCTCAACTGTTCGATATAACCAATAATTCAATAAATCAGAGTTTGATATATCCGAGATCGACTGTATTGTTAGTATTTTGTTGTGAGATTCTAGTAGTATCTTAGGTGGCGGTCATTCAAGAAAACTTGGGCATTGATCAAGGGAAAGCCAAATATTTCTGGACTTCATATGAGTGAGCTTAGTGTGCATGATGCATATGTACAGTTTGAATTTCTATGGATCTGCATTGGGGCCTGACACTTATGCATTTCTTCATAGAAATGTTAGTGTGTTTAATAAGTCACATACTATGGATCTAGTGATTTTTATTCACTGCATGCCATACCTACAGTGTTTATTATCATGTTACTCTGTACCCAGGTGACAAACAGACTTGCAGAGTGAAGATGTACGTCGCTTACGACAGGACTGTGAAGACACAAGACAAGCTTTTGTGTGTCATTGTCTGCACTGTCCTGTCCCAAGTTGTGCACATCTTAGCTGTGCAATTATGAATGAACTAGCTTAGCAACATGTTATCAGGCCCTTCTTTAAAATCCCGTAAAGTCTGAAAACTTTACGTAGGCTTCCTATGTGGGACACATTAAGAAGCTAGTGTCTTGTGCGCCGTGTCTTCCCACCTGGTGCTATTGGTTTTCTGGCATGCTTGCATAGTGTCTATCCCACAAGTCTTTTTTCATTTATATTGAGTGCAGCTGAGCTCTCAGTTTGAGCTGTGGATGAAGGAGCTGAACCAAATGGAGCTGAGCCGGGAGCTGAGCCAAGCAGAACGGCATCTGCAGTTACATGTAGACAGTGTGGCCCACATGCAGCAGGCGGTTTTCCAGCTGTTACAGCGCGGCCAGGAGCTGTCACAGGCAAGGCTCCTTTATTTGTTGCTCGAACCTGCTACATTGGCATTACAACACGCTGACTTTGTTGCATGCAGGCCAATGTGTGCACACTTTCCTTTGCTTTGTTGCTGCAGAAGTACAAAGAGGCACAATGTGCATTCGGGTTAAAATAGAATTGCCAATATGTGCAAGGCAGTTGGTGTCAAGTGATCTTTTATGACCCAATGGAAGATAAACATTGTATATTTTGGACGGCCCTAGTGTGTGCCCCCGACTTGAAACATGTTTTCTTTCTTGTTCCGTGCCTCTTGCTTACCTCGTAGTCTTTTAGCGCTGTGCTGCTTTTGATGTTATTCTATGTGGCTTTTATGTTTTTGTCTACTTTTGACATCTTCTGACATGCAATGCACATTTTGTGACATTCTTACAATTTTTTTATAGTTTAGGCAACCTCCAATGCTTTCATCAAAATCCCTCTGCATGCCTGTGGCTGACTGCAACCACTCTTGCTTATTTTGGTAACCTCCTTTCTTCTCTCTCATCTCTTATGTCGCATGAGTTATTCTATCTTTGTGCACTGTGAGTGCTTGTTTGTCTTGCATGGAGTTCTGCTATTGAGATTTTGCTTTAGTTCTGTGGGAAGAGTGGTCGTTGGCTGATTGTTAGGAAAGGGTATTGGTAGACTTGTGCGTATATTCGAATGACTCAAATATTCGAACGAATAGTAGGGTATCCGAATTCACTTTGATCTGAATTTAAATTATTGAAAATTTTGAAGTATTCGCAAAAATCGAATAAATGCATATTAATACGAATGTACTGCCTGTAAAGGTGGTTGCTTCACCGCAGTGTAGGGGTGCTGAACCGTGAAAGCACTCATCCAGAAAAAATCTGCTCTGCCGCGAAGCCCCCCCCCCCCCCCCTTCAAAACAAAAATGGTGGGCCTTGCCACACTTTTTGAGCATTGTCAGAAAACACTGCCGATGGGTAGTCTAGGATACCGACGACACGCAAGCCAAATATTATAGTGCAGCACGCGGCGTGCGATTAACAATAAACTCTCAAAGTGAACTAAAAATTGCTCTCTTCTCTCTCGGCAAAAGACTCCAAGCAACGTGAGAAATATTTGCAACTCCGCGCGTACTGGACGGATTCTAAAATTATGTGTGACAGTGAATTCATGAGGCAATACATAAGCTTCTTCAGTGAATCCATTCCATGGCTACTTGAAAGAGTGTCACACGGTGCCTTTAAATGAAACATTATTTTCAAATCAATTCATTTTTACAAGCATAAGAGCTAGTTGTGAGGGCTTATATGCTCAGAGTATAATAAATTTTAAAATGTTATGTATTTTAACGGTTATGACTCCCATCTCGCTGAAAGTCAAATCATCCTGCTACTACTCAAAGTTCTTTCGACTTATCTTGAACAAAAAAAAATGGCATTTGCATAAAGGTCCTATTTCAATTAAAAAAAAAATATTGCACAGGGTAGTTAAGTCATAATAAATGTGCCCATTTTCTTTTATATGTAATGAATACTATTCGAATTCGATTCGAAATTATTCGGACAAAAATACTATTCGCTTCGAATTTGCTTCGAACCTAAAATTCACTATTCGCCCGAGCCTAGTATTGAGAGCTTATTCAACAATGCACGAACAGCGGTGTATGAATGCATGTATAAGCACAGATGCCTCTTGTGCATGCATGAGCACACATCTGTGAGTTCTCTTTTAAGTAGCTGCACAGAGTTGACACCATTTAGTAGGAGCTTAAATCACAATGTACAGTCCAATCAAAAACCTTCTATTGGGGCAGTCAAACTATGGTAGTGTATAGAACTCGAAAAGTTTCACAATATATCATATTTACTCGCATAATCCTCGCACTTCGAAAACTGATGAAAACTTCGGGGGTGTGAGTATTACGCGGGGAAAATGTTCTGCGAGAATGTATAGAGGGAAAAAGAAAACGAAGTCGCCGCAAATTGGGATTCTCACGTTAGCAACTAACTGCAAGCTTTGAGAAGTACTAGCTGAGACTTGCCTCAACAATAAAACCACAGGTTCAACACAAGGCAAGATTTATTTGAGACACAAAAGCTGGAGGCAAATACTGGAGAATGGGAATACCATACGCAAAGCTTGTGGGCATTGTGGGCGTAGTGTTAGTGTTTGTCACTTAACAGGAGCCCGCAGAAGGTTAGCGTACAATGTCAACCTTGCGCTAATAGCCATTTGATATGAAATTGGCCGCAGTTGCCTTTTGATTACCATCCATCCCAGTCTTAAGCACATGGAAGGCCCGACGCGTCTTGGTGGCTTTCAGCCGCCGTCGCCAGTAGACCAGTAGCAAACACAAAACTCGTCTGCTCCAAAGGGCTGACCAGGTGCACTGATGCCATCATTAATCACTTTCAACTTGAAAGCAGCTGTGTAGCTTCTGTATCACCCCATAGCATAAGAACACATTGGACACAATCTACAAAACATGTCGCAACGCACACTTGCCACTTTTGCTTAGCTTGGATTGGATTGAGGCTCCATGCAATGATAGCACACTTGATGCTTAACAGATGGCGTGCACTATCATCATCAGTGGCTGGAACAATCAGACGACATTACTGCAACAATTTTTGGGGGTGTGATAATTACTCGTGGGAAGAAAAAAAAACATATTTTTATTGGGCAAAGTGGGAGGTGTGAGCATTATGTGAGTGCAATAATTACGCTAGTAAGTATGGTAAGTATTGTTTGGTATAGTAAAATGCAGCTAATTTAGATTTCATGCTATGAGAAGAAAAATGACCTAATTGACCAGTGATATAATATAAACAGAGAAACAGGTCCCTATGAACACTTTTGTATGCGAATCTAGTACTTATATTGAAGCAGTGTGCACAATCATTCTGCACAATCTGGCCATGACACAAGACCCAGGTCTTCATCTGAAACATGCTTTTCAGCTTTCTCTTTCTATCCCTATTGCTAGTACTACTAGTGCTGCCTCTACCATGAGCTCATTGCAATAACTTTTATTTTCACCTGTGAGCTGGCTAGCAACAGTTTTGCAAGGCACAAACAGGTTCTTTAAAACCGTTAAAAAACCTTGTAAGTAGAAAAGTATGTTTTCAAAGTCCTTGGAAGTTGAGATAGTCATCTTTCCTTGGAAACCCCTTACTTTCTGAAGCAATGCTGTCTAAACCTGACTGTGTGACTATGTAGCCCGCTTTTTGTTGTTCATAAACATTAATCCAGCACAATCAATGTTTTAGAAACAATATCATAATGCAAGAATATATTTGCAGAACTGGAAACTGCTACGTAAGGAACAAGAGGCAATTTAACTGGCTTTTGCTGCTGTCTCTCCCACCAAGTTTATGCCACCTTTTTTGTGCCTCATCCTGTTGTTGATTTCACTTCTATCCCTGTCACTATGTCTTGTCCTGTATTCTCTTTCTCTCAGTTTGAATTCTGACGACTCGACTCTTCCTTCTGCATTCATTCTTTTTTTTTTTTTTGTCAATTGAGTAGAACGCAAAGTGCAGTGTAGCGAAGCTGCCTTTCATTGCTTTACGTCTTCCAATCTGGTTAGCAGCTCGGTAAACATTTTTTGTTGTGACAGTGCTGCAGTTAAAATGAAAAAGGAGCAAAAAAAAAAGCCAGTGTGCGATATGTTTCAAAGCAGGCCTATTTTCAATTTTACTTGATTCCATTGTTTACTAGCTATTCTATGCCTGGAACAAATCATAGCCGATTTTCGTGCTGCTGTCAAGAGAGGAAGAAATGAATTAGCCTGCTGGGGTGGGGGCTTTGGGCTCTGCCATTTGCTGCGGCCTTAATGCCGACATGGCAGTTATGTGGCAACATCCAGCAACTCGGCCGTGCGGGTATCAGATTAGCACTATATGCTACCAGGACATGCTGTAGGTATGTGGGGTGTGGCTATTGGTTCGTATACTGTATTTACTTGTGTAATGGACGCACTCTCATAATAAGCACACCCCCAACTTCAGTTGTCAAAATTTAAATATTTCTTTTCCCCACGTATAAATTGCACCCCCTACATTCGTCCGCTGCAGTCCCGCTAACCAACACCTGGCGCTTCCTTGACCATTGGATCTCTTCTCTTCTTTATGATTATGCTGCCCCCCCTCGGCCACCTCGTCTCGCTTCCCCCCCCCCCCTTTGCCCGCTGATGTGCGCCGTATAGGTTTTTTTTTTCTTTTTGTGTGTGGCACGTACCCAGTGTTTATTTAAATATCTAAGTGCCACAACAGGGTTCACGAACGGTGCGAGGGTGGAGACATTGCTGCGGACAAGCACACAGCGAGTGAAGGTCACGAAACTTCCCGCGCTAATCGACGGTAGCTTCCTGCAAATACAAAACTTTAAGGCCCAACTTCATGCACGCAATTTTCTAGCGATAACGACAGGATTTGCTGGCGCTATGGCTGTCACAAAAGATTATTCGTCGCCATCGCGTCACAGGTTTCTGGAAAACCAGAAAGAAATCGATAGTCGCCCAGAAAAGGCCGTCGCTATTTTCGCAATATGGTCCCCAATTCTCGCTTTGGTTACAATTGAGGCGGCCATTGTATTTTATCGTTAATGTTGTTACCAACGGTTTGTTTTGATGCTTCGGTGCTAGCTTGCTGCAATGTCGGTTACTTGCTACAATGTCAACGGAGGTGGCGCGGTCGTCGTGCGAGATTGCCATGAAGTTGGCAAAGTGCGTAGTGGGGTCATAGCGCACGCTTCTGGGTGCCCCTCGAGATCATAGCAGATACCACTGTTGGGGTTAAACGATTGCGGGAAAAAATGGTCGGGTCGCGAAACGCTTTTATGGTGTGCATGGGTGGTGCGGGAACAGCTTGCAGAAAATAGTGCCTTAAACATCTGAAGATGAGTGAAGTGCAACAAAAAAACTGAGTGACCTAACTTTTTTTTGTATTGCTGCATTTTTTCGCTCATACCGAAAAGTTTTCATAAAATTTCCCCCGCATAATAAACGCGCCTTCAATTTTGCTCCAATTTTTTTTAGAAAAAAAGTGCGTTCATTATGCGAGTATGTAATTACGGTTGTAGTCATAGAGCATATCACACCTGAAATCTCATAATGTACTTTACGTGGAGAACTCCTAGACATTATTCATGAGCCATGCTCAGTGTACTCTTTTCAGAAAGAATGTGTGCAGCAACAACATGCAACTGCTTCAAATATACATTGCACTGAAGATACTGAACATATATCCCTGTCACAGGGCAAATTTAATGTAATTTGCAACGAATGACATCAAGTGAACCAAATGTCAATGTACCTGCGTGCTGTTACACGAAGAAAGCCAATGTCATTCTAAAATGATGACCATCACCTTAGCCCTCCTGAGCGTGGCCTTGAGAGAAGTAAAAATGTATTAAAACTTCCATGTAACATGTACGTATCCTTGAAAGTAAATTTTATTACTAAGAAGGTGCGCTCCTAGTGCAAGTGTGGCTGTTCTGCACAACTTGTCACAAATGAAGTCAAGCCAAGACCCATACGAGAATAAGCATGGCGGACGATATGACAGGGAAGCGTGAGTATATAGTGAACTAAAGCATGGCTGCACAACTGACTCCCCGGCTGCGGAAATGAGATGGTGGCAGCAATTTCATGTATTCACCACCTTGATCACAATACGTGCAATCGGACAATCAAAACCCGCGATACAGACAACAATGACAACAGAGCACGAATAAAACGTGGCTAGCATCCAGCCGCTGTAGTTGAGGTCGGCTTTCTTTTAGAAATTTTTGCCTTATTGCGTGCATTATTACATCATCAAACCAGTAATAAGGTAATCTAGTAAAGAATAAGGCATTTACAAATTACAAAAGTTACACTACGTAAGTTAACAGCCATTTCCCTACAAGACCCTGGCATCGAGACTACAGATTCTGTCTGAGATCAAATGCGAATGTGTTTCGGGAAATCATTTGAGCGAAAATGTGATTTTCATCTAATGGGGGGAGGGGGGCATTCTTTCCCAGTGTGACAGCAAACAAGTGACATTAGAAACGAATGACATTCGCTGTCAATGACATTAGATTTGCCGTGTGACGGGGGTGATAGTCGCAAAAAGAACCCTAGGTGCTGATTCATATGCAAAAAAAAAAAATAAGTCCCCTGAACGCATCGAAAAGCTCCCGAAGGAGCACGTGTTGATAATTCAGTGTTTTGAAGGAATCATACCCATTAGTTTGTGGAAGGCAGGTAAAGTGTTTGCGGGCTGCGTAAAATACTCACTCCCGTCTTTCTTCCCTAGTTTCATATTTAGAACATTAAAAGGTGCTGTTAGTCTGGGGATATTCCTTCCCGTCCACCCCCCACCCCCCTATTTTTTTTGTGTCCACAGTTTGATAGTGCGTAGATAAAGCAAAAGCGTTTGTCAAAATGTAATGTTTGTACAGTGTTTGTGTTCTTCTTTGTGGCATCAAAATTCATACTAAAATTTTTAGCCTCTCGATTTCTTTCGACATTGAATTTTTTCAGCTTGCACCTTTATCATCTGAATGACTCTGGCAAAGAACAGTATTTGTCATAGCTGTCTTAAAACAGGTAACAGTACTTTGTTCATGTGCCGTTTCATAACTACCACAAGACGGTTCCTGTGCTTTTTTGTAGTAGCTGCTCCAAAACAGTTTTTCTGCTCCAAGATGTGCTCTGAAAGCAATATAAGCTGCTGACTCCTGAAAACATCAACAGAATGTCGCTCCTATTTGCCATTTGCTTGTGCAGTCAGCTTCCAAAGTGGCTTCTTGGATGTCAAGGTACAAGCTTTATTAAACAAGTATTCGCAGCGACATAGAGGCAGCTTGTTTTCAGGGTGAAATCTGCCCATATGTTGTAGGCAGCGATTTCACACCAGTTGGGCAGAACTGCAGAAAATTTGGCGCTACAAAAATTAAAGAAAGTTGTACAGCTATGATAGTAGAAATAAAAGCAGCTGTTTAACAGCACTAGGCAACAGAATATCAAAATTTACTCTGTGTGACTTACAAGGCCATGTTGGTGAATCCACGGTTCTGTAAATGTGTCCAAAGATATTGCGGAGCCCGAAAACGTGTGCTCAGCGCGTTGTTTATTGCATTATGTGGGAACGCCAATGGAGATGTCAGCTGTAGTCAGTGGCACAGTTTACTAGGCTTGAAGTGGTGAAACTGCAGCCTTTGTTGAATGTGGCACGCAAGGCTGCCTTGCTGCTACGGTGCATCTACTTAGCCCGTGGCAATATATGCTGCTGAATGCAAAGTTTGCTTCATTGTGATGAGATGCTAGCTTGCTGAGCCCAACCAGAGCCCTTTAAAGGACTCCTGATATTGAAAGTTTTGTTTGCGATTTTTTTACAGTAGCTTGTAGCTTTGCATCTGGTAGTCCTGAAACTGAATCCTAAATGCTTTAACACATCGTATGCTTAATGCTAGTATCGCTAATTCTGAATGATTTTGCATCAGTGTGAAACACCTGCCTAAATACCATGTGAAACTAGGTTCCCACAACTGGGCAGTGCCTGAGACTACGTGCACTCAAGCTTCAGTGCCGCTGAACGTGCCATTTTAAATTAAGAGGACCCGTGGGCGTTGAAGAACAAAACGATATGGGTGCTTTGAGCGTGACCTCGTCAGAAAAAAGAAAAGCATTCCTGGCATGAGCAGCCAAAACTACTTTCAAAGCAGCCAACAACAGAGCAAGAGGGGTGACGAACAGTGGTCCTCGCCGAGTACCAGTTTAGCTATTGTGCGCGTCTCTGACGCAGACAATATACTCAAGCCTCATTATAACAAAGTTGCATCTTAACGAAATTAAGTTGGTGATATCTGGAATTTTGTTATAAATATTGATTCCTGTCACTATGTTTATTGCAAGACTATTTTATATTTACGTCATTATAACCAATATTTTGTTATAATATTTAGGTTCGTTATATCAAGTAGGAGCGTAATTGCTTGACCTCTGCAATGTCACAAGGGGGCCCTGCTGCCCCGCCGCGGTGGTCTAGTGGCTAAGGTTCTCGGCTGCTGACCCGCAGGGCGCGGGTTCGAATCCCGGCTGCGGCGGCTGCATTTCCGATGGAGGCGGAAATGTTGCAGGCCCGTGTGCTCAGATTTGGGTGCACGTTAAAGAACCCCAGGTGGTCTAAATTTCCGGAGCCCTCCACTACGGCGTCTCTCATAATCATATCGTGGTTTTGGGACGTTAAACCCCACATATCAATCAATCAGGGGGCCCTGCTATGTCAAACAGGCATTGTTGATTGGATCTGACTACTCTGATGAGGTCGCACCCATACTTTAAAACCAAAATAAATGGTCCTATAGGCAACGCTTGTCTCTAATAAATGGTCTGAAGTGTCCCTACATGCAAGACTATCAAACAACACAAGCACCTCAAGTTTCAAAATTTGGTGTCAGGGGTTCTTTAATATTTCCTTTTCTTGTGACAAAACTCTGGCATCACGCTATGGGTAGCTTCATACGCAGCTGAAAGCTGCCACAACTCACCTGTGCAGTGCGACATAAGTTGATAGTTGTGTTGGTTTTTTCGCATCCAGAAATGGAAGTGGGCCCTACCACTGCTAATGATTATAACTTGAAGTGGAAGTGTATGCATCCGCGCACAAAACTAATGAATCGGTCATTGCCACTGCCTGCTATGGCAACAGCATCATTACCTGAGACCTTCTGTGGTCTTTCTGCCACATGTTTTACAGAATAAACAAAATGTGCTAATTGCAGGTTGCTGTTGCTCCAGCACGTTACACTTTTTTTAAATAAGTTAAACTTTTATTGTGTTTTTATTTTTATTTTACAAATGATAAGAATATAAGAATGTAACATTTGAACCCCTTCTAACACATTAAAAATGTAGCCAATGGGCAATAAAAACTAAAATATCCAATTCGTCTTTTCTGTGCAAAACCACGAGGAGCGTGATCACGTGCTGGGATTATTGACACTTGTAGAAAATGCCTTTTGCTTTATGTCTGGGGTTTTACGGCCACAACTATGAAAGGATCAAGATGCATGCCATAGTACAGGCATTGGAGATCATTTAGACACCTGTAGTTCTGTAGTGTGCATAGATATTGTGTAGTACATGGGCCTCTAGCATTTCATCTTCGTCAAAATGCGATTGCTGGCTCTTCATTTTACGGGTCCGCAATCAAGCAGTGTAGGCACCGCACGGCAACAAAACCGCTTGCTCAGGTAGTTGCTTATTCGCAATTCAGTTTCAGTCACCTTCAGTCACCCTAACTCTACGCTAATGACCACAATGAAGACATTTTATTATGAGTTTTGTCTCACATTTACTTCAACTAAATCTTGTGCAGAAGTGTCACTGCTGTACTGAAAATTTATATCTCGCACAGCACCCCAGTTTTATTTTCTTGGTCATTAGATGAAGTCATTCTATGGAAGCAGTCATTGCAGTATTGACTAAATTTTTTTGGCCTCCTGTTGAAAAACTTCTCGTAATTTAGCAGAACATTGAACAGCAATGCTAGGCGAGAACAATCTGGCGCTTTGCGCATCCTAAAATTGGCACTTTCATACGCATGAAGGCCTTTGAAACAGCCGCAATGTTTCTCTCTTCTTACTAGTGGCACCACTAGGGCATTGTTGTGAGTGCACATCGTTTGATTTCAGGTGAATGTTAAATAGTGAAACTTGTTAAAACATTGAGGCGAATGACGCTAGCCAGGCCATGGCAGCCGTATTTTGCTCTGGTTGGAAAAAGAAGGGGGAAAAAACAAAACAAAAAAAGTCTGCACTTTCTAGGTTATCAAAAATGAATCCAGAGTCATCTTTTCCGCTGTCCTTCCTAGTCATGATAGTTATGGGGTGTCAAACCCTGGACTTTTCTTTCTGTGAAATTGCCAAGAGCCGCATGTTTCGAGTGGCCATTCTCTTTGCTCCGGGGCTCATTTCAAGACATGTGGCACACTCTGGCACTCATTTAGTATGTTGAGTGTTAAAAGTCTTCATGTGCAAGTGAAGTGGCTCTCTCGGACTTTAGAAAGTTAGACTGTTGAGGCTGCCCCTCACAGAACTGCAGAGGCAGCAGCACTTGGTTTCCCTCTTATGCACGGTTGTGCCTCGAGTGGCAGGCGTAGGCTCCATATAAAATTGAGGGTGGAGTTTCGTCACCTGAAAAGCATTGAAGTACTACTTTGCCAACTAAAGCACAGTTTACTCTTTTGAATTGAATTCTTGCTAATTTAAAAAGTCTGATGCCTTAAACTCATCCTGCGGTCCCAACAAGTGTATGCATTATATTTAAATGGCACTGAACTCGCTAACTTTAATATCTTTGCACTCCAGCTTATTTGAACGATCTTTGAAAAATGTGAGGCACTGCAAACATGTGACTAAAAAAAAAGGCAAGAACTTCACTAGGATTTGACCAAAACGAAGCAGTGCAGTTTACATTTCCATAGTCGTCAGTGCGAACTGTATGGGAATGATGGGTATATCAGAAGGCTTCGTGCCTTTTACAGCGAAAGCTGTTACGAGATCACAACAGCAACAAATTTTGGTGGTGTCGTTGTCTGCTGCCTCTTCGGCCGGTGTCCATAAGTGCTATCATGCACAATAAGGAAGCGGAGGAATAAACGTTTATTTTCGAAACGGTGTAGCGGTGTAGGTTCCGCGACCACCTTAGGTGGGAGGTCTCCTCATTCCAGGAACCCTCTGGCCTTCACTGCCTCCTTGGCCCTTTATCTGGATCGAGTCGGATTTGATCCCAGGCCTTCTGCTTGGCAAATGATCTTTCTTTTGTGGTGTCACGCCAGCGCTTCAAAATTTCTTGCAAGAAGGCCTCATTCATGTTTCATGTTAGGCAAGGAATAACGTTAGCACATGTAATATAGCATAATAGAAGAGTAAAATAACAGCTGTGCATCACACAATAAGAATGGCATTACAGAGTTACAGAGGACATAGCCATTCTTTATCATCTTTAGCCACAGCAACAATAAAAGGCACATAATGCCTTATAGATGCGAATACCTTGCTTCTCTGTAGAATGATGAATGACATAGTGGGTGCTTGCCTACTTAAAGGGGCCCTGAAATGTTTTTTCAAGTAACCACGGAATGAATTCACTGGAAGAGCTTATTGCCTCACGAATTCAATGCCGCAAAATATTTAAGAATCCGTCCAGTGCGAGTGGAGTTACAAAAGTTTGTCGCATGCTGCAATATCATTCTCTCGTCCCGACGAAAGCGCTGGAAGATAAGCAGGGAGGGATGGCAGGGCCACAGAAAAACGTCACACGCGCCTCGTGGCCTTGAGCACTTTTTTCTCTTTTTTTTCTTCGAATGCGTCGCTTTTTCGGTGTGATCGTGCGCACACACGTGGACAAGTCGCGCCCTCCCGCGGTGATCTCTGTTACGAGCGAGCGTGCCATGTTCAAATCAGCCAATGGCTGATAGATGGGTTATTCACATGTGATTTTTAGGCACAATGTGAATTTTAGGCACAATTTAAAAAGTCTGATGCCTTAAACTCATCCTGCGGTCCCAACAAGTGTATGCATTATATTTAAATGGCACTGAACTCGCTAACTTTAATATCTTTGCACTCCAGCTTATTTGAACGATCTTTGAAAAATGTGAGGCACTGCAAACATGTGACTAAAAAAAAAGGCAAGAACTTCACTAGGATTTGACCAAAACGAAGCAGTGCAGTTTACATTTCCATAGTCGTCAGTGCGAACTGTATGGGAATGATGGGTATATCAGAAGGCTTCGTGCCTTTTACAGCGAAAGCTGTTACGAGATCACAACAGCAACAAATTTTGGTGGTGTCGTTGTCTGCTGCCTCTTCGGCCGGTGTCCATAAGTGCTATCATGCACAATAAGGAAGCGGAGGAATAAACGTTTATTTTCGAAACGGTGTAGCGGTGTAGGTTCCGCGACCACCTTAGGTGGGAGGTCTCCTCATTCCAGGAACCCTCTGGCCTTCACTGCCTCCTTGGCCCTTTATCTGGATCGAGTCGGATTTGATCCCAGGCCTTCTGCTTGGCAAATGATCTTTCTTTTGTGGTGTCACGCCAGCGCTTCAAAATTTCTTGCAAGAAGGCCTCATTCATGTTTCATGTTAGGCAAGGAATAACGTTAGCACATGTAATATAGCATAATAGAAGAGTAAAATAACAGCTGTGCATCACACAATAAGAATGGCATTACAGAGTTACAGAGGACATAGCCATTCTTTATCATCTTTAGCCACAGCAACAATAAAAGGCACATAATGCCTTATAGATGCGAATACCTTGCTTCTCTGTAGAATGATGAATGACATAGTGGGTGCTTGCCTACTTAAAGGGGCCCTGAAATGTTTTTTCAAGTAACCACGGAATGAATTCACTGGAAGAGCTTATTGCCTCACGAATTCAATGCCGCAAAATATTTAAGAATCCGTCCAGTGCGAGTGGAGTTACAAAAGTTTGTCGCATGCTGCAATATCATTCTCTCGTCCCGACGAAAGCGCTGGAAGATAAGCAGGGAGGGATGGCAGGGCCACAGAAAAACGTCACACGCGCCTCGTGGCCTTGAGCACTTTTTTCTCTTTTTTTTTCTTCGAATGCGTCGCTTTTTCGGTGTGATCGTGCGCACACACGTGGACAAGTCGCGCCCTCCCGCGGTGATCTCTGTTACGAGCGAGCGTGCCATGTTCAAATCAGCCAATGGCTGATAGATGGGTTATTCACATGTGATTTTTAGGCACAATCTGCCATTTGTTGAGAGAAGATAAAGCAATTTTTAGCTGACTTTGATAAATTATTGTGAAGTCCAGGCCGCGAGCTGTGCTATAATATTTGGCTCGCGTGTTGTTGGGAGCCTCTACTACCGATCGGCAGCGTTTTATGACCATGCTCAAAAAGTGTTGCTGGGCCCCTTTAAAAATATTATGCTGATTTATTGGGTAGTGAGTACTTTGCAACTGTACTTGTAGTAGTTACCCCAGGAGAGTTTATAAAAGGCTTTAGAAAGGCTGCTGTCTAGCTTTCGCTTTGACTGTACTGCATGTTCTGTGCAGGTCTAGGGTTTTTTGTGTTTACTGCCACGGATGACACTACTTTGCTTGCATGCCTTCAGAACAGAGTGGTAGTCATCCATGATTTTAACGACCTTGATTTTGTTGGCGGTACTCTGGTAAACAGTAGTTTTGTTTTAACTGGCCGTATGTTGGCTGTATGCAAGCACAGCGTAATTGCACGGACAAGGGTCATTATTTCATCCACAGCAGCTGCAACACGCAGTAGTTTGGTTTTCACTCTGTACATGGTTGCGATCCATGATCATGTTATCCGCAACTAAGGTGTTGGTTACAG
Organism: Rhipicephalus annulatus; assembly: GCA_013436015.1. Classification (NCBI taxonomy): domain Eukaryota; kingdom Metazoa; phylum Arthropoda; class Arachnida; order Ixodida; family Ixodidae; genus Rhipicephalus; species Rhipicephalus annulatus. The sequence continues at coordinate 306,092 of WOVY01012378.1, forward strand.
CAGTTGTGGCTAACAGTGTTTTTACTTTGACCTGGTACACGTCTGCTGTGTGCATGCTTTTGTAACGGTGGTGACACCATCTATGACAATATTAATTGTGGTCATGGTTTTGTCTGCAGTGGTTGTGGCGTATCGTAGTTTTGTTTTGACCCTGTGAAACGCGCACGCAGTCACAAACTTGGCAGAAGCTGTTGAGTTTGAAGAATTATTTCTGTGCAGGCCACGTGCATGCTGGCATCAAACTTGCCACCTTCATTATGATGGACAGTCTCTGTTGCCAGCCAGCTTGATCGTGAGGAAGTTATTATGACGGGCACATGGTAGTGAAAGGCACTTCTTGGATTAAGAGAAATTAGGGTGCTGCCTTTCGGCTGCATGTAGAAGGAAGTCTCAATGTAACGAGTATTGCAACTTCCCCACTGAATTAATGTTTTATTTTCTTACGAAGTGCACTGAAAAATTTTATATTTGAAGAATGTTGTGTGGAATGGTCAAGTATTGTCATGTTGATTCTTGTTGACTAATTAAACTTGGCGGCCCCTTGTGTACTACAGGTTTTTGAGTCGTCAGGCGTTCAGCTCATGGCAGACAGCCAGTATGACGCCCAGAACAGGATCCAGACCTTGCTTGAATTCCTGCATGAGCGTGAAATGGATATAGAAGACTTGGCGGAGGTGAAACGAGTTCGATTGGAGCAGTGCATTCAGCTGTGTCAGTTGGAGAAAGATGCCAATCAGGTAAAAGCCTCTCATTTTAGGTTTTCAGCATAGGTCAGCAAATTCAGAAATCTACTTGTTTACTCAGACGTCGCCTGATTTTTTAGTTCAAGTTCAAGTGAGATCAGCTGAATAAAACCGTGGTGTGTCTAAGTTCGAATGAGTCTAGTGGATGAGCTTTTTGATGAGTGTGAGTCTTAATGATCCCAAAGCAAAAATATAGCATGTGGGTAAGTTGCTCCCTTGCCCAGCTATGGTTTTCACACGTGTTTGAACTGACAGTTCTCGGATAACACCTTTGACAACTTTGCAACACTCCATAATCGCTTGTGTGTCAGTTCACATTTTCAATGCCCACTTATTGTGACCTACCTTAAAAGCCATTTCCATTGTTATGATTCTGATGGTCTTTAAGATGAAACTGCTTACTGTGGTTTGGCTTCATTTTCTGTCTGTTCTGCCTCAAAATGCTTTTTATGGTGCAGTACCATGAGTAGTCAAGGCGTCTGAGTATGAATGAGCATAAAATTTTCTGAGAAGCTATTCGGGGGCTGGAAAAAGGCGGTATGTAGAAATTATTTAGCTTAGCAGTCAACTTGAGTCAACATTGTTTACTTCTATTAATTCAAATACATTTCAAAGGTAGGAAATTCTCCATTTCCTGGTCATTGCATGCTTCTAAATGTGATACAGTTAAGCCTGGATATTGAGAGATTGCTGTAGCCAGCAACGCTTAGCAGCAAATATAAATATCCTAGTCAGCAAACGCTGTTATGGCATGTTCTTTCATCTTTTTTTTTTTTTTTTCAATCGAGCTTCGTGGCAAGTATTTGTGCTGACCTGGCTCACGAGGTAACGCTATTTTCAAGGTATTTGCCTTTTTATTCGCCTGTTGACATGCTTGTAGCGGGCTAGATCGCAGTTACATATGAAAAAAAAATAATTAAAAAAAAACAAGTTCTGGGAACAAAAGTGATTCGTATCCTTCTGTTGAGCTTGGTAAACAGTAAGAAAAGACGGGGGTCAGGGCATTGCCCTCAGTGAAATTTCATCTCACGGGGTGCAGCAATGTCTCGCTGCATGATGGTGAAGGGGGAGGCACATGGTCAAGAAATCCGTGATAGGGGCATCGCTTTTTATTTTTGTGGAATTTTTCGTAGCGTTGTGCAGAAAACGATGCCTGTCTGAGTGAGAAACAGCACCCTAGACGAGACGAAAAGATAGACGAGGCACACAGACTCTGCGCTGAGTCAATTTTGTACCGAAAGAGACAGAAACAATGAAAAATGTCGTCGTGTTTTAGAAAAACAGAAATAGCCTTTGCGGTTATGGAATACTTCGGTGTCATCACTACCGGGGCTAATAATATGCTCGTGTGTGCAGTCGACCCATTTTGTAACACCAGGGAACTCAGCCACTTCATAAAAGTCCCGCATAACCATCAAAAGTGTCGGTGGCTACAGAAAGCGCGCCAGCATCTCGTACAGATGCTTTGCAATGAGTAGCATAACTTTTCCAACTGCACGGAACACTGTCAACTACTAAATGCAGACGAGATTCCTGGTGACTGCTTGGAATGTGCCAGCGGCGTAAAACCTGAGCGCCATCAGTAGCTGTAACACTGGAGGCACAGGCTGTCTTCGTTTGTCTCCACTTGCACAGAGTGGCAACATAGCCAGCAGCTGCCGCACAGCGTTCTTCGAATATCTGTATCGAGCGTGGAATTGTTGCTCATCGTACAACTCCATCGGATTTCCTCGATTACATAAAGTGAGTCGAGGAATCTTCGGCAGGCAGTGCATCTCAGAAATCGCCCAGTTATGGCGAGGCAAGCAAACTCAAAAGCGGCCAACCTCTGTGCGACGTCCATTCGAGAGGTGGCCATGTTGGAATAACACATGAAGTCATTTTCAAGCAGACCCGCATCTGACTTGAAATATGTCCTGACTTTGACCGAGCCAAGTTGCCTTCAAGCCGTCCACAAGTTCAAGAACGATTTATGGCGAGCAGCAAGACTCTTTTGAATCAAGAACGAGTCAAGTAAGAGTGAGGGAACATCTCTGCATTCGGGGATTAGTCACGGGACACAGCACAGTTTGTTCAGTTACTCTGCGCGTATACGCTGCATAATTGTACGATTATGATCGCTGACATCTAAAAAAGTTACTGGCAATCATTTAGAGCATTTTATGACATTTGTGCAGCCCTAAAAAAATGAAAACTGTTCGCCAGTTTTTTTTTGTTTTTTTTTTTCGCCACCCCTAACGTCACCAGCTTGGCTCATCCACTTTTGAATCCTCAGAGTCTGTCAAAGGATTTGAGTGACATGGCAAATGCTAATGTAGACTTATCATTGTTTGCTGAGTGGGGTGGTTCAAAATACTACTTTTATTAAAATGGCAGTACTCATATTTACTCAATTTAGGAGACGCAGAATGGTTTGTACATTTTTTTTTTTTCAAAATGCTTGCCTTTTTTTTTTTACTGCTCCAAATTTGGTCTGTCGTGATAAAAAAAATTAATTTTTGGATTAATTTTAGTGCTCCAAAAGTAACGTTTGGCTGCTCCAAAAATTGCTCCACATTCTATTTCGGCTTTTGCACTCCTGTTAACTATGTCAGGAAAAACTCTAGTCAGAAAAAATTTTTTTTCCCTCCGACCTTTTTTTTTTTTATCATAAAAGAGTGAATCTGTTGGTTAGTTTACCCTGTGGTATAAGACCCATTTGGCAGCCATTGGATGAACCAAGTCTTGCGGGCTTCAAGGAAGTACCACTTACACGTTAAAAAAGAAAGTCTAATTGCATCAATTAGGAGTTCAATAACACATATTTAAGCAGGATAAGTCTTTGTCACTACATTCAAACCTCGATATAATGAACTGGGATATAACGAAATGCTGGTTATAACGAAGGAAATGAAGAATAGTCTTGCAACCGATACAGTGTTTGAAATGTACCTTGAAAACAAATTTTTGGTTATAACAAACTTATTTTCGTGTAAGATGGAACTGTGTTATATAATTAGGTTTGACTTTATTTACAAGCAACTGCCGGTTTTTGGGACATGCCACAAGCACCTTAGAGTCGGTGGAAAATAATGTTTGAAATTTTGAATGTCGAATTTTTCTAACTTTGTGCTCAAATTGCTGTTGAAAAATGCCATTAATTGAAGACACCATTGCTGCTGCCATTAATATCTCGCATGCTTGAACCATCGCTTTCATAAGTCTGTTTGTGGCTGTAGCAGATTCCTCAAGTCAGCTTTTAGAATCTTCTACAGCAGCAACCGGATTGACTCGTGAAAGCACTGGTTCAAGTAGAACATATAGCTCTTTGCAACTTCATGCTTCACTAAGGAAAAACAGGTGCTTATACTGGTGGGGGTGTGAAGTTTTGTGGTAAACTAATGCACATAAATATCAAAAGCTGTGAGACTGCAAAGGAGTGACATTATTGAAAAAGCTACCATTGTGGATGTCTGCAAAATCCTCAGCATCTGCTTGAATATACATGGCTGCATGTGGCCCGTAATGGGATGTGATGGTTTTCTTTCATAAAATTTTATTGTGACCATGTGATTCATTACAATGTGTCTTATATGGATCTCCATTTTTATGCATGCATACAATGTAATACTAGTCTATTGCTTATAATTTTATGCTAAAACATTCTATTTTATCTCTGTAGCTATGTGGGCAATAGGCACATTAGTTTTCATGATGTTCTTAGTTAAAAAAAATTTATGTCAAAATTTTCTCCCATGTTGGGTTTGTGTCAGTACACTAACTGTGCATGTTACATGCTGTTTATACTTAAAGGAATTGTGTAAAGCTATTAATGGAAGTGTTATAAGGATTAAGCCCATTTTTTTTTGTAAAAAATATGCTTTGTTGCTGATGTTGTTGTTAAGTACTGTGACATCATAAGGCACTGTGTGCGTTCCAATTTTTAGGTGAACACATGGATCAGAAATGGAGAGGCAATGCTCTCTGCCACGTTTGCGATTCCAACTTGCCTCACTGAAGCTGAGCAGTCACGCTCCCAACATGAACAGTTTCAGCTGGCAATAGAGGTGAGTGAATTAGTGCCTGCTCAATGGCCACAACCTTTTGAAAAGCCCCCAAGTAAGCTTAAAATGGCAGTAAATAAAGAATTATTTTTTTTTTGCGTATACAAAATTATCCTTTCACTAAACCAGAAGCACCACTTGTGCCATAAGAGGATGCTTGCAGTGATGTGATAGCTGCTCCAATTGCACAAATATGTTCCAGGAGGTGAAACCTTCTACAGCCTGCTACACTTTCACAAAAATCTCTTTACTTTGCAATGATAATGCATTAAAATGTCATTGATCAGTCTTTCAGAGAGAGAACTGAATGTGCCTGCAAACCATATTTAAGCAACCTCTGTAATTTTGATTGGCCATTGGAGCATACTGACGGGATCTATGTGGTTGAAGTCGCTAAGTACCACGAGGTCAAACAATTCATACTGACCCATACAGCGTGCATAAAATTTTCTACTGCTAGTACTAGACCATACTGGATTACATTACTAAGCTCAGTAAAATAGTTCTAACTCCCAACTGTTATGGACTAAACTACAGTGAGTAAGTATGTTTATGTGCTTGAGTAGGCCATATATTTATTAGTTCAGTTGTTTAAGAAAAAATTATACTAGTTATTGTGATGTACTTCCATAAAAGTTTGTACAGGGTGCTAATTCATAAGTTATATCTGTCCCATACAGTTACATACAATAATACCTAGAGGGCATTCTGGCGCTAGTGTCTACACAGGCTCCTTCAGGGCGCTTGTACCCTCATGGGAATTATAGGAAGTACAGGCTTCGAATCCGCTTCGGATGGATTACGTTCTTGAGATTCGCGACGCTTCTTTTCCGAGTGTAAAACAAAGTGATATGCACTTGTATATAATTGAAGTTTGCTTCATTGGTTTGTATGCAAACTTTATTGGAAAAAGTTTTCGTGACGAGGGGGCAAAAGTGAAACCTGGGCAATTACCGTATTTACTCACGTAATGAACGCACTCTCATAATAAATGCACCCCCAACTTCAGTCATCTAAATTTGGATTTTTTCCCCTCTGCATAATAAACGCACCCTCTACATTCATCCACTGCAGCCCGGCTAACCAACACCTGGCGCCTCTTCTCTTCACTCATTGGATCTCTTTCGTTGTTTATTATTATGCCGGCTTCCCTCAACCACATCGGCTCGCTCTCCCCCCCCCCCCCCTTTGCCGGTTGCTGGGTGGGTGGTATCTCTTTTTTTCTAACTGTAATAAACGCATCCTCTACATTCATCTGCTGCAGTCCCGCTAACCAACATGGGGCGCCTCCTCACTGGTTGGCTCTCTCCCGTTTTTTATTACTTTGCTGACCCCCCTCAACCACCTCAGCTGGCTCCCCCCCCAGCCTTCGCTGGTTGCCATGTGCCTATTGATTTTCTTTTTGTGTGTGCCACAGCGGGAAATAGCACACAGCCAGTGAGGAAGGTCAGAACAAAGGTCACCAAACTGCCCCGCCATGGTAGCTTCCCCCCCCCCCCCCCCCCCCTTCTTTTTTAGCCTACTTTCTTTTTTCTTCACTCTAACTGTCCCTTCATTCCCGGAGCCCCCCCCCCCCCCCACGTCAAAGGATTGGAAGGAAAGATAGTTTTTATGGTGTGCATGGGGGGCTCCAGGGACATCTTGCAGAAGATAGCGCCATCAACCACCAAGATGAGTAAAGTGCAACAAAGAAGCTGTTTGCAAACAGTGTAAGAGTATGTAAATTGCGAAAGGTTAAGCGACCAAACTTTTTTTTTTTGCATTACCACATTTCTTCCTTCTCCCGAAAAAGTTTTCATAAAGTATAATCCGCGTAATAAATGCACCTCCCAACTTTGCTCCAATTTATCGAGAAAAAAAGTGCGTTCATTAAACGAGTAAATACGGTAACCATCAGTGTATGCATTGCTCTGCCATTGCATTCCAGATTTGGCATCAAAATTTACTGAATTAGTATTTTTTACAACGCTTAAAAATAAACATGCTTGTTTTTTTTCTTGAAAGTACGAATGATCTTTTTATGGAAATAACAGTACAGCATTAAATAAGAAACACTTAACATTTCGTCTTGTGCGATGCTAGGTGCGTTTGCCCCAGTGGTCTACCCCAATGCACCTCTGAATCTGTTGTGAAGTCGAGTCAGCAGAATGTGACGGTGCATCACTGAGCTTCGTCATCGTTTTGAAGTGTATTTAAAGCGAGTTTAAGCAAAACGCGCTTTTGAAAAAAACATTAACTCGATGCAATATCCTGTACTGGCATGGGGCGCTACATCTATGCGCAGCGGTGAGTGAATGACGCTTCATTTAAACTGTCAAATACGACTCCTAAAGCTTCAACGTCGTAGCAAACTTCATACCTAGTGTTCTTCAGCCTCATTGAACAGCAAAGGTGCTGCTTCAGTGCTTTTTACCCCACCCCACTACCCGCACTGGGCGAAGAACGAAACTGAAACTCTAGAAAAAAATTCTGTAGAGAATCAGCTAGTTAACCCTATCCAATTCGAAGCCTGTACTTCCCATAATTCTCATGGAGGTACACGATCGCTGTGCCAAATTTCTCTCTAGGTATTATTGTATGAAACTCTATGATCTGACCACACAATCACCGAACTTTCTCAACAATACCGCCAGCTGCAGCGGCCTGTGGAATATTTCAGCAAAAGCATGTGCTGCCAGCATTTCAGTTTCTCGACTGCAGGGACAGTTTGTATTTGAAAACTTGCGGAACTTAAATACGAATTATACTTTGGCTCAAATTGAACGAGGGCACAACACAAGGAACAGGACGGGCACCGAGCTTCCAACAAATTTTATTCCGTAGTAGAAAAAAAATTTTATAACTCGTGCAAACCATATGACGATGTGTGCACACATCACACTTTTCTTAGCAACTAAAGAACCGCAATTTGCTGGCAAGAAAACAAATCTCTTTATATTTAAGAGATAGTGAAATTGTTCTGATGCAGGCAGAGCCCATTTGCCTTATGTAATACACTTCTATTACGTCTCTCTCTGTCTTTTCTTTTGCCCTGGCTGTAAACGTTGCTTCAGTGAACTTTCAGTAGCATCCACACTCCTTACAATGTGTTGCCATCAAGCTGCTGAAACCATTAAAGCCATTTTACATTGAGACGGTGTTGCCTGACCCTGTCATTGAAACACTGCCCTGTTTGGCCTATATATTCCTTCATGCAACTCAAAGAAATATGGTAAACAACTCTTGATGCATACTCAGTAAAAACGGTAAAAACACATCTTTTTCCTGCTCAACATTGTGCATTGATGTCCGTGTCGCAATGTCAGCAATACAAACATGAACCGTTGGTGTTTTGACAAGTTTTATATGCCAAAATAACTTTTGAATTTGTTTGGTAAGGACCTAGCATGCTTGCTATGTCTGTCCCGAGCCAGCTTGCCATTTGCCTTGGCAAGAGCCCAGTGTACTTTCTAAAGTACACTATCATAAATTTTAATGAATGAATGTAATTCTTTGAAAATATGCAGCTGTTGTTGTCTGTGTAGTTTGATAAATATGCAAACTTTCAATGAAATTCAAACAATAGTTCTTCTTGCATGGGCATTAAGAGGTTGATGTATCAAGTGGTAGGAAATTCATTAAGGCAATATGGCCAACACTTTCAAATCTCTGACATGTTGGCGTTAACGTGTGGAAATCTTGACATGAGACCTAAAAATGAAACTTTGTCCTTCATTTTCTCTTCCTTCAATAAACCTATGATGGTGAAATTAACTACTGTAGTGTTTTCAAGGAATAAATTAGACATTTAAACTAATTAATTGTTGTGCCCCTTTTAAGCATTTTTAGTCTAGAACCATCTAGTGGGTAGGCCACCACACATATTTACTGTGTTCATATTGAACAAATATTGTTATTTTGTGAGTAAGAAAAAAGATCATGTGAAAACTATTTGTAAGTTTTGGGTGCACTAATGTGCTATTGCTGACTTATTTCTATATTTGCCAGTACTACATTGGTAGTAGCGTGCTGCTGTGGAAGACGCTGAACACTGATCTTAATTCACTGATCTTAGCTCCTTTAAGGGACGCTAAAGAGTAAAACGATTTTTCTCGTATTAGTAAATTGCTCTTTCACAGTATCAAAAACACCACGCTTGTGGCAAGAAAATGCTTGGTAAGTGAGGAAATGTGCAAAAGGAAAATGCAGGTGGCGACACCAGCTTGAAGTTTCCGCACCATTCGCCATGATGTTGCATATTTTGATGACGCCTACCAAGGTCTACATAGTTCCTAATCGGTAAAAACAAAGTGAAGTGTCTTCTGAAGGGGCCATAGCGTTGTAGCGCCTTTATCATCATCATCATTTTCTTAGCCACCGCAACTGCACCTCTCGCACAGCGCATGCCTAGCTGGAGCTGGGTGAGGACAGAATTGGTTCATGCACCTGGCACGTCGGGCGCTACGCTGGTGATCTGGAGAACATGCCCTTCGACAAGCGGCCGCCGCCATGCATACACGGTTGTGCCTTCAAGTGAAGCCCTTACACCTGGCCTACCTACGGATGGTTTCTGCAGCTCGACGCAACTCTTGCCTGAATGGCGACACGGCACAGCCGACGATATACACCATTTTTCTCGTTGCCCTTCTGGTAGAGCTGCGTCATCTCGCTGCCACATCAAGCTCCAGCCCGCAGCCCTATGATGACCTCTGCTCTGCGGTGCTGGCCTGCTATGGCCTCATCTACTGTCCGCTTCCGGGGACCCGCAACTTCCAGGTTTCCCCTTAGTCACAGCGAGCGGTATCAACTGGCCTTCATCTCTGCCTTGACGAAGACTTCGTTCTCTAAAGGCTACGTCTCTTTCCACTTCTCGTCTTGCCACTTGAGAAGTGCCTCCCACACCCGTTCTGCCGATCTGACGAGGTTCAGGCAATTCGTGTTGAATGCGACCAGTCAACCATGAGGTGTATTTCTACGACATCCTCTGCCAATGATACTTTAGGCATGCTCGTCACAGGCACGTCCTGTCCGACCTCTACGGCTGACGACACCTCTCACACGTCAGGCTCCATGACGTCAACCTCATCGCATGCCCGAGAGTCTGCCTAAGACACGGTCATCACCTGACTTGCCTTGGACCGTTCCAACCTTTTATCGAACTCGACTCTCATTGCGATTTACCCTCTCTGTCTTCCGCAGTGGAACTTCAATTTCCCATTGAACTATAGCTGAACTTAGCTATGCGGCGACTATGACTGATTTGAGAATGACGTGCATAGTCCGCTTACGACAGGGCACACCATACATGCTATGCCTGCCATGAATGTGGCCAGCGATTATGCAGACCTGCCCGCCAACCCTTGTGCACGGACAACGGAAAGTCGTTCCACGCTGACTGGATTCCACAACCACCATTCCCCGGAGCCTTTTACGCCGGCCAGCAACCGTCAGATGTGTGTACACAATGCAGGCTTGTTGGTCACAACAGCGACGAAGCCCATTCCTCCTGTATGTCTACCACCTGTGACACTGCGTCGACGAAGTTAATGCGCTTGACTGCAACTTGTGGCTGCGTAGCAGGGTGGCTACGCAGCCATAAGCTTCAGTCACGTCCGGGTCACCAGTGTAGCGAGAGAGGGAGACGTGAGACAATGTCGAAGGCGGCCGACGGGGCCGTGCCAGTCTCACCACTTTCCCCTCGGGTCAAAGCTCAGCAGCGGCAGCTGCTTGCGTCCGACGAGCCAAGTGCGTGAGCCCATTCTGTCCTAGCGCAGCTCCAGCTAGGCATGCGCTGCATGAAAGGCCAAGAAAATGATGATAAAGATGATGATGAAAGCGCTACAGGCTTAACATATCAAGGGTGAATTCTGTGGAGCAAAAGAGGCCAAATTACGATATACTATACACTTTGTAATCCATGAAGTCGCAAATGGAGATTTCAGCATGAAATTTAAAAATGAAACTTGGAACTTGGTTTTCTCCTTTGTTATAAGGGCATTAGAGTTGTCGGAGTACAATTTATCAATCTAAACCGATTCATTGTCTCTTTTTTGTGTCTCTTTAAGAGACTTGGAAAGACCAATGTCTCGGATAGATGTTACGCAGTCGACTCCCATTAATACCAAGTTCATGGAACCACAAGAAGCTTTGAATTAAGCACACTTCTGAATAAGCAAAATGCTCAAAAGCTGCACTTTTATTGCTTTCAGCGTGACAATTTTCTAAGAAAACAGTCTGTCATCTTTTGTTGCAAAGTCCGGCTGCTGCTAGCTAGTTTTTCAAGCATAACGCATGTAGAAGTAAACTACAAAGCCACAAAACATCAAAATCGGAAAAAGCAGAGAAGTAGAAACAGTAGAAACAGTGACAGAGAGCAGAGACGTGGCACTAACAACTGACATTCATTTCAGAAAAAACTTTTCTCCCAGTCCGTACAACGCATGCGATTTGTAGCGGTTGCTCAGGGAACATGAAAACCTTCTACGCTCGGGCACTGGTGGTAACTTGCCGTTGCACTGCAAGTTGTGTGGTTGTATGCCCTTTTTTGATAAGGTGACAATTTTAGCTAAAACTGTCACCTTATCAAAGAAAGGCATACAACCGTTGAAGTCACGTCCGGTGTGTCGAAAAATTAGTGCATCCTGTCTCCTACCATTCAGGTTTGGCGACACAGTGGGCTAATGCACAGTGAACTGCATGGGGCTGCAATAGCATTAGTTTGAATGCCACAATTGTGTATTAACACAATAGCATTAGGGAGCTCGTGTCGCTGAAATTCCGCCATTGGTGTCAGCGTCGTTGGCTGTGAGCGAAAAATCGAGAAAAAAGCACAATAAAATTTCCGGTCCCGTTGAGAATTGAACCCGGGCCGTTCACGTGTCGTTCAGGTGACCTACCACAAAGCCGCGATGTTACTTGCAGCTGCTTCGGGAAAAAACACTGCCATGTAGTGGAAGAAGTCTCCTTAATGCATTTTGTTCGACAGATGTCACGACGAAAACGAGCCCATTCGGGGATTTGTAGGCACATTTGGGAGGCCATCAAACTATGTCGAAAAAGGCCAGGATAGTGTAGCCATCGCCACTAAAAACACACAGGAACTTTCAAACATCTGTAAAAATGCACAACTATGTACATGTAGCGGAAAACATATCATGTCTTTCCAAAGCAAACAGCAAACGCTAGATAATGTGCTTCCATCTATGAGGCATTGTGAGACTCTTTATGGCCTCCGAAATGGCGAGGGCACGGCGGGTGTCTTGGAGGCCATGCAACTCTTATTTTAGATCGAAAACCTGTATGTACCATTCGCACGTGCGCGCACTGGTACAATCTACTGTGTGTGTGCTTGTGTGTGTGTATGTGTATGTGTGTGTAAAAAACATAATAAGTATGCACTTAGTGTTTGAAGGGCGCGCCGGATTTCGCTATTGCATTCAACTCTTAGAGGTGAAGCTTAAGGGTCCCCCAATATTTAAAATTTGTTTTGAAGTATTGTTTTAATGTTGATATTAAGAGCAGTAATCTTCTCTAAAAAGTGAATTTCAATGGTGTGAGTGGTTGTCGCACTATATCGCTGATGCTGCTAGCTTTGGCAGCAATTAAATATGCAATATAGTGAGACAGCAAAGTGGTAATGCACGTTGGTGCCCCTTCAGTGACACCCAACCACTGGCACTGGAAAAGTAGTGAGACTCAAACGTGAACCACGAACAGCGTATTGGATGTAACAGCTGTTTATCAATATGTCTTAATGTAATTCTAGACACAGCCTTTAGAATCGAGGGCACTGTTACATGGGTACAGTGTGTATGGAATGTGAAAATATAAATCTTATCTCTTTTTCTGTTTTTTTTTTCAGAAAACGCATGCGAGTGCCATTCAGATTCAACAGAGGGCAGAGTCTCTTGTACAAGCAAACCATTATGATCCAGCAGCTGTGCGGGCTGTCGCGGAGGCTGTTGACACATGGTGGCATCGTATGATGACGCATGCTGAGGATCGACATCGCATGGTCACGGCTGCTTTGCGCTTCTACAAGACAGCGGAGCAGGTGATCACACATTACTCGTCTACAGCTTTAGGCCAGCAGTGCCATCTACTACGATGGAACCTTTTTCGGGTGTTTTTTGCTGGTGTTACAAACTCTGTATGCTGCTTAGTTTTCTTGGCATTCATATTCCACTTTGGGGCTCTTTGCTGTGATGTTATTAATTGGTGCCTCAATTTGAAAAGCTGTAATGTTTACTTTTTGATGGTGTGGGCAATTGAAACAAATTCAGCTTTTTTTAAAACTTTATTTCACTTTTCTTTGATGCAATGCTTTTTGCTAAGCAGTAGCAGCACTTTCAAGGCTGATGTGTTTTTCTGCTGTCAGGTCTACTCTGTCTTGGATAGCCTTGAGCGGGAGTACCGACGTGATGAAGACTGGTGTGCTGCCGGAGATGAGATGGAAGGCACGGATAGAGGTGCTCAGCTGGCCCAGCTTCTCACCAAGCATCAAGAGAAGAAGGAGGCCTTTCTCAAAGCATGTACCATGGCTCGTCGCAATGCCGAGACCTTCCTCAAGTACACTGCTCGGTGCGGCCAGCACTGTGCAGGGCATGGCGATGCAAGCTGCAGAGGTCCTGAGGCCAAGGTGAAAGGTGGGTGGCTCTTTCCTTTTGCCTGGTTGTAGACCTGCCTAGGTTATGGACAAAGCAAATTGAACATGCTGGGGAAATAGGCATTCTGTGTTCACAAATGTTGTGTTAAATATTTTGCTGAATGTAATTTTTTAATTGTTTTCATAAATAGACTTATTGGACAGTTTTTAAAATTGGTAGCATTTTTTAAACAAATCGTGAAAAAGCATTAAAATTGTGTAAACAAATCGTTTTAAATATGCATGTAATAACCCTAAAAGCACTCCATTAAAGAAATATTAAAGCCCATAGACCCAGAGAATGCACATCACCTTTAGCATGTAACTGGCATGCACAACTATTATCGTAGTGTTTATAATGTGTGGTGTTGTGCATTCTTAAGGTTCAAAGGGACACTAAAGGCAAACAGCAGCTTGCATCTCAGTAGAAGATCAATGTTTGAGAATGTCTGAAACTTGAATATTATTGACAGTAGTGCTCTACTAGTGGAAAAATTAAGGTAAATGTATAACACCGTATGGGCTATGAGTGAGATATTTTGGAATGATCCCGATGACATAAAGTTCTGAGTACGATTAATCATTAGTAATCAAACCAGTTGTAATAAAAAAAGAACCTTCTATGCATTACAAGAAGTAATAAAATACTTGTCTGTTTCTGCTTGATTCATGAAAAATAAAAGTGCTTAGTGTCATTATGAGGAACGGAGCAAGTGGTTGAAAAGTTCCATCTTCTTGAAACTGCGCTTCGCTCAAGCGGTTGTATCTCAGTGGTAATGGTATCGTGTACTGCTATGTGTGCACACTCATGAAAGTCGCTGTGACGGAAAGTTCGACAAAATGCTTTATGCATGGGATGTTACTGTATGCCCGAATGGTGTATGCCACTTGAGCTGTGGCAAATAAACCGATGTGACTTTTCATTGGGTGCCGCAAAAAAAAACCTTTATGCTCCAGATGGCTCAGCTCTATGCCCCTGCGCCGGCATCGCGGGCAAGTGTCTCGTTTTCAGGTTCGCTGATTACATTTATCGTGGCAAGCTTTGAAGGCTTTTGTTGCTGCTATGGTTTCCGCTACTTTTACTCTGCTGTTACTAGTGTCGCTGGCTGTGGAGTAAAGGCGAGCAGTGTTGGGCAAGGCAATTGCTACATCAGAACTGCTACATTCAGGCAGGTGATATGATGCCGTGTGCACCTCTAAAACGTGATTTAGTTTCAAAATAAGCGTTTCCTTGGCACAAAAGTAGGACTAGAAGGTTTCTGGACCGCATATATAACAATCAACATCGACTTTACAGTTGCATTTAGTGTCCCTTTAACCCTTAGAGTGTTTTTGTCATACATGTACGGCAGTAGTTTGCTATCCCACAGTGTCTTTGTCGTATGGGTATGTATTTGACCCACTGCTATAATGGCAACGCTAGCTTACTGGGAGCTGCTACCACCTTTTAGGAGTTAAATATTTAAGTGTCGTAGATGATGGTGCTACCATCTTATGGTAATAAAGAGAACTCATTTCTAGTGTCAGTGCATTGAGCATTCTGCTGCAATGCCAGTAAGCAACATGTTTGCGAGGTTTCAGTTTTGCCGCGTGATCGTAACAGAGGATTGTGAAACGTTATTTTTATCTTTATCGGCACTTCCTTGGAAAGGCACTCGAAGCTGATTTTCATCTGTACTAGCACTGCTTTTAGCTTGTTTATCATTGACACTTGCAAGGTACTCTTGTTCTTGATAGTACCAAGTTTACTCTGCCCGTGGCATCCACACGCAGAGAAGATGCTGGTTTGCCAGTACAACTCTTGTCTGCTAGAGCATGGAGATACTATGCGTGTATGTGTGCAGACGGTGATAAGGCACTGTGTGTAGTCTGTGTTTCAAGGAATACCAAGTGCTGAAATACAATTGAAGATTTAAAATCAAGATGGGAGCCGACTGATGAAACACGTAATGGGGTAAGCAGAATGAACAAAGGAAGTGCCTCAGACTAGCTGCGAGCCACTTCCTCTGTTCATTCTGCTTATTCCACTACAATCGAACAAGGATATATATCAAACTCGAAGGGGATCGCGAATTAGTTTGATATATGGAAAATTCGATATAAAAAAATAGAGGCCCCGAGAGCTTACCTGTAGCGGATCATCACCTATAATAGGCGCATTCAAGAATGACAAATAATTCCGCACACACGCCGCAACAAAATGATTTATTTGCGTGAAAAAAAAATTGATAATCTCAGCCTGCTTCTTCGTTTTTTGAAATGTTGAAGATGCTAGCCTTGATCTTATCAAGGCTGTCTAGGTGTGACAGCCTGGTTCCCTCCATCTGGCCGATAAAACGGCAAACGATGCCGAACGATGCTGCCACTTCAGCGGCGGAGTACATGCGTGTAGCCAGCGCCTTGTCCGGACGATCCTCCTCATCATATGAGCTGTTGGCCTAGACATAGTAGTCCACTTCAACGACGTCCTCTGCAGACACTTCGTGTGGAACTGCTGCCGGGAAGCGGGACAACAACTCGCGAAACGCGACGTCTATGCGCTCGTCATCGTCTTCACCGATTTCTGCAAGTTCCACCGTCTCGAAGCCTGCCTTGCGAAAGCAGTTGACCACTGTGCCCTTCTTCACGTCTCCCCAGGCATTGAAGATCTCCACGGGAGAAAACTTCCCGGAGATTTCCGGCCACTCCTTCGTCATCCACTGCTGGATGTCCTGGCTGCTGACAGCTTCGCTTTCACCAGAATTGGTTATGCCAACGATGTTGTAGCGCTGCTTAGATCGGTGAAGCTACCCGCTGTTGTCAGCAAAGCTGTTTCATCGAGTGCAGTGGCAAACCATTTGGCCTTCGCGATCAGCATCAGGCCATCCACCGGAATGTTCTTCGTGCGCACTTCTAAAAACTAGGCATAGAGTCTCTTTTCTACAATCCCGTGAGCAGAAGCGCGCTCTTGCCAAGCCTCCGACGTTCGCTGCTCCACCGCATTTGCCTTGATATCTGCCTTGTTTTTCAACAAGGTACTCAAAGTGCTCCGTGGTATCCCGAAGTCGTCCACGACGGTCGAGCATTTCTCACCCGCCTCAACACGCTGAATAGCCTTCAACTTCGTCGCAAAGTCAAGGGTCTTGCGCTTGTTGGTGCTGGCCATAGATACACAAGAAGTCAAGGAGTCAGTCCGCAGCAGCTTTGCACACCACGCACGCAAAAGAAAAATGCTGCACATGCGGTGGTAGGTGGGCAACGCGATGGCGGAAGCAAAAAAGCCCTTGCGAGGCGATGGGCAACAGCAAAAGGCGCGAGCTGTGGTTGGCTGATCAAAACTCGCAAAACAGCAATAAAAAAAATAAAAGAAATGGCGAAAGGAGGATGACATCGGTTCCGTCGTTCCTGCTCTCCGAGCTAACGGGTATGTGCAGAAAGCATGAGGAGAGAGAGAAACAAAAAAGAAAAAGCCGTTCCATAAATTAGAGATTGTGTCGTGGATTGTGCAGACCGAGCCCTCTTGCCCTTACCTTTTTCAAGTGTTTCAGGTTTTGGCGGAGGCGTGGTGCCGCGCGGAGGTTGCAGGGCGCTGCGAGTGCCAAAACGCGCCTTCCGACTCGCGCATGGAGCCGTGCCGCCGCAGGGATTGCGGGGAAGGGGGAGAATGTCGAAGCGCACTTTCAAGCTCGCGCGGCGTTCGATATATCCGAAGGCGGGTAAAAATACCGTTCCATATAAACGTGCAAATATCTATACTTTTAAAAGCAATTTCAAGGGGATAACTTGCGAGTTCGATATACCTGAAAATTCTGTGTAAGTTGGTACAATATAACCGTGTTCGACTGTATTTAAAATTTGGCAGTTCAGCGCTGACATAATAAAACTGGTCCTTATTTTTTTTCACAATATTTTCCTAGCTTTACACATTTATTACATTCAAAAACCCAAATAAAGTAATTTGACCGTCTCTGATAGATTTTCTGACAGATATTCGACACTCAAAGGATTAACAGGTGGCTTTAAGCTTCCTCAGTTTGTGTTATTTTTTAACTGCTTTTTATGGTGCCTCTCTCTTTCTCTCTCTCTCTCTCTCTCCTCTCTCTCTCTATATATATATATATATATATATATATATATATATATATATATATATATATATATATATAATGAGATCTAACAGACAGTAATGCCAAGGAATGTACAGGGGAAGTTATTAGAACCAATGAATGTAAATAAGAAAGAAAAGTGGGTGAAAAAATAACCAGCCGTGAGCAGGAACTGTCTGTTACTGTTACTGTTACTGTCTGTTAGATCTCATTAATATTGTGTCAAAAACAAGGAAAAACGAGCCCTTAGGTATACACTTCGTTCCCTTATATATATATATATATATATATACATATATATATATATATATATATATATATATATATATATATATATATATATATATATATATATATATACGTACACACAGACACACAAGCAGTTGTTGCTTCAAAATCGTATTTAATCACTCATGTTGCTGTCTCTTTGAGTTTGTTAGTTTTGCACTACTTGTAACCCTAGAATCATAGATTGAAAATGCCAGATCACTTATTTTGTTACGTCACACTGTGTCTCTGCCTTCAAAGGCAGATTTATTGAGCAGAGCATGTTGGCATGGAGATGTTCAGAGATACAGTGATTATTTGCAATTAGACAGCATACTGATAAATGAAAAAACATTTTTTTGTCTCTATGCTTGGTATGCTGAGGGTGATATGAAGTGTGGCGTAGTCTCGTAGATGTAGAGGATGGGAGAGGATAGGTGATGCCAGAGTGTTGGTTGAGTTTCCTCTATGGCCTTGGACCAACTTTCCATGGAGCATAGGAGGTGTATAATAATAATGACCACACTCACACACAAGCATGTGGGAAAAGCGACCCCCCCCCCCCCCATGCACCTAACAGGATGGGTTGCCCTGGTGCTGATCAGTACAGTACTGTATGGTATTATTGGAGAGGCTCAATGTCTGGATGAGTGGGAGAGCACATGCAGCTTTAAAGAAGTTGTGTGACACATTTTTGTGTTGTTTATTTTTTTCTTCTTTAATTTCAACTTTTATATTGTTTAGAGTTGTGAGCTTACAAGCACTTATTATCTTTGCCTCCTACACAGCTCTCATGGAGCAGTTGCTGAAGCAAGAGAACAAAGTCCTAGAGTATTGGACTGTACGTAAAAAAAGGCTGGATCAATGCCAGCAGTATGTGCTCTTTGAAAGAAGTGCAAGACAGGTAAGTTGTTTGGACAAAACTACTATAACTAAACTGTGGACCAAAATGGGAATGCTCTCGTATGATATGCACATCTATGTCGTTTTATTGCCAACAAACTTGTGTCCCATTATTTACAATGTGCAAACACCAGGCAAAAGGAACATTACCCTTTCTTATTGGCTGTAAAAAAAAATAGTACTGCAATGCATTGCTCCTAAATAGGGGCTTTTAGCTTTTACGTATACTTCTTTACTCTACCCTGTTACTGGATACCAGATAGAATCTGCGCATCTGTGCAGTTACCTTTTTAATCATTGTATTTCATAAACATTACGCGTAAGCCAACGTACTCATCACTGTGGTTGCACGGAGTGTCACAAGATGTCGACACCATCGTTGCAATAACCTTGTATTTTTTACTTTCTTGCGCATACGAGGATACTGTACACGATAAGAAAACGTCTCGTGATTTTGCCACAGCGATGATTTAATCTTATGTAAGTTAAATGCAGTTTATATGCATTTAGCATCACAATTTATGGTTTGCAAGAACCTAAAGGTATATGCATTTAAGTACATATGTAAACATTTACATATGAGAAGCTAAAACGTTGAAAAATATGCATTCTGGTAAGATCGTAAACGCAAATTGGTATCCAGTAACACGTTACTGTAAAGAAGTATACGTACAAGCTAAAACTGCCTAATAAATGCTGATGTTTTTTTTGTGTTTTTTTCTTTGTGATTCCAGTTCTAAAATGCATGTGAACTTAAATGTTTGACAACATGAGAAAACAATCAGTGGCAATAATTTATATCTACTGTCTGTGATGCTTAGTTTTCCAATGTAATTACTAAGAACAAATTTGTCATTTGAGAATTGAGGTGGTAACATTTTATATTTCAATAGACAGCTCGTCTTCTGCTTTTAGATAACTAATTAACTGTGGGAAGCGCCGCTGCGGTGGTCTAGTGACTAAGGTACTCGGCTGCTCACCCACAGTTTGCGGGATCGAACCCCGGCTGCGGTGGCTGCGTTTTCGATGGAGGCGAAAATGCTGAGGACCGTGTGCTCAGATTTGGGTGCACCTTAAAGAACCCCAGGTGGTCGAAATTTTCGAATCCCTTCACTATGGCGTCTCTCATAATCATATGTTGGTTTTGGGACCTGAAACCCCACATATCAATCCATCAATTAACTGTGGGAAAAACATGCTTCTCCAGCCCAAGGTTTGTTGTTTGATCAGTGTTTGGTGAACTGGTTTGATTTCCTGCTTTAGAGGCCAATGATTCTTTTCGGTCATTCAAAGAAGTTTCTTTCCTTTTGTTGGAAGAGCTTACTAAACAGCTTGAAACATGCTGTAGTGGAGGCTTCAAATAATATCAACCAAACGGCGTTCTTAAACGTGCACTGGAATAGACATTACACTGGTTTTCAGCATTTTGCCTCCGGTGAAGCCATGGCTGGGGTCAAACCTGTGTCTTTGTACCAGCAGCTGAGCACCATAACCATTGAACTGCCATGATGGCCTGTTGACATTGTATGTTTAGTTCATCTGAACAGAACCTGTCTGAGGTTTAGTATAATAATATTTATTGGAGTAGATGATTTTTTTAATTTAAACATTGAGAAGATGCTGTGGTGACAAAATCTCTCATTCTTGCAAATGTCACATCATGGCACTTAGCCCACTACTACAAAGATTTTTCCAGAGGCTGCAAATACAGATTTAAAGAGACCCTGAAACGGTTTTTCGAAGTTTTGTTAGCATTTAGGCTAGAGCATCATTAAACAATTTGCACCACTAGTTTAGTGAAATACCGTATAATAAGGCCACTACAGACAATTATATCATATCTTCCTCCTCACCTCTGCTTTGCCTCCTCACCTCCTGAGACACACTGGCATCGCTGGCGATCGCAGAGTTCTCATGAGCACCGTAGAGTTTCATACGATAATACCTAGAGAAGAATCTGGCGCTGTGATCATGTACCCCCATTGAAATTATGGGAAGTACAGGCTTAGGATTGGATCGCATTAACTAGTGAACTGTCTGCGAATCTTTTTTTACAGTTTCAGTTTCGTTCTTCGTGCAGCACGGGTAGCGGGGTGCGGTGAAAAGCACTGAAGCAGCTTCTTTGTTGTTCAAAGAGGCTGAAGACCACTAGGTCTAAAATTTGCTGCATATTTGGAGCTTTGCAAGTCGTATTTGACATTAAGCGAAGCGTCGTCTACTCACCACTGTGCGTAGATGTAGCATCTCATGCCAGTGCAGAATATTACATCAAGTTCATGTCTTTGCCAAAACTCGTTTAAGTTGACTGAAAAACAATGGTGAAATAATTGAGGTGCACCGTCATGCTCCTCTGACTCAACTTCACAACAAAACGAGAGGTGCGTTTAAGTTGACTGAAAAACAATGGTGAAATAAATGAGGTGCACCGTCACGCTCCTCTGACTCAACTTCACAACAAAACGAGAGGTGCGTTAGAGGCAGACCATTTGGAAGACGCACCTGGCATCACAGCTGATGAAACGTTGTGTTTCTCACTTAATACTGTACTGTTATTTCCAGAAATAGATAATCATACTTACGAGAGCAAAACAAGCAAGTGTTGTAAAAAATAATTCATGATATCTTGAGGCTAAATCTGGAACACAATGGCAGAGCAATGCATACCTTGGTGGTTAAATTTGTCCAGGTTTCACTTCTGCTTCACGGTCATGAAAGCTTTTTGCAACAAGATTTACGTATAAAAGAATAAAGCAATTTTCAATTAATTATAACTTCACATCAGTTTGTTTTAGATTCGGCGAACAAGCGTAGCAAATCTCAGAACGTAATCCATTCGAAGCAGTTGTGAAGCCTGTGCTTCCCGTAATTCCGAGGGGGGTACAAGCGCCGCTGAAGGAGCCCGCATAGACACTAGCACCACATTCCCCTCTAGGTATTATTGTATGAAACTGTATGTATGAGTGCACTCGACGATTTCAGCTTCGTCCAGTCTATACCTCAAAGGATGTACGCCGACAGATTGCGTGCGATCTCGGAGGCCAGCACACAGTGCGCTCGGGAGCTCGCACACCGTCTGGCAAGTGGTTGATACCTGCTCCGACAGGTGCCGCCATCCTACCAGACCACCTTACTTCCACGCATTCCACGGCCAATCAGATCAGCAGCCGGAGTGACATTGTTTTACCAAAGCGTTTTGTTTTGTGAATGGGCGGTTGAAAACGCATTTGGCCGAGTCGCAGCTATCAGCAGCGATTTGCAGTTTTAAAACGTAATAAATTATGCAGAGAGCTGAAATCAGTCTGTAAACGTCTCTTAGGACTTAGTTTGCCCAATGTGTTTCTACAAAATTCGCAGAACTGTTTCAGGGTACCTTTCAGCACTAATACACTGCTTCACCAAATCGAGAAAAATAATGCTCTGATTTCTATGAATGCATACAAACTGAAAGGGAGAAAACAAAAGTGTTAAGTTTTATTGGGTATACACTGAAACCTCAATATAACAAACTTGGGTATAACAAATTATCGGTTATATAAAGCAAATTAACAATATCTTTGTCATCATACAATGCTACAAATAAATGTTTATAATGAATTTTCATATATAACGAAGTTATTTTTGTGGCAGATGGGTATACGAAATTGAGGTCATGGTGTACTTCTGTGAGCTTGAAGTTCGATTCACCTTTTTAAGCTCATGCATAAACTTGTCAAATGTAACATAAATGTCTTGCAGGCTCTAGGGTGGATAAAAGAAACAGGAGAACATTACCTAACCAGTCACAGCAGTGTAGGTGAAAGTCGGGAGGAAACGGAGAGGTTACTCAAGGAACACAACGAATTCAAGGGAAATGCAAAGGCAAGTGCTCTTACAATTCAGTACACTCAAATAAATGTTGTGCATGTTCCTTCTTTTTGTGTTAAAGTAAAGTTTGAGGTTTTTGTGGTAAAATTTTATAAGGGTGTGCAAATGTATCAAAAGCTCATTAGTTCAACCTTATGTAATTTAAAAAATAGTGTAACTGAGATGTGCTCTCTGGTCCCAGCCAGCATTCACATTTTTGAATGGAATGAAACTTGTGAATTTGATCATAGTTGGCAGTAATCCATTTAATTAGGATGATTCTAGGGGCACACCAAGTGCAAAGTGCTGCAAATGTGGGTGCAAAAAGTAATAACAATGTTTGTAGACAACTGAAATGATGCAGTGCAGTCTGTACCGCCATGATCATCATTTCGAACTGCATGGTAACTTCTAGAAAGCCAGAATGCTTCATGCTTATTTGCATTTGTCATTGCGTGTGACACTTTGTTGGGCGAAAAGGTGTTGGATGTTTGAAAAGCTGTGGTCGCCATCCACAGTCATGTTGCTGTCAACTTAGGCTTTAGTGGCTGCTGCAAATTCCTTTCATGGACCAATGAAAAAAAAAAGTGTAATCTGATGCGAGTTGTGCATGTGGGGGTGACAGTGATAAGGCAGGGGTACAAAGCATGTTTCAGGCTGATTAATACATGGGGATACTGTGCTCCTATCACATTGTAGAAGATGTCTCAGAATAACGAAAATTGCTGCTTTTACGCTGCTCCTGTGCAAAATAAGTTAGTTTGCTACCATGCAGGAAACAAGAGAGAAGGTGCGATTGCTGCTTCAGCTGGCTGACAGTCTTGTTGAGCGAGGCCATGCTCATGCCAGTGCCATCAAGTGCTGGGTGGCTGCTGTGGACAAGGGCTACAAAGACTTTAGCCTTCGCATGGACCAGTATCGTAGTCAGCTAGAACAGAAGCTGGGCATTCAAGTAGAGGTATGTCCCTGCTTCGTTTGTGTAGCTAATTTTATGAACATATGTGCTATAATGTGAATATCTCGCTTGTGCATTACTCGTACATTCCTGTCAAAATCAGTGGCATTTAGTACTCCATTAAATCTGATGCCTTTTAGAGTTTTGTAGCACTGCCTGCGTCCGAAGAAGTGAGTGGTAGTTGATGCGTACATGCACATAGCCTTAGTCAAAAGTTACAAAACGCTGGTTACATGACTACTTGTTTTACGGCCACACACTGTGATCCTTGTAGCACTTTGATTCACCAGAAGGCTCTATGCTTTTGCGTTAATGCCACAATTGAAGTTAATTACACTGTGTGAGCGTGAAAAAACAGGTTTAACACCAAATTTTCGCAAAGTTGAAATTTTCCTGACCTATATGAATCTCCTTGGTGGCCTTGTATCTTGCCCTGCAAAGAACCTTTAGACCATTACCACGAACTTCGGCAAAGCTTTCATAGAAAGTGTTCTTGTTGCATTTGTTTTGCACGGTCTAGACAAAGCATTTATACGATTCAGATATGCAGTCCAACTTGTTCATAACAAACTTGAAAGTGCCGCGATAGGTGGTTATATCAGTACAGTAAACTCATGATAATTGAAACTCTAATAATTCATACTTTCGGTTAATTCAAACAAAATTCAATTGTTTTGTTGGTGATCTATTGTTTCAATGTATTTAAAAGCCTCCTAATTCAAACTCTATTATTGGTTTAATTCATACTTTTTTCAGGTCCATACCAAAAAATATCAGCTGATTTTTCACTACTAATAAAGAAATTGTGTGCTTATATAATTCTAACAGCATAAAAATGAAAAATAAGCACTTGAGACCTTCAAGTAAAAATGCTTTGCAAGTAAACAATTGTTTCTAAACTAGTATAGAGAGCTTTGTGCTGAAGGCACATACCTGTAGCAATGAAGCAGTTCGCAATTCACGATTTCTTTAAAAGGTCTGATCAGCAGTAAATGGCCAATACACGTGTGGGCTTTACACCTTTGGTTTCGGTTCACTGTGTGCAGTTAGGGCTTAAAACACTTTCAATAATTTTAAATGTGATAAAATCAATGTCTATATTTGGTGACAACTTTCCTGTGGCAGCACAGCCAAAACTACATGGGCGGAGCTTCTGCACATGTGTTACTACACCAAGTAGGCCGTTCTCGTGCGATTTCGGTTTCGGAAACAGATTCAACATGTGCGATTGCGCACTAGACCATACAATAAATGTTACATTTATTTGGGATGAAATCATAAAATGTTCATATTTAAGGAAAAAAAACACCGGCGCTTTATTGAAACGTTCAGATTTTTTTCAGAAAAAAAAAAAAGGCATGGCCAATCAAAAACTGGACGATTGAAAAAACGAAAAACGAAGCAAAGGCCAAAAAACATATCCTAAATTTCAGTGCACACTTGGGCGGCATCACTGTTTTCCTTTTTTAAGAGACGCCAGGACTTTCTGGAGACGCTCCCGTTATATTTAGTGGACGCGCAGGTGACGACGGGAAGCAGAAATCTTGGTACTGCTCGGTCATGGGTGGGCTTCTGACGCTCGTAAATTTAAGTGGGCGAAATTCAATATGTAGTAGGCCAAGAACGCTGTTTTTGCAGTCAAGAGGGTGATATACATGAACGTGAATGTTTCCCCAGCGAAGCTTTGCACTGGTAATTTTGTCCTCGTAGATCGTTGTCTTTGCAAACTGCAAAAAAAACACTCCCTTTGTAGACGCTGGCGGAAACGGTGTTACAGTTTTCAATCTTCAGCATTATTGTATCAACAATAGTAGCCAAATACCGACCACGTATACAACGCAGTTTAGGAAAATGGTCATTGCTTTTAGGTACAGTTTCCAGTTGCATTTTTCCTTCCAAGCAGCTGGTGTTGCTGAAGACTGGGAGGTCGCCGGTGCGACTCTCAAGGTGGTTATATAGATGAAAGTCCCACTATCGCTTATGATACTACTCCTACATGTCTTTTTTCTCGGTGATTGCACATGCGGGAAACAAAACATTTCGTGACGCAGCACTGTCTTTGTTTCTTCCTCCGATGAATGCAGATCACCTAATGAATACACACTCATGCTCGCTCACAAGCTTCGATGTGAACTTGCTGCAAATGAGCGACGCCATTGTTGTTTACCGGGGCAGGAAAAAGGTGAAATGACACCAGAAAACCAGAAAACTAGAAACAGCAAAGAACGAAAAACCTACATGGGCCAAGCTTTTTTATATTAATGCAAAGAATTTTGACCGTATTATATACATCTTTTATTTTTATATTTTCTGTTAAGCTACGCAGGGTACAAAAGTTAGTCTTCGTGGACTACATGCAGAAGCTTAGCAAAAAAGGGCGTGCTTCGGCTTCGTAGCCTTGGCTGTGCTGATACAGAAAGTTGTCGCCGAGTGTAGTCATAATATGTGTTGTCACCTCACCCAGAGTCATCTGTCTGAGAACTTCTGATAACTCAAACTCCTTGATAATTCAAACAAAATTCAGAGGTTCCTTCATGTTGTAATAATCAAAGTTTTTTTCTGTGTATTTTTATCAAAAAGTGCTAACAACTGCTCTTGTGACAAGGGCATGTGGAACCAAACATCTCTGGCTCATCGCTTACAGGTGCCGCTTACTCGGATCTTGCTGTCATATGCCAGGTCACTTTGCAGCCTAATGTATGGGTGTATTTGTACGGTCTTCGTGCATGCTTCACTTTGGATCATGTTAGGGTGTAGAGAGTAGCTTTTTGTTCAACATGATGAAGACGCGCATTTTGCAAGCAAAGTGCTTGTACCTCTGCACAGTCTAAATGCGCAGCTGGGCTGATATCTACAAATGACTATGATAAGGTTGTTGGCAATAAGTCAAAATGGCACGTTCATTGCCACTGGCCACCTTTCCTCCACTTTTTTATGATGCTTATTTATTAAAGGCACCGCCGCAACCATGCGAAAGTTGTTATCATTGATCCTCAACCAGCATTTAACATTACTATAAGGCAGAAAATTTTTTGCGGCACACTGTTGGGTTGGTAAGTTGGTAAGTTGAACGTGGTGGTGAACTGTTATGCGACAAAATGTTTTTGCTACTAGCATTTATGGCTTCTTACCTTCGAAGGCATTGTTTGGTTGATCGTTAGTGGTGGTAGATGCAGAGAATGACGTCAGAAACGCTTGCCAAAGCAAAAACTGACCACAAGTCTTCATGCTGCCTTCTGTTTGTTTTTGTTTCTTTCCTCACTGCCGTTCTATCAGTGAAGAAACACTCAGAAGGTGAGCGACCTCGCTCACAGCATCTGAAACCTGCGTGCAGCACTCGCCGCGTTTCACGATATCTTCTTCGCGAATAAGCTACACTGGGGCAAGTGCGAGTGCACTCCTCTCACATGCTTTAGAGTGCCTGTTTTATCTTTTTTTTTTTGCTTCATATGTGCCATGTTTTTACTGCGACCACGTTGGAAGTGTCCCTTATAAAATTAAGAGGCTTTGAATTATGCTCATGATATGTGGACACAGTTTCAATGGGTAGCATAAGAAAATCGTAAATGCACTGAAATATGGTCATTTTAGCCGATAAATTGTTACTCATATCTGGGATCATTATAAGTGGGTTCAACTGTGTTTACTTTTGGCAGACATGGTTGCGTAGCCCACTGATCAAAATATTTTCGTCTTGAGCTGGGCTGGTCGTCTTAAGCACCACTGGATTTCAACCAGCGGTGCTAAAAAATTAATTTTGGTTTATTAATTTACTCCTGGGAGTTCTTGTTCATGTGGCTCATATACATTCACTTTCTGCAAACAAAAAAGCACTCGGTAGCCCATTGGTCAAGATACTCTTTTGGAGCGTGGAAGCAAGGGATCAAATACAGCCATGCCAGAACAATCTTTGTTTTATTCATTTATTTCAGATATTTTTTGCCTCTAGACACAGAGTAATTTCACCAGCGAGTCATAGGCAATTTTCTTTAAGAAAGAAACTAAATAGTATAAATTCAATGCCTTCTGGCATACAAATGGAATTGAATGACAAATTGAAGAAATTCTGGCATTTGTGTGCAAATGGAGAGAGATAAAAATGTATGCCTCGGCTGCTATCTCGCTCCAGCGCTTCTTCTATTGCCAATTTCCTGTCATGCTTTTCTCACACTTCATCAGTGCCCAGTGCGATGGTCTGCCAAAGTTAGTGGGATGAGTTTGCCATGAGCCATGAGCAGTCGGGAGCAAGACCACCGAAGTATCGAGCAAAAGGCATTCTTTCCAGTATAATTGGCTTTATCATATGAGCTGAAAGCAGCTGTCTATTCCGACGAACATTAAGCTTTTTGCTTATGCTATTGTAGCAAGAGGATGTCAGCCTTTTGATATATAAAAAAAAAATGTCGAATTAAGGGCCTTATAAAAGCTAACAAGTATTCTTCTGTTTATTATTTTTTTTCAGGAAACTAAAGAGCTTTCTCTAGACCGCAACAGTGATCCGAATTTAGAAAGCAAGGTGAAAGAGTCAGCAGTGAAGGAACTCAATGAAGAAAAACGCAAGAGTGCACGAAGAAAAGAGTAAGTAATTGCATGGTTATATTGCCTCATATTTTGGCCCTGCATGTTTTTGCTTTATTATAATACGAATGGCGGAATAGTGAATTTGGTGTCTGGGGTAAATAGTAACTTGGTCGAATAATTTTGAATTGAATAGTTTCAGTATGATGTATCACATATTATAAAGGAAAACGAGCATTTTGGTCGTTACTGAGTTAACTTGCACAATATTTCTAAGAATTGAAGCTACGTATTTGAGAATGTCATTCTTGTGGATTTAAGTGAAGTAGTAGAAGCTTGAATAGTGGAAAAATTTGAATAGGATTAGGGTGTGAGTTAAAAGTGGCAAAATATGCCAAGTTTTAAAATTCACTATCCTTTGCACATGTAATCCCATATAACATGATTTTAATCTTAAAAAGCTGAAGAGTATGGCAGGGGTGCTCTTCATCGTTCCAGTTTTGCTGGCAAAATTGATTTGATTTAATCACTCGGGTAAAATTATCAGCGGCTGCTTTTTAGAAATCTTTTTAGTGGCAATGGGCTCTTCACAAAAGTGTTCTGATCCTCTAATTGGACCTGACTTCCTGCTTTTACTAATTAAAAAATTTAATTCCTTCATTTAACATAGTAATTGATGTAGCTACTCTTGTTAAGATGTCGGCCACCACAGAAAACTTAATTACGAATGCTGTGAGTAAATATCGTGCTTTACTGAGTTTTTAAGAATTTTTGCTTATTTCTTGAAACGCGATGTATATTACATATATCCGCTTGCATGTGTATAGCCCCGCCGCGATGGTCTAGTGGCTAAGGTACTCGGCTGCTGACCCGCAAGTCGCGGGATGGAATCCCGGCTGCGGTGGGTGCATTTTTAATGGAAGTGAAAATGCGGTTGGCCTGCGTCTTCAGATTTGGGTGATGTTAAAGAACCACAGGTGGTCAAAATTTCCGGAGCCCATCACTACGGCGTCTCTCATACTCCAATGGTGATTTTGGGACGTTGGACCCCTCGTATCAATCAACCACTCGCGCATGCATATGCATAACCAGAGACAGGCAGTATAAAAGTCTGGCTACATGCCTCATATGTTCTTGTGCTCACCTTTTTTGAGGTAAACTATACAGGAAGATAACACTGCAGGGAAGCTATTGTGTATTTGCCACCAGTACTGCTAACTATCAAATCATTCAAATATTTTCAAATTTTGATATTTACTAGGAGTGTGCAAATAAATATTTTTCGAATGGTGTTTGTTGTTTGATTCAATTTTCCTTGAACTTCACTACTGAAACTATTCAAACTTCCTGAAGTCAAATACATTCAACGTCTGGTTAGCAGTGGCCCCTTCAGATTTTTGGTATGCTTCACTCCATCACATTTCAGGCTCTGCTATTGCCACGATTGTATTGGCTCAAGAAAACACGGGTTTTAACATGGAGTGGATAGATGTGGCAGATGTAGGGGCTCACTTAAGGATGTTTTTTACCTGAAATTTGGGCAAGAAGTCTAAAAAATTACACGTTGAACATTTTTAGCATAAAAATTTAAATGTTCTCGTATGTTAACGTTACGAGGCAGATTTGGAACTTTGGACTCTAAACGAGCATGCCTTTGTTCGCCACATCACTTGTGCTTCCACAGGAGTTGAAAAAGGAGGAGAGGCTGAGAAAATAGCATCTTTGCCTTTCACTTGTAAAGTGTTGTCGACAACACTTCGGCTGAGCCGAATCACATACATAAATGCAATTCGGCCTCTGCACTGCCTCATTTTTTGTAAGAAAGTTATAAAACACCACCTTGCTAACCTAGCTAAAATAAACATTTTGATGTTTCTATCTCATAAGAATATGATTAGGAATCCGGAAGTGGCTGCAAAGAAAGTGCGCACCTCCTTGCTCTCGTTGCTTTTGGAGCGGTGCAACATTCAATAACCCTGGTGTATCGTATCGCCCACTGCTCTACTAGCTCTCTGTTGTACAGTCCAACGTAATCCTGCATTTTGTGCCACATATGCTGTGTCATAGCATCTGTTTTTGCTATTGCTCTCTGTTAAGTAGCAAGGATGAATGGGCATAGATGCCATAGTAATTAACACAATGAGCGCACAGTTATCATGCTAGCAGTTGCGAACGTTCAGGAAACAGATGTTGCTTATATGGCTGGTATTTTTCAAGCAATATTGATCGGGGAGGAAAGGAAAGAAAATGAAAAAAAGTTTGTCACTGCTGCTTTGGGGATGGTGCAGAGCCCTCTCTCAATCGATGCGAAACAGGGTGAAAAACAAGAAGACCAAGAAACCCGCAGGAAATAGTGCTGAACTACTAAGATAATGTCTCCTTGTTTTTCGCGCTGTTTCGCATCGATGAAGCCTTACCAACAAGCTCGAACCCATGCGTTTGTTAAGTTCACCCTCAATGACACTGAGTTGGAAAGAAGCTACTCTTGATTTTGTAAAGGATAGAGCAAATTCAACAAAATTTGTCGGAAATAAATGGTGCATTTCAAATAGATGAAAGTTCATTTTGGTAAGGGCATATCTGCAGCAAATTGTAAGCTGCTGGCAGTTATCAGATGCATTGCTATTAGTTCTGTAAAACTATCTGGATATGCTATGATAATGGTGGCACCGGTCACAAGTATTCCTCAGTATTTAATCTGGTGCATAGTGACACAAAGCAAAACATGGCTGCCATAAATGATACAGTCATAATTCAGGTTATTACCTTGTTTAATAGAATTTTACATTACAACTATTTTGTTTTTGTAGTGTGCGACGGTTCTTGATGTAGCGCATTCATTGGATTTGCTGGAGAGCAAGTGATTTAAGTTTATATTCAAATATTCATATTAGCATGTAAAGTGGTAACATATTAGCATGTAAAGTGTTATGATACTTGCAAATTAACTTAAGATTTGACCCCTGTCATTTTTCAAGTAACATCAGTAAAATAATGTAGTATACATTGCATTAATTCAAGCTTTTCCTCTGGCTTTGTGTTTGCTTATTTTTTTTTTCAAAGGTTTATAATGGCCGAGCTGTTGCAAACAGAAAGGACCTATGTGAAGGACCTAGAGACATGCATTCATACCTACATGGCAGAATTGAGGAACCCAGAGGTGAACAGACCTTTGGGCATTGTAGGCAAAGAGCATGTATTATTTGGCAACATGGAGGAGATATTTGAGTTTCACAATAGGTGAGTGGTGTATTTCCGACATTACATTGCTCAGCCCATTTCTTTGTGTGTGTTCAAAGACAAATTTTGTTAGGATCCTTCTCTTTCTATTTTATTGGACTCTGTTATCATCAATTATGTGAAGGCATCAATCCCTCTAGCTTGCCAGGCACTATCACAAAGTACAAAATTTAGGAAGAAAGAGTCGTGATCGAATTTAGACCCTGAACTCCTTTTGTGGTGTATATTTACCATTAGGAACCAGATCTTTTTTTATCGATACCTTTTTCAATGCCGATTAATATTATGTTGTACTTTTTGGACTTGGCAGCTGCATTGTAGTCATAATGCTTTTTCTCACAGACCTTATTTGCACATTTTCAGTATATTCTTGAAGGAGCTTGAAAAGTATGAAACAATGCCGGAAGATGTTGGTCACTGCTTTGTGACATGGGTAAGTTTTATCACTGCATGTTTAATGCTTATTTCTTATGCTTTGACTTTAAAATTTCATGTTTCTCCTTTTACAGGCACAAAAGTTCGAAATTTATGTGAAATATTGTAAAAACAAACCAGAGTCAAATGCTTTGCTTATACAACATGCTGGCACATTTTTTGAGGTGAGTACTACTTTTTTTTTTCACATGTTTACTGCTTCTTAACATTCGTACCTATCTCTCTGGATGCCAAGAAAGCCATTATAGATTTGGCTCACTGGGCTATACACTCGTGCTCTCACCTGTCAAGCATCAGGTCATTAACTTTATTTTTGATGGCTGAAGGGACATTGGGGTTGAGGTGGAATGTGTAAAAGATGTATATAGTAGACTCTCAGTAAACGGAAATCTGTTAAACTTAACTGCTGCCTAAGTGGAACAACTACCTCCAGCAGGATTGGTTTCATACTTGGATTTTCCACTTTCATTCATCCCTCAATAAACAGAACTTCATTTGAATGGAACACATTTTCCTGGTCTCTTCCGGTTCCAGTTAACGAGAGTTTATTGTGTGTAAAGCATTGTATACACATTAAAAACTTTGAAGTTATTCCAGAGCTTCACCTCATTGCTAAACCCAATTCACATGCTAAGAAAAAAGCTTCATTCTTAGTATTAGAACACTCAAGAAAGCTTAAAGGTTATCTATCCACTCATGCTCTCATTTTGCCTTATTATACATTAATCATTAGCCTTATCGCTGCTTATGTTGACACAGTGTCAGTCATCGTCTGTTCAGCTTCAGCTGTCACAAAACCTTGTTCTGCACACTATATTGCTACGTAGCTGACATATCAGGGGTCAGAAGACGACAACGAGGAAGTGGTCTGTCGGTTGTGCGTGGGAAGTGTCGGTAGAGGATTTTTGGCCGTCATCGGTATTGCAGCTTCACCTCTATAAGCTGGAATATCTAGTTTTCCTGCTGCGGTCGTCCAGAGAAGCTCGGTGAGGAAAAGCACCGAGGTGGCGGAGAGCGGGATTGGCGACGTAGCGGCGACGGGGAGCGAGAGCTGCGGCGACCGGACGAAGGGGCGTCAGGGTAGCGGCGACCGGAAAAAGGGGCATCAGTGGAAGGCTCGTAAGATGAGGATAAATAGAAATTGAAGGGTGCGGCGACTGAACGTCGAGGGGTCGTCGAATGCATGAGCGCCGAGGTAGAGAAAGTCTGATGTGGTTGGTTTGACCAACGGCGGCGGCAATAGCAAGAAACGTGCCCAGAAAACAAACAGGCCGGTGGTCGGGTGTTCGCCATTCCGAAGGATTACGGAAGAGCATTGTTGGCGGTGAACGGCGAGCATGTCCTGAGGAGTAAGACGCGACTTCAGGGCGAGTCAAGGGACATGCTGATGGAAGGCCGAGGTTCGCAAACTTCTGCCTCATCACAGCTTGTATTAATGCCACTAACGGCTATTGTTGGTCAGAAGCGAGCGTTGCAAAAACGGGTGGCTAAAGAGCAGCCGGACAGGCGGCTTCGATTTCCCGACGAACAATGCGCGTGATGTTGTAATACGTGGTGGACTGGCGGGCGGCTTCACGCGATGTGGCTGCGGCCGTGTTGGGCAGCCGGGTTAATTGCTGAGTAATACGGCGGCTCTTGGCTTCTTCGAACTGCCGGCACTCTTTAATGATGGCGTCGACGATGGCAACGTTGTATTCTAGAAGATTAAAGGCGTCGTCTGCTATGCCTTTCAGCACATGGGCCACTTTCTCAGACTCACTCATGTGCTCGTCAATCTGGCGGCATAGGGCGATGACGCCGTGGATGTACGCGACGTACGACTCCGTCGACGTCTGTGCACGAGCCGCCAGTTGATTCCGCACTGCGATCTGCCGCCCAACGGTGTCGCCAAAAAGGTCACGGATCTTCTCTTTAAAGGAGTCCCAGCTTGTAATCTCCGCTTCGTGCATCTCGAACCACACCCGCGGTGGGCCATCGAGGTAAAAAAGCACATTGGCAAGCATAAGAGTCGGGTCCCACCTATAGCTTGTGCTGACCCGTTCGTACCGGTTGATCCATTTGTCGATGTCAACGCCATCCTGACCGGAAAATACACCGGTATCATGAGCAGGAGGTAGAACGACGTACGTATAAGTCACGGAAGGGGCAGGTGGTGAAGATGATGGTTGTTCAACCTGTGACATGGTTGGACCTGTGATGATGCGGCCGTTGCGGAGCTTCGTGATGAAGACAGGGAAGTACCCAGCTTGTCCACTACAAAACAAAGATGTTACATAAAAATGACATGAGGCGTGTCTATTTAGAATCTATATTGAAACTGATGTTTATAGCATCGACTAAGATGGAAGACAGCACGCACAACCAACAGACCACTTTCTCATTGTCGTCTTCTGACCCCTGATACGTCAGCTACGTAGCAATATTTTTAGTTTTAGTCAAGTTATAATAATATCATATGCATGAAGAATAAGCTGCTCATCTATTATATATTCACTCTCAACTTACTAAGTTAAACCTGGATATAATGAAATTCTCGGGAAAGTTCGTTATGAAGAGGATTTCGTTATATTCAGGTTCAGTACAAAAATTTGAAAAACAAGTGCACAAATTAAACAAACTGAGTACTGAAGAAAGAGCTAACCCCAAACACTTATTTAGCGCTAAAAAGCTTCGTTATTATTACGATAGCAATTATATGGACACTTGGCGAGTTTTTGTTGTCGCCACCTTGTTTCTTAACCAGTCCAAATAGTTAACATGGCCCCGTGCACCGTAACTTCTTGAAGGGGTAAAAGCACGCGAGCAGCGCTGCTGAAGCAGAGACCAAATGAGCCGGCCCATCTCTATCGCCTGGAGGGCTTATACAATAACATCCCCCCGCGTGTTAGAAGTGCCATCAATTGCTCAAACAAAGGAAACCACCCATCTTCAACGAGCATGAAAAGACTTGGTCTTTAGGGGGGGGGGGTGTCGCTCTAGTAGCAACAGTGAACTTTGATTTCAAGGGCGTGGTTGCGATTGCTGGCGCGCGCACTATCTCAGCTAGCATCAGTGTGCTTTCATTGCACAGTGACTGTCTGAAAAGAGAGAGCGCCTCTCTCTGGAGCGACTGTAGCGTTTTGCAAGAGGTTCACAATGTCGAATCCAAAAGTTGGCTGCCTGCCTTACTTTATATAATATTACAATTTGTTGCTATCGCCATGCATAGCATTCAACGCGCCCTCATGTTGTTGCCCGAGTTAACCGCTAATCGCGAACGCTATGAACCCGTGAACTCGCGGCGCAGTGCAAGACGGAAGCGCATAAAAAGTCAACCTCCAAAGATCTGTTGTCACTACGGTCTCTGAGAGTCTCCATTAGTACCTAACCAGACATTCTGTCGGTAGTGACAACCCGATTCCCCACATAAAAAAGTAAAAAAGCAAAGCTCATCGTTGTGGGGGGCCACACCGTGCGCTTGTGGTGAAACCATGCACGCGCACATGGCGTGAAAATGAAGAGCGAACGACACGGATACCGCGGGAAACTATTCGGTAAAGCACCCTCCTTATGCAGTGTGGCCCCACATGTGATGCTAACTAGAAGAGTGGTATTACCAATGCCAAAGTAGTTTTCTTTCTTGTTTTTGATTTGGAGGCAGGGGGAGGGAGGGCACATGCACACATGTGCCTGTGGCAGCAAGAATGGTGGCAACGCTAGCTTATGGGGCACAGACCCGCCTCGCGCACACCGTTACGCAATAATGAGCACTCACTTTTGCATGGAAGTTGCTGCCCCTGCGTCCCGCTTTGCCGGCGGTGGGGCAACCGCGGAAGATGCATGCTCGTGCCAAAATCACAAAATCGGGGCAAAATTTCTCATTGTCTGTGGTGAAAATTCGTTATATCAAGGATGTGTCTTGCTGTTACTTTATTGCAAAGAGGTCGCAAATAGATGTGGTTTTCTGGGTTAATGGTGGGGAATGAAAAAACTTAGATCAAGAAATTTATTATGTGGAGACTTGTTATAAGCAGGTTTTACTGTATATTTTGGGGTTTTTTTTAACAAAGATCTCACCCACCATTGAATCTTTGAAGAAAATAAAATTTAATTGTTTTGCTAAAAAAATATTTTTTTTTGGTTAAGCACATGTTATTTTTTTGGTTAAACAGTGAGCCTTGTTCTCTCTTGTTGAAATGGAATTTTTTTATTACCTCATTTGAAAACTGACTGATAGGGCTATATGAATTATTTATTGTATCGAATTTGTCTTTTTTATTATATTTTTATTAATTTTTGTAGTTAATGTTACATAGTGATGATGCAGAGTTGTTTATGTTGATTTTCCTTATCTGTTTTGGTTTTTAGTTTCAGTTTGTATTTTTCAATCAAACCTTTTTTAAACAATTTCAGGAAGTGCAACACAGGCATGGTGTTCCTCATCCTATCCCGGCATATCTGATTAAACCAGTTCAGCGGATAACAAAGTACCAGCTGCTATTAAAGGATCTGTTAGCATGCTGTGAAGATGGTGTACAGGGTGAAATACGGGTTAGTGTACATCTGTCAGCCCTCCTTTGATATACATGTGATACCTGAATGTTCATGCACTATATCTGGCTTTTGTTTTCTTCAACTGCCCCCTCTCTCTTTTTTTCAGGATGGGCTGGAAGTGATGTTGAATGTACCGAAAAAGGCAAATGATGCTATGCATTTGAGTCTTTTGGATGGCTGTGATGTAAGCTTCTACTTCTCACTTGTATTACAGTGAAACTTTACTGAAAATTATTATCAAGAAGCTTGAGAACTCAGTTTTAACTTTTACGTTGACTGCTGTATTAATTAGCTTCATGTATACATGAAGTTGTCATAAATCTACTACACAGGAATATTTATTCACTCTGCAAGGTGATGCATGTTTTAGTTTTAGTGACACACATTACGAGAATAATGGGCCACTAATGAAGTTGCTAAAGGGACACTAAAGGCAACTATTAAGTCGACATTGATTGTTGAAATAGTGGTCCAGAAACCTCGTAGTGTTACTTTTGTGCTGAGGAAGTGCTTATTTTGAAATAAATTCACATATAGTGGTCCGCATTGGGTTAGTACACTTCAAATTACCCGCCTAAACGAAACGTCTGACGTCATTGTTGCCGTGCAAAATGTTGCCTGGCTTGATTGCATGGCCGCTGACACTAGTAGCAGCAGAGGGAAAGGAGTGGGAGCCCTACAGCAGCAACAACTGCCATTGGACGATTTCTTGCTATGTCCTCCGAGATGGCAGGCGTGCTTGGTTCAACTGGGCCTCACTAGATGGCACGCCCTGTCCAGTTTAACCAGCCAAAAATTGAATTTTTGAACCACTCGCACCATTCTCTGTTGTAACGTCCGGCGGTTTTTTTTTTCCATGAATCAAACAGAAACGAACAAGCAGCACTTTATGCGCCTCTTGATGCACAGAAGGTTTTTCATTTGGGACAGCTAGATCGATTACTAGTGATTAATTGTAGGCGGTAAGTCTGACGTCATCGGGATCATTTTGTGAACGTCCTAGTGTGGCGCATTTCTTCTCGTGCATTTGCCTTAATTTCTCTGTAAGTAGGACACTGCTGTTGATAGTATTGTCGTTTTAGAAGTTGTCATACATTGGGGTTTCACTCTGACGTAAATTGTTACCTGACTTGAGTGTCCCTTTAAGTAAATGAGTGGGCTTATGGTCCAGCTTTAAAAAAAAAATGATTCACTATATCTAAAACCACCAAACTGAACATTTTGTTTATGTGTGTGCGTGCATATGCATGCATGTGTGTATGCATGCAATTGCGTCAAGATAGCCATATGATGTGTCATTACTCTTGCACTGAAATTGTGAAGGTACAAAAAGTCACGTTCTTACATGTAAGGACCACCTTTCAAGCGAGGCAGAGTGGTCTTGTGCATTTGTAAATTAGTTCTTTGCTATGCAAAATGTCTGAATGTTAGCAAAATATGTATGCAAGCTAAACAACAGTTGAAAGGTTAGTTGTTGAGGCTCAAGTTAGCCCTGCATAAAAAAAACAAACAAGATGCTGCACGTGAAAAGAAGAAAGAAAAAATTGTTGTGCATATCTGACTTTTGAACGACTGTTTGATAGGCTTGTAGCAAACAGTTGAAACAAGAGAAAGCAATGTTAGCCAGCCTTGAGTGAATAGCAGCGCCTGCTTGGAATCTTTATCATCCATCTATTGCATCCCTTTCATTGGCAAGGACAGGCAACTATTACTCGCAGTCTTAATCAAACGGGGCAATGCGTTATGTGGGATACATATTGTGGTGTCTTCAGTGGGCAGTAGGTATTGGTAGTAGCGAAAGCTTAGGCTAACTAGTGAGGTTGGTTAGCTCAGCTACAGATTTGCTGCAAGCGATAGCTAGGCAGGTCATGCAATTGAAACCTCTATAAAAAATATTTATCAGCCTTTCAAAGAAGCTTGTGTGTTCAAATAGTGCACAAAACCAAATGCTGCGCAGTACACTTGTAAGTTCCACAAGATGTCTGTAGCATTTAGGTTATCATTGTATGGCGTTGTTTTCTTTTTGTTTCTTTTTTACAGGTTTCTCTTGACCAGTTAGGTGAAGTTGTGTTGCAAGATTCCTTCCAAGTTTTTGACTCCAGAGCAATTATCCGCAAGGGCCGAGAGCGGCACATCTTCCTTTTCGAATTATATTTGCTCTTCAGCAAAGAGATGAAAGATTCTAATGGCAAAGTAAAATACGTCTACAAGCAGAAACTCATGGTGAGTGTATTCTCTTAATGCTTGCTATCTTTTGACTTTGTGCTAGTGCCCAAAATGCATTCTTGAAGAGCTTAATCTCTGGCCTGCATGTTTATTTACAGACATCTGAAGTCGGCATAACAGAGCACGTAGAAGGAGATGAGTGCAAATTTGCTGTTTGGACAGCAGTGTGGACTGAGCATGGGCCCACATCCGAGAACAAGATAATACTGAAGGTAGAGAAAGTTGCTTGGGATTGAGTGAATAGCAGAACTGTGAATTTGGGGACATTTCTGTGATACTGTAAACTAAAATATATAGAAACTTTTTTTTTCTTGTAACATATTATTTTGGTGCTTCTTGATTGTGGCAGGGCCACAGTTATATAAAGGGAAAAAAAAGGAAACAAGAATTTGTTGACGTTAGAGTGTGTTAATTCAATGCATTTTGTAAACATTGTGGCATCTATAGCATTCTGTTCAGACTGTGATGCCTTGTAACTGAAATGCAGTCTGTGATGATATGTTCTAGTGGGCTACTCAGTTCTGTGACATGATGAGTCAGTGTGCCAGAAATAATAATGTTCACACGGGCATGAAGGATTAATGCATTGGACATACATGAAGCTCGGTGTCTGTTTAACATAAGTTCTGTGCATGCATGTCCGAAGTCTTACACCGCACAGTTTAATCATATCATACTAACTAGATAACTACCCGGCCAAAAAACTATTGGATAAGCGTGGCTTGTTCTGGTTGGCACTTTTTAAAAGCTTAAATATATCAATTCATTAATTGATTGATTGATTTGTGGGGTTTAACGTCCCAAAACCACTATATGATTATGAGAGACGCCGTAGTGGAGGGCTCCGGAAATTTTGACCACCTGGGGTTCTTTAACGTGCGCCCAAATCTGAGCACACGGGCCTACAACATTTCCGCCTCCATCGGAAATGCAGCCGCCGCAGCCGGGAATCGAACCCGCGACCTGCGGGTCAGCAGCCGAGTACCTTAGCCACTAGACCACCACGGCGGGGCATATCAATTCATTACTAGTGGATGTTGTTGAACTTGGACGTACTTTCATTCCACATACTTACTTCAGTATTTTTGTTGCGATTACCTATAAAAGTGTGTTTTAAACATATTTTAGCACAGTGTATTTATTTGTTTATTTCTCTATTTATGCATTTTAATTTTTGTCGACACAGGCTTCCTCACTTGAAGTAAAGCAGACATGGGTGAAGAAACTGCGACAGGTGATTCAGGAAACCTACTTCAACTCTACTCTATCAACACTGAACCTGAACAAGAGCACCAAGCTTACTTCCAAGCTTTTCAGCAACCGATCGAGCAGGTAACATACCTTTGTTTCAGTGTTTGTGTGAAAGCTTCATACTAATGATGTGCTTGCTGATTTCGATTTAATTTAAAATGTTCTTGATATTCTCAAAGGAGTACTGACACAAAATTTTGATGGACAGACAACTTGTTGAATAGATTTGCATTAGGCACACACAAATACTTGGAAGAAGGCACATACAGATACGTATTTCTGTATGTTCGCTGGTACCGAGTTTTTCGTGCATGTTTCCACCAAAATCTGTGAGTCATGACAAGCTTCGCTTATGAAAATTAATCCAGCATGCAAGCCAGGCTTGTGCAGTTCTCTATAGAGAAAATACATATAAATAATGGTACTCAGAAAGACGGCTTTATTTATCTTGTGCTTAGCTCCTTATTAAAATTTGATAATAATAATTGCCAGTGTTTAGCACCCCAATACCATCATATGATTATTAAAGATGCTGTAGTGGAGAGCTCCGGAAATTTCGACCTCCTGGGGTTCTTAAACATGCACCCAAATCTGAGCATACGGGCCTTCAGCATTTTCACTTCAATCGAGAATGCATCTGCCGCAGACGGGATTCGATCCCGCGACCTGCGGATCAGCAGCCCAGTGCTTTAACCACTATGCCATCGCAGCGGGGCCCTTAATCATAATTTACTAGTGCATTTCCCAGCACTGCGTATTCTCCTAGCTAATGGTGGCACGTGGCCTGCTTCAAGTGGAGACGAGGTCCTAGTAGCGCTTGCTGGGGCTTGTCTATTATGTTTGTTTATGTCAAGAGGGCAGAGTCTACACTTTCTACATCATAGCACAAGCAAACTAAGTTTGAACACTTGCAGTAAGTGAATAGCTGACATTAGTTGGGCACACTGCATAGCCAAAAAGCTAGCTTTACAATTATGAAAAGGGTCTATTGATATTTACAATGGACCTTTGCACAACCTGAAGTGAGGTGTGAAATGGTTTACATTTATCAGGAGTTCCACTTGCTGAGAGAAGCTGTAGAACAGTGGGATCCCTTGTGGACTGCTGGAAATAAGCAAGAACTTCTTGCAGTGAGAGAGAAGGAGGGGGTGATCGTAAATAATGCAACATGCAGCATGAAATAGGGGCCTTTTGTTTCTTCCTGACAAAGTATTGTGTTTCTGAGCGCCACACTGATTCGATCTCAGGAGCTTGTCAACATATCGTGCAATCTGCAGCTACATAGAACATCTTTCTAGCTATGCTCGCTGTTCAAATATACAAGCCTAGAAAAAGCATGCTCGTACTCTCATGTGGTAGGAAGGGGAAACATATGGTTAAGGGGAAGCATAAGTCAGCTCTATCATAATGCAGTGGTGATAAGTGGTGAGGTATATCAAAATTCTGACAAGGTGGCTGTCACAGGACATACCCCAGCATTCTAGAACGTCTCAATCACTCTTCACTTTACCTTGGCTTGAGAAGGAAATGGGAGCGCTCTCTTTAGGCAGAGCAAGTTGCTGCATATCAGCTGTAACCTGCCGCGATTTTTGAGAACCGCAGCATCATTTTCAGTCAAGCAGTGGGGAAGTTCTCAACTCACACTCGATCCGGCACACCTTGCTGGACTGCCTGTTGTGACAACAGCGCCACTTCCAGCTACCGCTTGTGATGGCGCCGCACAACACCACAGAGTTTTCAAACTGAGCTGGTTCTGTAATAGTTTCTGCAGGCCACAGGTTGTGGACACCTGGCGTAGGAGGAATAAATTGGACACCATGAAGACATTTCATAGAACAACAATTTACAAAAAAAGAAATTGGAGGTCCATTAGCCATTCACTTACGTATCTGTCTTTTTGAGCCACATCACCAAACCCTGTTTGAGGTTTTGTCGTTAACTGTCATTCTCAAATTATGACTTTCAGCTTTGTTTCTACCATGAGTAAGTTACACTGGCATTTTGGTCTTGCCGTTGGAAACACTTGGTTAGTTCACCAACCATGAATGAGCATGACTCGGCACAAAGAACAAGAGACTGGAAAAAGAAAAAAAAAAACAGAGGACTACTGCATACAACATTGTCACTGATGCATTTAGCGATGTAGCTGAAAGAGCCCGTTTATATTTCCTTATGGTGTTGCTTACAAGTATTTTTGTCTGGAGTAACAAAAATAGATGGTTCTGTTCAAAGTTTATTTTTAAAACACAATGAATGCAAGACTAACCAAACAGGAGGTTGGCATTTATTAACTCTTTCCTTACCACGGGAAAATTGGCATATTTTTGTATGTTGCAGCTAGGAATTTTCTGTGCCGTCGCTACTAGATTTACAGTGCCATGCAATACATCAAAATAAAGAAGAATGAATGTGCTTTTGAATGCTTTTTATTTTAAAACAATAAAGAAAATTTATTTGGCAACAAAAATTCGTATACAATAAAAATAAAAAAAATTTTCAAAAATTTTATTTGAAAACAAAGCGATATCTCAGACAAAAAATTTTTCTGAGAAATTTCGAAATGTACAAAATGTTTAGTAATCACAGGGCAACATTATTTAGAAGAATCGTTAAAATTGACAAAGCTGTTTTTGAGTTACAAAAAAATTGCCTGATGCATAGCGAAATAGCGAAGTTCTGAGTTGGTCATACGCGAGATTTTTTTTTTTTTTTTTAAGAAAAAAACTTTACAGCAAAATATTACATACCAAAATGCAAGTACTAAATGTAGGGTTTGAAAGGTACATTTGACGGAAGAACTGACAGATCTAAATAGGTAACAAAAATTGACAAACACAAATAATTAGGTACGTTCACAACAAATGTCGTAATGATTTACTTATATCTTCCGAGTATAAAATTATGGAAAATTATGAGAGGTGCAAAATATTTAAAACAGCGTATTTAACCATTCCTTCATCAACTGAAATTTCGCGATACGGCTGGAAAAACGTTGCAGAGCAGTCATTGATGTGTTGAAGAAGCCAAGACACCTTGTCTAGTTTTTGTGCGGTAGCGCCGTTCGTTTCGGGATCTGAAACATGCAGCATGGCCAAAAGTGCGGTGAAACGCCGCCTTGACATGACTTTTGGTGGAAGAAGTCCAGAAAGCGTTTTAGTCGTACTCCAGTACAAATTTAGACGCGGAAGTTCTAATATCCCCATTTACATCAGGAGTCCGATGAACTTCATCATCTCCTCCGGCGTCACTTCCTTCCACGATCCGTCTTTCTCACTGTATGTCGGCTTTTCAAGTATGTGGGCCCACGCATACTTGTTGGTGTTGAGACAGATTGCGCGGATCACCTCCGCCGTGAAGAAGAGGCGAAAAAAATCCAGTGCTCTCGTCAGCCGATGAGCGCGACTGCGGAGCGCCATGCCGAAGTCGATGCCCGGATCCCTCTGGGGTCGGAAGTCCACGCGTCTTTGTACTGGAGGCAGCACATCGCCCCCATATGAAGTAGACACGCTAGAAATAATAATAACAATATGTGGGACACATACAGAGCAAGTTAGCCAGCTCCAGAACACGACAAACAAAACAGAAGGTGAAAACCAAACATACCCGCGACTAACAGCTGACGTTCCCGGCTGATCTGATGAAATTTCTTCATCGGAGCTAAAATCCGATGTCACCACATC
This sequence comes from Rhipicephalus annulatus, assembly GCA_013436015.1. NCBI lineage: Eukaryota > Metazoa > Arthropoda > Arachnida > Ixodida > Ixodidae > Rhipicephalus > Rhipicephalus annulatus. The sequence continues at coordinate 349,437 of WOVY01012378.1, forward strand.
GTTGTCTGATTCCTCACTACTCGAGGAATTCAAAAGATCGCTCGTCGAGGCGTCGGCATCGAGCGAAATCGCTTTTTTCCGAGCGTGCGTGGTTTCTGATGTTGACGCCATCGCGTGAATCACATGCGCTTCAACCTTTGAACAAGCGTGACCGTTAAAAATCACCGCCACGCGGTAAAAATGCAAACCGTACAGAAAAAGCAATTCTAGTGTGTGTACCATCGCCTAAATGGCGCTACAAGTCCATAGGCACGGTGTTTTTGAAAAATAGGGGCGCGAAATCATCGTTCACCGTTGAATAATGCCTAGTGGCGTGGTAAGGAAAGAGTTAAGCAGTTTTCTTTGAAAGGTTTCGATTTATTGAGATTTAATTCTTTACAGAACATTAGAGGTGCCCTTCATACATGCCAAATATATCATGTTCCTGCAGCTTCGCAAGCTTTTTATTGATAAATAAAAAAATATATTGTTAAATGTTTTGCAGCTCTTCAACTTACCAGGACACTTGAGGGGTAGACATGAAATTGCAGGTGTAGTAAGCTCATGATATTATAGAGTAACAGAAAGAAATTATGTTTAGTTTGCTTCTAGAAATGGGACTTAATTCTCCATGATCATTTGGATTTATTCTTCACCTGCTGTCATAGCTCAGCATGTGACATGCCCCGTTGCTGAGCTTGAGGGTGTGGATTCAATTCCTGGTCACTGTGAAATGGAAGAATGCCTGTCTGCTTAGATAGAGGTGCACGATAAGGAATCCCAGGTGGTCAAAATAAACCCAGAGTTCCTCGCTACGGCGTGCCTCTTCATTCTCTTCGTGTTTTATTTTAATGTGTCCTGTGTTGTGTTGCGGTTACCGTTGCTAGTCATGGATCACCAAATGGCGTACACCCACAGTATGTGTGCATTCCTGCAACACAACTACCCATAGGGCCGTGTAAATTCACCACAATTGTACTGTATCTTAATGTCACAGTAGCGTATTTTTCGATAGTTGGGCCATGTGAAATTTGACTTCAATGTTAAAATAAAACATCAGCATTTTCTTAGCTTGAGACCTCATCAGAATTTTTTTATACAGATTTTTATGGCATAGTATTCTTGGTTTCAAAAATAAATGTCAGTAACTCTTTAAAGACTTCCACTGTATTGAAACAGCTGTATATCCTCCCGAGACTTTGCAATGAGAAATTTGTCCAATATATAGGACATTGCAACACAGTGCACCATAGCTTTCAAAATGTTTGCTCTTTCCGAAAAGCATTTTCTCAGCTGCTTGCGAGACCCTTGCTGCTTCTAATGAATATGTTCAAAGTCGGTTTTTTTCCTCCTCTCAGGAGCACTCGAAATGGCGAAATTGAACACGAACAACTTTTACGGCTGTTGCCGAAGAAGTGACTGTATTTATATTCATTCAAGATGTCTTAAAAGTTTAAGCATTGATTCGTGTTCGTAAGAGGTTGAAGTACACAAATGATGATGATGATTAAATAAACATTTATTTTTCGAAACAGTGTCCCCGAGTTTGTGAGCTCGGGGTCACCCTAGGTGGGAGGGTTCCTTATTCGAGAAATCCTCTGGCCGTAATCGCCTCCCGGGCCCTGGTGAAAAGTCCTCGTTGGTCGTCCAGGTCGCGTACGGCAATCTTAGCCTCCCAGGTCTCGGCTAGGGAGTCGATACGTGCAGTCATTGTGGGCTTGGTATTGGCATCTTCATGGGGCCACGGGTACTCGAGTAGTAGGTGGGCCAGTGTGTCTGGCACGTCGCATATCGGGCAGTTGTAGGCGTATAGTATTGATGTAGAATCTATGCAGTAGGGTGCTGTGTGTATAGGTGTTAGCTTGAAGTCTCCGAAATGCTGTGGCGGATATACCCTGCGAGCTAGACAAAAGTGTTGTAGGATGGCGTTGTATGTCGGTGGTATGATCTGCACTTCTTCTGCAGCACTGGCTAACCGCGGGTCAAGCGAGGCGCTGAGGAAGGCCCGGTTGATGTGACCGCGGGCCGCGGCGTGGGCCGCTTCATTTCTCTCGTGCCCCGGCAACCATACCACGCAGGTGTAAAGAAGCGGATTTCGGCTCTTTCTCAGAATTTTGAGAGCTTCTGCAGAGATTCGGCCTCGCGTGTCATTGTGGACAGCGGATTGGGAATCTGTGAAAACTACGACCGCGTCCTTACCAGTCGTAGTGGCAAGGGCAATCACTGCTTCCTCAGCAGACTCAAAGCTCCGCACCTGGAGGGTGGCGAATGCCAGCTCTTGTCCTTCTGCATCGACCACACTCAAAGCGTAGGTGTTTTTGCCCAGGTATTTAGTCGCGTCGACATAGCGAGCATCTGGATCGTGATGGTGTGTTCTGCGGATGATGTCGACTCTAGTGATTCGTCTTTCCCGGTGGTACGTGGTACTTGGACGATGCTGAAGGATTCTTGCAGGTATGGCGGCATCTTTTCTTTGCGGTCTGCCTCGCAGATGTAGATCTCGCTGTAGCCCAAGCGCTCAAGGAACGATCTGCCCATCGACGTAAGCTTAAGCCTCTCGAGATGGCTGGTTCGTTGGGCTTCTGCCAGCTCTTGCCAGGTGTTGTGTATATCCACTCTTAGGAGTGTCGTGGTCGACGCCATTGGAGGTAGCCCTATGGCGAGCTTGGTAGCTGTGCGGATGAGCAAATTCAGCTTGTCTACTTCAGATGTCTTGAGAGCAAGATACGGGGCTCCATGGGTGATTCGACTGGTTAGAAGAGCCTGCACAACTCTCAGGGTATCGTTTTTCTTCAGGCCACTGCGTCGGTTTGCGACTCTCCTTACGAGGTGCGTGAGCTGGAAGACTGTGCGTTGAAGTCTAGAAAGCGTGGCAGCCCCTGATCCGTCCCTGAGTGTGCCGCTGGGGCTAGGAAATGGTTTGTCAAGCTCGGGGAAGTCTTCACTGTGGGAACTACCGCCATTCTCTCGGGCTTTCGCCTTCTCGAGTGTTTGTTGTCCAACTTGGTAAGGTGGTGGGTTTGGTCGTAGCTTCTTGCATTCCTTGCCGGCAGTTTCATGGGGCTGTTCGCATATTTTGCAGTTGGGAATACATTCTTGATCTGTGGTGACTGCGTCTTGTCCGCACTTGTAATAGAAGTCTTCTCTGGGCCTGGGACAGATGTCTTGTTGGTGCCCAATGGCACCAACAAGACATCTGCATTTGTGGCAGAACTGCACAGACTTTCGATAGGGTTTGCAGGGGTAGTATCCACTTTGGTAGGTGATGTAGTACGGGACGTGTGGGCCATTGAAAGTGATGGCGGCGATGGAAGACTGACCAAGCATGCGAGCGCCAAGGACCGTGTATCGAGAGTCGACTCAGAGACCAGCTACAATTTCAGCACTGCTAGTTCCTGGGAGAAGTCCGTAGATGACACATCTGCATACATCGTTGGGATGTCTCACGTGACAGTTCACACTGAAGAAAGTGCCGCCTAACTGGATGGTAGCAATGCTTCTCAGCTTGGTTGCGCGTTTTGTGTCGGCGGTACTAGCAATGATAATGTTTTCAACGTTCTGCAGTTCAACTCGAACGTTGTCGTAGAAATCCTGTTGTGTGAGACCGCTTGATCATTTGATAGCGTGCGTTATTGATGTTAGACTCCATTTCAATAAGTCGAGTCTGGCTTGTGGCATGTAGACGATTTTAAAGTCGTCCGTAGGAAAAGGGGGCATCTTCAAGTTGCATTGCTTCGAAGCTTTTTGCATGGGTGCGGGCTTTTTCTCGGTCTTCTCATTGGATGCATGAATCAGGTTCGGCGCTTGTTTTTTTTTTGCATCTGACTTGCAATCATTCTATGTGCTCCTTTCCTGTTGTTTTGCCACTGTTGACATCTTACGTCCATGCCGATTTTTCCGTGGGCGTCTCGGCGTTCACCTCTGTTTGCATTGATGTTGGTTCTTGTGGTCCTGTAGTAGCCATCAACTCACCTTGAAAGCCTACGTGGCTGGTAGCAAGGGGCGCCTCCCTCTAATCAGGTTTTCTGGTCGTGAGAGGAACGCAACGCTCCTTCCCGGGCCCATGTGTTCGACGGGTGTACTTGCCACGCGGACCACATGTGCAAGACGCGCCCGCGCGTCGGATCACGGCGTAAGGGTTAGCTAGGAGGACCTTGGTGTCGAGATGTTAAAAGTTCAATGTAGATAATCACTCACCACTTAGTGGGAGGTGTCAGTCCTTTCCTTGCAACTTGATGAATTGGCCAGCGCAAAAAGCGAGAAATAGCACAGCATTGAACCACAAAAACTAGCATGAAAAAGCAGGAGCCCATGTGAAGTGCAGCCGCACTGCGTGGCCCCCTAACGGAAACTCCAAGTACACAAAGTCATATTTGAGGAAAAAAATGGGGTAGTTTCTTGCAAGCGTTGCGTATTTCACAATCTGTAATATAATGCACATTGGTTGTCAATGAAAACAAAAACATGCCAGTACACTCGTGTGCTCTCTTGGTGCTCTACTAAGATTAATACGTTTTTTGCTGTGGTTATAATTATTAGATTTAAACTTCACAGGTTTTTCTTTATAGGTGATAAGTGCTGTGTGAGTGATGCCACGGCTGAGAAAATATTACCATTAATAATTGTATTCTGTGTTTGGAAGCAACAAATAAATGTATATTTGTTTTGCAAGATGTATTTTTTTTTTGTTACTGGCCTCAACTACATCGTACTTTCTGGTTTCCAAAAAGGTCTGCATGGAGTCTTAATGTCCAATATATTGTACAAGTTGGTGTGGCCAAGTAGCATCACATATTGAAAAACTACGTGATACTTTTCATCTTTGCACTCAGAAAAAGCAGTTTTTAATGTTCAGCAAAAATCCATCGCCATAAATTCACTCTAGGTCTCGGGAGGATACCTGAAACAGAGCTGTGGACAAAAACTAGATCTTGGCGCTCACGTAGAGAAGGTTCTCTGGAATAAAGTGTGTGCTGAATCTATTAAACTTTTTTTTATACTGAAACAATGTAATCTTCCCGTTAACTTGCAGTGTTATGTTTTGCCTTTTTAGAGACTTTGAGGACTCCTCCCAGGATGAAGGCCTGACTGACATGCAGGAGCGTGTGTCAGTAGCATCTTTTGGGTCCAGTAACACTACTGACAGTGAAAAGGTTAGTCATGCATGATCCTCGATTTTCAGTGCATTTAAATCAGTTAATTAACCTGTCGTATCTGGCTTATGGTGGCATACTACTGCTCATTCTTTCCTGCGTGAGCACAGGTGAGAAGAGAGAAGGCATCCATATAAAAAAATTTTAAGTTAGACTAGTAAATTCTTTGTCAAGGAAAATGAAACTGTCAATATATTATGTGTAAGCAAAAAGTGAAAAAGGATGAAAGTTCAGAGGTTATACCATCTTGAAGCTCTTGCACTAGTGTTCCAGGACATCGTGGATGTTTGCCATGTTAGCATAGCACTATATAGCAATTTATTGACAAGCAAGGGGTGGAAGTACTGTGCTGATTGTGCCATTCTGCGCCAATCTGACCTGCTGCGCCAAACTGTGCCTAAACGGCAATTTGCGTGTGCAATGCCAAATTTCGTCGAATTTTATCATCAACCAAGTAACACGCGCGTGCCACTCAAAGGACACAACCACGTCCATATCAAATTAGTTTGGTCACGTCGTAGTTTGGTTCATGCAAGAATCTTGCACCACGTGAAGAGAGTGCATGAATCTTGTCAAGGTGGCGTTACCTTTTGTTACCGCCCCATTAAATGCGTAAAGCTGTCTTGCTTAAACCACGCTCGAATGAAATTGGGAACCATTTAGATAATCTCGGAACCCTCCAATGAGATTACGCGCAGAACGCATACATTAGAGTTTGTTCTGGAACTTACGTGGCCACAATAACGATAACGCAGGAATCTTCGATGGTACACTTATAAATTCCGACGCACTTCGCTGCTTGGCAGATCATCGAGGTTCGACGCTTCATGTTCACTGCTACATGTCTACAGCGTGTATTGCTTGTAGAGTGACGTTTTGTTTTCTGGGCACAGGTCCGCCCAGCTCATGAAAATATTGTCTGCTGCCTTCGTCAACATCACGTCCCCATGACAATACAAAGGCTGACAGCTAACTCTTTTGGATTCGACATCCCGACACTCTACAAAACGCAGGTGTAAGAGAATAAGTACAGCCGCTCCGGGGAGAAATGCCCTTATTGCACAATCTCTTCCCTTTGAGAGTGCACTATGTAAAACGGTTTACGAGCCGTGCGCTGATGCTTGCCGATAGCGTGCGGGCCATCTATCCCAACCACATCCTTGGAATCAAAGTTCGCCACTGCTGCTCGAGTGACCCCCCATCTTTCTCCCGCGTATTTTCATGCTTGTTATAGATGGGCAGTGTGTTTCCTCTCTGCTTGAGCATCCGACGGCAGGTATAACACGCGGTGGGATGCTATTGCGTGCACCCTCTGAGCAATAGACATCAGCCGCCTCGTTTAATCTCGGCTTGAGCAGCGCTCGTCCCCCCAGTTTGCAAAATTTTACGTGCGGTTAGAACGTACGGGTAAGTCTGTTCGCTTGATCAGCATTGCATGCTTAGTAAAAACCGCTGAAATTTTTTGTGCTTACCATAAATAAAAAATTCTAATTAACAGTGATGTGTGACTCGAAACATCTGCTCCAAGACTAAATTTTGATGCTCCAAAACCGCATTATTCTTGCTCCCAAAGCTGCTTCAAAAGACTGAGGCCCGCCTACACCCCTGTATATTGTATTTTAGAGCATGCATTGGCAACCTGCTGGCTGCATGCAGCCTGCTGAGCAGTATTCTGCGGTTCCTGACATAACATCAAAGCCCCCTCTCCTACTTGAATCACTTAATATCTAAAGGCCAGTATACACTTTAAATGGGATTTTCGCTTGTAACTAATGTTTAATTAGAACTTTGTTACATGTGCACTGAAACTAAAGATCAATTCCAATCAGGTTTGGGCAGTAATTTCAATTCGTCGAATCTTTTTCCATGTCTGCAAGCCCCCCCCCCCCCTTCATTATTTGCTGTGCTCTCCCCCGCTGTGTCAGCTTCACGAAACTTGGCCCTCCACCTAGATAGGTTGCCAACCTTTGTTCCAGAGAAAACAGAAACTTATGATAGGGAGCTTTGAGGACGCTCAATTACATAAAAATGAGCGGCAAATCTAACCCTCTGTGGAAATAACTCTATGTAAACATTTTATGTACTACAAGGCGAAATGACAAATTGTAAAAAGGATGCAGTACAGCCGTGGCCATGTCTGTGTAGAGCCCTCGATCAGCCAGTTTTTGCTCTGCGAGCCGAAACTTTGAGGCAGTTTCGGGCTCTGAAGTGGTGTATCAGGAACATACACGGCCTAGTTGTCAGGCTGATCATGTCAGAGCCCGATACTGCCCCAAGGTTTTACCCAATAGAGCAAAAACAGGCTGTTCGCGTGCTCTACACACGTGGCCATGGCTGTACGTTTCAGTGATGAATGTGTCCCTTAATTCATCCTTGGTGGGCAGAGATATGGCACTATACAAAGATGAAAGGTAAGTTGTACATAGGGGTGATCTTCAAGACAATTTACATGCCTCTACGAGAAACGCATTAGAGTTGGTGGATGAAAGCATTTTTGAACAGCCCCAAAAATGCTACCAGCTGGAACTGCATGCTGTATTTAGTAGGCTCGTGCGAATAGTGAATTTTAAGTTCGAAGCAAATTTGAAGCGAATACTAATTTTGATTGAATAATTTCGAATCTGATTCGAATGGTATGTATGGCATATAAAAAATAAAGGGAATATATATCATGACTTAACTAACCTGCACAATACTTCTTTTGAATTTAAATAGGGGCTCTATGCAAATGCCTTTTTTTTTTGTTCAAAGGAAGTTGAAACAACCTTGACTAGTAGTTTCGGTAGGGTGCGAGTGATAACCTGTAAGATACTTAACATTTTAAAATTTATTATACTTGGATCATATAAGCTGTCATAACAAGCTTAATAAAATGAAAAATTGATTTGGGGGTAACATGTTCCTTTAAAAGGGCCCTGTAACACTTTTTTAAGTAGCCGTGGAGCCAGTAAACATGCTTGTTGCCTCGAAAGTTTACCGCCGCAAAGTTTCTAGAATCGGTTCAGTACGAGCGGAGTTCCAAATATTTGTTGCACACTTGCATTCTCTCTTCTCGTCTCGACGAAATAGCTGGAAGCTAAGCTGGGAGGAATAGCATGTCGAAAGAAAATACGTCCCACACACCTCGTGACCTTGAGCACCTCTTCTTTTTTTTTTCTTCGAATACGCGGCTTTTCAGTGAGGTAGCACACATACTCGTGGACAAGTGGTGGTCCCAGTAACAACGAGTGCACCATGCTCAAATCAGCCAATGGCTCTGACCAGAGCCGTATATTCCTTCTTGGTTGTGGCAAGTGATTTTTGAGCTTGTAGTGTCATTTGCCAAGGGAAGAAAGCAATGTTTAGCTTTGAAAATTTATTGTGAATTACAGGCTGCGTACTGCGCTACAATATTTGCCTCGTGTGTTCTCAGTAGCCTCGAGTACCGATTGACAGTGTTTTTTGAACATGTTCAGTAAGTGTTGCAAGGCCCTTTACATTTGAAGGAGGGCTTCGTGGCAAAGCCAATTTTTCCTAAATAAATGCTTTCACAGCTTAGCACTACTACATTGCAGTGAAACCGCCTTTACAGGTGGTAACATGCGGACTATTATACACCCATTCGTTCATTGTGAATACTTCGAAAATATTCGATAATTTAAATTCAAATCAAAGTGAATTCGAATACTCAACTATTTGTTCGAATATTCGCACAAGCCTAGTATTTAGGGTAAACAATAACACAGAGAATGCAGCATGGTAGTCACCGTGGAAGACAACGTGGGAAGCGCTTGTGCCCATGGTTTTCCTGTGGCGGTGAGGATTCATTGCTGGTTATTGAGCCCCTCAAACACAAGGTTTGCTTTGGTCATCGCAGTCCTCAGGCAATGCGCATAGGGAGTGCGAATGAAAATGGGAAATATCGGTGCACAGTGAATTTTGCCAACATTTCTTTAGAACCATTTGTGCTGCTGGCCATGATGTATAGGAGTTATCAGGAAATCAAGAGACTTCTTTATCTGGTGATTAGTTATGCAGAGAGGGAAACATCACCTGTATGTATGAGACACTAAGTTGGGCCATTCGGTGACACATTAGGACGAAAAATAGTGCCCCAACAGATGGAACAAAGGTAGGTACAAGACAACACAAGTGCTGACTCGCAACTGGTGATTTATTAGAATGTATGTGTTTTTGTCTGTAAATCACTGGTTGAAAGTCGGAGCTTGTGTTGTCTTATACCTACCTTCATCCCGTTCGTTTGTGCGCTATATTTTGCCATAATGTAGGCATAGTAGAAAAACTGTGCTTCATCACTTTATGAATGCTCTGAACTACACCACCAGGTGGTGGCTTCTCTTCCTGAGGTGCAGGGTTTTTACTTAAACAGGCATATTTTTTTCTTGTTTTTTTCTCTCACTGAGGAGTCATTTATTTTCTAAGGCAACCAGGACCAACTGAGTCGAGCCATTCAGCAGATGTAAGGTAAAGATAGATTTTTTTTGAAACAGTTCTCAGCAACAAATCTCAAGAGAGTGGTCTGGAACTGATGTACCAGTCTTGTGTTTTTGGTACTTAATTTTCGGCTATAGTAGTCATCCTTTTTACCAATTAAGTGGGTTCTGACTGTCTTAGAAGAATAAAAATATAGCTGATTTAAGGCTAAGTGCTCTTCTATGATGCCTCTTTACATCTGAAACAATTCTGATAAATAATGTGAACAATATGAAGGTCTAAGATAATGGTGGTATATAAACAGGACAGAAGGATGATTCTATGCTTCTCTTTATTCAATTTTCATGTTCTTGTGCTGTAGAACTTTCAGTTTCAAAATTGTAAGAAATCAAGTGTGGTACATATTTGTTTTGGATAAAAAAATAGTGGAGTCATAAATGATGTTGGAAGAGTTTGGATACATAGCTTCAATAACTTTTATTTTCTGATGTTTTCACGGACTACTGGAATGACATTCCGACTCCCGTTATGTTGGATGGTGAACATGTGCATAGTGAACTTGTGTTAGTATGTAGTCAAGTAGCCATGAATGTAGCATTTTGCGACCGTAAATTCAATATTTGCTGCCAGCATTGCTCACAACTAACTCGCTGCCGCATAATGGAAATAATTTACTAGCTTTAATAGATGTAAGGGTGTTTGGAGTATCAGCTGGGTAGTAATTTTCAGGGATACAATTACAATTTGTAGCACAACTGAATATGGAACAATATCTAAAAAAAACGAAAAGTTCATGGGAATTTCAAAGCATTTAACAATGGCTTAAATAAATACTGACGCTGGAAGCCACGAGGGGACTTGCCAGCATAGCAACCGTTGCTTAAGAAGCTTGCAGCTGCATGTACGGTAGTTCATTTCATTTGTGCTTGATGTAACTGCGCATTCACAAGTTTTATGATGCTAAAATGTGCAAACCATTTGATTTCACTTGTGTTTTAAAGTTGGCATTTTGCTTTTTACAGAATGCGAATAACAGCATGTGTCTGAGTTCTATTGAAACAGACAGTCTTTCAAAAGCCTTTAAAGAAAAATGCTACTCAAGAACAAAAAAAAAGTTTCATCAATTTTTAATTGAGTTAAATGAAATTTTTGCTGTTTACATAGGCATTTATGCTCATTTAAAATATCAGTTTTATTGTAAGTTGCACAGTTTTCATTTTGTACAATGACAATGTGTAAGATAAAGTACGTAGTTCTTTTTGGAAACACTTTTTTGCCACTAAGTTTTTATGGTTTGGAGTCATTAATGGCTCTCATTGCTCCACAATAACTGCAGAATACAAATAACTAACAAGAAAGTGCATATAATACATTGTAATGGACAGGCAAAATTTTAATGTGAGAAATCTTAGGATGTTCAGACCAATCTTATTGCTTACTTTAGGTTCGTAATAATTATATAGATGATGTCAAGTTTTGAAGGAGATATTTGAACTTTCCACATGTTTGAGGAATATCTGAGCAAAATTTTAACCTGATCGGGCTATCAGAAGTACCAAAAACATGATGTCAAAGCTCTAGAAGTTGCCTCAAATTGTATTGTGAAAAAAAAAAATATGCATTTTAAAGGTTTAAGTGGAAATCTCACCTATGCGGGAAATATATTCATTTTGTAATGATTTCTTCTATCATGAGAGCTTGGGAATCATGGTTATTTTGAGCATGTGGCTATGGTGAACTCCTCATGCAAAATGCAGTGGCAAGCAGCCAGGTGACAATTTCCAGGGGACTCTAAATCGTGAGCTCTTTGTAGTTTTTAATAGCCACCTTGTTCTCTTTAAAAGCATTTTAACATACTTATAGTTTTACCGTGTAGTATCCTCTGTTCATATTTGATACATTGAATTTAATGTATCAAAAAAGGTAATAAACTTCTCAGAACTTCATCGAATGGCAGTCACTGCATATTTAACATGTGATAGTGAAGTTATACCCCTGTCACATGGTAAATTTAATGTAATCTACAGCGAATGTAATTCGATAGTAATGTCATTTATTTGCTATCACATGGAGGAACTAATGCCATTCGATAAAAACATTTCTCATTGAATGACTTCTCAAAACACATTTGCATTAGAATTCAGACCAAAGTATAATCTCAGTGCCAGGGAACTTTTAGGGAAAGGGCTGTTAATTTATGAATAGGTAATTTTTGTCATTCTTAGATGTCTCATTCTCTACTAGATGAAACTATAACTGGTTCAACTATATAATAGCATCTACGGAAGTTTAAAAAAAAAAAAATACTCTCAACTACAAAGGCTGAATGCTAGCAATTTTTAATTTGTGCTTTGTTGTTGTTGCCTGTATCGCAGGTGTTCGTGTGATGGCACGTATTTTCATGACCAAGATTGGTGCATGTGTTTGGTGACTGCACGAATGATCTGCCCCTGTCTCATTTGTGCAGCAGGAGTGTCCGTTAATACTACGTGCTTCGGTTTACTGTACTCGCGATCGGTCAAATCATTAGCCATGTTGGCTTTCAATTGCTCTTGGCTTGAAATCGTTTGTGTTGCGCAGCTGTGGCAATTTTGTAAAATGGCTGCGTTGTAGGAACACCCTTTTAGTGATACAAATTTATTTTCGAGGATAAACACGTTACATGGAAGTTTTACCCTGCAGGGGCATCTGTGCAAGTAGGCGTTTGGTGTGTAGTGACACCACGGACCCGAGGTTACGGGGGGTTTTGACCTCTCCCACGCCTAGTCGTGCGTAGCTGAGCCGTGTCCGGGGAAAAGGGGATCCTGGGGGTTGAGGCGACGCTGGGTGATTGGACCTTTAAGACCCCTTGCAGAGGCAACACACCCCTTTGGCCCCGGCTTCACATAGACAGCACCCCTGGGCTGACCCACCCAGGGGAAATCGGCAGTCGCCTCTTCCTGTCTCCTTCTATCTCTCCATCTTCATCTTTTCTACTACTTTTGCTCTTTCCTGTACTCTCCTCACTTCTTTTTACTTCCACAATTCTCGGAAGCGAGGGTTAATCTGGTGTAGATATCCAACCTTGGGTAGATATATTAGGTTATAGCGACCATGTACGGCTGGCGCTTGCGTCTCCTTCGCGTCACGCAGCGTCCCCTTGTTGGGCTCAGAGATGGGTGGCTGGCATGGCCGTTGAATAAGCTACCTAATTAATGGGAACTCCTAGCCCCCTCACAACTGATCGCCCTTCCAGGAAGTAGTGCACCGATCCAATTTTTGAATTTCTCCCAAACAAGAACGATAACTTCCTGAAATACCACATCATTCAATGTGAAAGTACAGAAAAGAAAGCTAGAAGCATTTCATCTTTCCTTGTGTCCAAATGCCTTATAGAAACGTTAGGCACGGGCTACAAAGCCACAAAGACCTCCAGTGGTGACACGCTACTAGAATTGAAAGACCACACACAGTACCAAAGACTGCATAACCTTCCATCATTTGGTGATCAGCCTATCACCATCACACCACATGGAACCATGAACACCGTGAAGGGTGTTGTATCAGATGGAGACCTGATGGGACTCTCTGATGAGGAACTTCTAACAGGCTGGAAAGGCGAAAATGTCGTCCAGGTGCAGCGTATCAAAATAAGAAGAGAAAAGAAAGAAACCCCCAACGAAACACATCATACTCACTTTCGCATCTAGCACTCTCCCCACTGAAATAGCAACAGGATATCTTAAGCTGCCAGTCGGACCATACATACCCAACCCGCGGCGCTACTTTAAGTGTCAGAGGTAAGGGCATAGCTCGCAGAGCTGCCGAGGACAGCTTACCTGCGTGAAATGCGGCACCAAAGGTCATACCGCTGACGATGACTTTAAGTTACAAGTCCACTGCGTAAACTGTGAGGTTGATCATCCCTCATATTCCAGGTCATGCGTGGCCTGAAAATGGGAGAAAGAAATAATAATCACAAAGTTTAATTTGAACATAAGCTTCCGTGAAGCGCGGCAGCGCATTTCCCCGCATTTAACAGGGAACACATCGTATGTCAAAGTGGTGCGAGGGGGGTCAGCACCACTTCGGTTTTCGGCAATGCCTTGGACCACGCCTAGCAGGCCGAGGCAAACGCCACAAACCCCCGCGGGGAGAGCAGCCTCGACAGCCCCGCCCTTTCTGAATACTGCCCCACCGAAGGCCCCTGTGAATCCTGGTAGCAGCCAGGGCACCACACAAACTAAAGAGGTCCCCTCGACCTCTAGCCCGGTGGGATTGAAGGCTCCGTCTGTCGCGACAAAGCCTACAACAAAAACAGCACTATCTGGCGCCACTCCTGAGGCGATGTACACATTTAGTGCACCGGCGCAGACTGCGCCAAAGGAGCGGCGAGGTCCCCTTGATTGCTCTAAAAAAGACAAAACAGTAATTACAGGGCCTCCTAAAGGCTCTGTAAAATAAGTCACTTTTCTCTTTAAGACACCAGCCACACTCATTTCGTACACCCAGCACTTCTTTAATTCTAATATGGAGACACAAATTATACATTGGAACGTCAGAATACTGCTTCGAAACCTCGACGATGTCCAAGAACTCCTACACAAGCAGTCTCCAAAAGTACTGTGTGTACAAGAAACGCACCTAAAATCCAAGAATACAATTTTTTCGCGTCAATATGCCATCTTCCAAAATGTCAGAGATGATGCTGTAGCATCATCTGGTGATGTAGTCATAATTGTTAGTCGAAGAGTAGCATGTACTCATGTATTGCTACTAACATCCCTAGAGGCAGTGGCTGTTCGAGCAGTTCTATTGAATAAACTAGTCACCATCTGCTCTCTATACATATCCCCACAACACCGCCTTGAAAAACATGAATTCCAGTCTTTAATAGATGAGCTACCAGAACCTTATCTTGTCCTTGGAGACCTGAATGCGCACTGCAGTTTATGGGGGGACTCTCGCTGTGATGCATGAGGTCGTCTCATCGAACAGTTTCTCTTTTCATCAGGTGCCTGTCTGTTGAATAGCAAAGAACCAACATATTACAACCTCGCTAACAATACTTACTCATCGATAGACCTTAGCATTGCATCTCCGTCATTTTTATCCCTACTCCAATGGAAAACCATAAAAAATCAATTTGGAAGTGACCACTTTCGGGTTGTATTGAGCACACCAGTATTAAACAAATGTCCTCCACAGGCTTCCAAATGGCTCATAGAAAAAGCTGATTGGGACCAGTTTTATATGATTACTAGTTTATGTAGGGCTAACATATCATGTTTAAGCGTAAATGAAGCTGTAGAGTACTTTACAGCCTTTTTGAATTATGCTGCAATTCAATGCATTCCTCAAATATCTGGACTGCCCAGCAAACAATGTGTCCCATGGTGGAACAACGAGTGCAGAAATGCTCGAAAGAAGCAAAATAAAGCATGGGAGTTACTCTGTGACTCCCCAACAGCGGAGAATTTTACAAATTTTAAAAACATAAAGTCCCAAGGGAGGAGGACATGCTGACAGGCAAGAAGGGAATGCTAGCACAAATTTCAATCAGGCATTATCTCATATAGACAATAGGATAAAGTCTGGAACAGGTTGAGTAAGGTGATTGGAAGACAAGTGCATTCGCTCCCTCTTGTAAACACTCAAAGAAACAGCTTGGAAGACCAGGCGAACTCTCTAGGCACTTACTTCGAGCACATCTCCAGCTCATCGCACTACTCCCAAGTTTTCCAGCACTACAAAATGATAATAGAAAAGCAGAAACTAGAAAGCAAATGTACAAAGAATGATCCACACAACCAATCTTCTAGCTTGGCTGTGTTACGGACATCGCTAAATAGCTATAGTAACTCCGTCCCAGGCTTAGATCGTGTGGTCTATTCACTACTATGCACAGTTTACAAGTCTAAACATCATGTTGTAGTGTACTGAGTACCAGGACACCGCGAAATCTAATGTAACGTGACGGCGGACCAGCTAGCCCCATCTGTCCACTACAGTGCTGTTAATACATCCGTAGCTATCCCTGCCCCTGACATACAACCATGTATTAAACGAAAGCTCAGAGCTTATTAGCAGAGCACATGGGATAGCCACACAGAAAATAAATTGCATGTCATCAAGCCACTTCTTTGTCATTGGCCACCGGTACCAAATCACGCCACGCAGAAGTTACACTTACAAGGCTACGCACAGGGCATATACACACCACACATTCATTTATATACTTTATACTCTAGCCACACATTCATACCTTCTGTGCGGTGGCGATCCACCTTTGTGTGATACATTTGGTGAATCACTCACCGTCAACCACATCCTCATCCAATGCAGTGAATTAGACTCTATTATAGAAAAAAGCATTTGCCGTTAGCTTACCATGAACACATTCCACTTCATCCTGGGATGTTCATTGGCAAAAAACTACTTTTTAAATATCAGTCATTATTTGAATTTTTGGATGAAATTCATAGTTTCAGGATCATATACAAGGGAAATCCGTAGCATAACCTCTCCGCAAAGTGTGTTGCTGTGGTAGCTACTCTTAGAAGCTTTCGAAAATAACTTCCAGATAGCGCTCGCGTCTAACGTGCCTCGATGCGCTAATTGGCCTTTGCTGCACGGATCAAGACTCTCTAACGCAGCGCTTCTAGAATACAATTCACCGATTTTATCGCGCAGAACATCCAATAAACGTTTTGTTCACTCTCTTCGCACGCTAGACTATCGTCTTTCGACCACATTTGCAGTGAAACATGCCGATACGGGGTCATTTTTTTTTTTATAATTGAAATCTATCAAGCTATGCCTCAAGTAAGATTTCGTGCATTTTTTTCTTAAAATGATCTCTACAAAAGAGTAAAGATGGTTACATTTTTCTCTGAAGTTTTCTCAAGGCATAACTGCTTGTGCGAATTACAGTTAAGTACAATCTTCAATTCTTCTGTCGTCAAAGTAGAGAAACTAAACCTGTGAAAGTGAATAAAACAAAAAAATCTGTAATTTTAGAAGAAAAAAATTGTTTTTCGACTCGCATCTCCCCTGAATTCTAAATGTCAAAATGCGTATCAGCGACCCCTTGTAGCGAATTTGCAAGAGTGCACGTGTACGTGAAATGTAAGGGGTCAAATGTTATTCTCCTGTGAGTCTTAATTTGTCTCAAAAGTTAGGAAACGTGTATGCCTAGTGCCTTAAATATGTAAGTGGCTCTTGAAAATCTCATGTATGTAAAGTGACTTGAAATGTTGC
Organism: Rhipicephalus annulatus; assembly: GCA_013436015.1. Taxonomy (NCBI): domain Eukaryota; kingdom Metazoa; phylum Arthropoda; class Arachnida; order Ixodida; family Ixodidae; genus Rhipicephalus; species Rhipicephalus annulatus. The sequence goes on from WOVY01012378.1 coordinate 366,242, forward strand.
AGTGCAAGCGTCTATTTGATGATAATATATATATATATATATATATATATATATATATATATATATATATATATATATATATATATATATATATATATATATATATGGAAAACAAACGTATACATAAGGGCTCGTTTTTTCGTCTTTAGACACAATATTAACAGACAATAATGCCAAGGAAAGTATAGGGGAAGTTGTTAGGCCAATTGTAATGTAAATGTGAAGAAAGAAAAGTGGGCGAAAAGATGCATGCATGTGCGTGCTCTTGCCGCCTGATAACTGCGGGTGAAACCGGAAGCTCTTTTGAGTCACAGTCACACCACGAGAGATACATTTTAGGGCCGCGGAAGGGGGGGGGGGGGCGTCGGACTTGGGTAGGCGATACCAGAAGGGTATCAGACTCCCCGCGGCAAGGTGCAGTCCGGACTCGCTTGCTGGATTCCGTGTCGAACGGTTGTGCCCCGGCGATCTCCGACGCCAGCGCAGTTCTGGCCTACCGGTTCGCGCTCCGCCATCTGCTGACGCCTTGAAGCTCTCGCTGAGTGGTCCCTTGTCCTCGGACTCCTTCTATCGTGTCCCAATCCTTCCCTTTCTCAATCTTTACGTCTCAATCAATTCTTTGAATCCCTCCTTATCCCCTTCCCTCGTGCGCTATTGCTGAGTTGTCGCACAGTTGCGGGGCTCACTTTTCTCTTCTTTTCTCTCATTTAAAAATCACTCCCCCCCCCCCCCCCAGGCGCAGTCCCTTGTCGAGGTTTGAGTGCTCGCTCTCTAACGGGAGCTCCACAAGCATGGTCGTTCAGCGGCTGAAAGGAAGCACGCGCATCCCGGTGCAAGAAGCGGTTGCGCAGTTTTGTCGCCGCGCTCACACTACTTGTGGCCGCGTCACAAGACGGCGTCAAGCGGAAGCACGTCCGTTTCTGCCTTTGCTGATGTGCATGGTTGGCTGCCTCTCCGCCGACGGGATCTTCTCGATGTGAGTGCCCAGTCGCCAGCGTTGCACATGCAACTTACGGGTTCAGAGCTTCCGTGTATTCGGGATGCTGATATTCACGTATCGCCTCGGTGGACTTCCGGGCTGGACTAGCTGTATCTTGCTTTTCGAATGGCGAAGTGATTTCCGCTATGTCGTGGGCGCCAGGAAAGAGCCTACTTGACATACACTTGCGGCGGAGTGAGGGGGGCTGTCAGCGTCTAGGAAGGCGGCCTCTCTTTCCGCTCTCTCAATTCACTGGCCTCCCCCCACAGGCTCTGAGCAGTGTTTCCTAATGGGTTGTAGAAATACCGTCTTTCTCATCCTCAAACCACTACTATGTCCGCGCTCGAAAGAGTTTCGGGCCTTACTTGCCTAGCTGTGACTTTCTAAACTGCAACAACGAACATGCGACCACGATGGGCGTGATGAAATTCAGCTGGCAGCAAAGCTGACGATTGAGGTGTAACAAGGCTAGCTTACCTGATTGAGGAACCCTCATGTTTTCAGAAACCCTAATTCCACTTGTGTTTCCAAGTTGGCGAGTTGTGTCTCCCACTGCTCAAAACTGGTTACAAAGTTTTTGGCTAAAAATTCTTTTAAAATGAAGTTGGCAAACCGCCGCATAATTAAGCCGAGTGGCGGAAGCCAGGGGGGTCCTGGACTTCGGCCACCACCCAACATAGTCCTGAATTTAACTTCTATACCCATTCCCTTAAAGTTTGCTTCTCTTTCTTCATCACATAATAATTTACATTCTCGCTTCCGCTCTTGCTTATTGTGCGTGCCCTTCCGATTTTTTTTTTACTTACAAGCGCGCGCACAAGGATACGTAAAATATGTTCAACACCCACCCACCCCGCCACGAAAAAAAATTTCTGGCTACGCCTCTTCATACGGTGCACTCATCGCTTCGTCTTAAGTCGTTTAGTTTACTTATACCTGCTCTGTAACTTCTGGCAAAAAAACATGATCGAGGACGGGCAAGAACGATATTTTGTTATTATTTGTGTGACGCACATGTTCGCATGTAAAGGGCACTTAGTGAAATTGGAATGTTGAAATTTGAATGATGTGGCATGCATAATGTGTAATAGCTCTATAAACATTGTTGGTTGGTAATCGTCGAATTCGGTTGTTACAGGACGCGGAGTGGCCTGTTGCACGGCTGGGGGGGGGGGGGGGGGGGTAGGTGTTGTAGGCGTTGAGCGTAAGTGTGCAGACCACGGGATCGCATGGCCGAAGGCATCGACGCGCTATCTAGCCATGAGACGCCTGCTGCGGTGTGCATGCGCGTTCCTTATCATCAGTTGGCCTCTCATGTCGCTCTCTCGACGCGCTCTAGCCAAAACGACAATTGGGTGTCGCTCTCTGCTCCATCAAGTTTGTGCCGTTTTTTTTTCTTTTTTTTTTACGTAGCGGTGGCGACGGCGCTGGTTCCAGAGCCGGGCTCGCGTCGTTATTTATAACAGTTCTTTAGCATAGCTAAGTGTAGCCAGCCTCGCAAAACCTGATGGAGGCAGGCAAACAAATCAAAGGGACCCTGAAACACTTTTTTTTTCAACTGACCATGAAACAGATTCACTAAAAGACCTTATTGCCTCACGAATTTAGCGCCGAAAAAAAAATGTAGAAATCCGTCCAGTACGAATGGAGCTACAGAGATTCGTCACACCTTGCAATCGCATTCTCTCTTCTCTCGTCCCGACGAAAGTGCTGGAAGCTAAGCAAGGAAGGATGGGCGGGGCAAACAAAAAATGTCATGTGCGCCTCGTGACCTTCAGCACTTTTTTTTTCTTTTTTTCTTCGAATGCGCGGCGTTGTCAGTGCGTTCGCGCGCGCACGCGTGAACAAGTGACGGCCTCTCGCGGCGATCTCTCTAACAACCGAGCGCGCCATGTTCAAGACAGCCAATGGCTTATAGATGGGCTTAATTAGTCTGTGATTTGTAGAAAGAAGAGACAACAATTTTTAGCTGACTTTGATCATTAATTGTTAATTCCAGGCTGCGTGCTGCGCTGTAACATTTGGCTCGCGTGCTCTCGGGAGCCTCTGCTCCGCCGCGGTGGTCTAGTGGCTAAGGTACTCGGCTGCTGACCCGCAGGTCGCGGGATCGAATCCCGGCTGCGGCGGCTGCATTTCCGATGGAGGCGGAAATGTTGTAGGCCCGTGTGCTCAGATTTGGGTGCACGTTAAAGAACCCCAGGTGGTCGAAATTTCCGGAGCCCTCCGCTACGGCGTCTCTGATAATCATATGGTGGTATTGGGACGTTAAACCCCACAAATCAATCAATCTCGGGAGCTTCTACTACCGATCGGCAGCGTTTCCTGACCATGCTCAAAACGTGTTGCAGGGCCCCTTCCAGTTTTGTCAACTTGCCTTTGTCGCGTTAGGCCAACTTGAACTTAAATGAGCCTCGTTATGATGAAACAAGCACCAATAAGTACGAGTTTTCAAGGTAATTAGATTCAATTTAGCCTAATGGCACTAGACTCGCTGTTTAGTAATTAGTATATTCCTTGGCTTGGATTCTTTGAGCTCATGCAAATTAACTTCAATTACGTTAATTTTGTTTAATGAAGACTTGCTCAAATACACCTAATTATAATCACAACTTTTATAATGCCATGATCAACCATGGTCAGTCAGACTTTTCTATGCTCACTTTTTCGCTGCCTCATTAGCCCAGTTATGCATAATTAGCCTATTCATGTCACCTAAAACTCCCAGTATATTTTGTGTTTGATAGGATAAACTAATTAATCCGCTATAACTGGTACACGTCTTAGGTAGCACTAATTATATATAAATGCGTTTAATTAGTATAGTCACAAAGGTTAATTAGTATGTGCTAGGGTTTGACGCCTCTAGGGTCATGGGGAAGGCGCCTGGGAATAATTGGCTGCGATAAGGTTTGCCTCAATTGGGAAATTTTCTCTCGACTAAATTTAATGATAGCGTGATCAACTATGTTTAATTGGATTTGGCTGTACGTGTACTTTTCTCGGCCCATCTGGGTGCATCGAAGCTTTTCTACGCTTAGCATAAAAACAGCAAGTAGGACTCAGGGGACAGTGCTTAAATTAACTTACACCCGAATTTATTACGTGATACCACGCTCAACTAGGCTAGATTCGATTCGGCTACACTTACATTCACTTAACTAGGCTGGTTTAAGTTCAGCTTGGCCTAACGCGACAAAGGCAAGCGGAGCTAAGAAAAACTTAAATTTGTGTGCTTGGCTTCATCGGAGGCTGGCTACGCTTAGTTATGCTAATCAAGTGGTATAAATAACGACGCGAGCCCGCCGCTGGAACCGGTGCCGTCGCAGCTGCTATGTAAATAAAAAAAAGTGGCACAAATTTGATGGGGCAAGGACAGTGACACCCAGATTTCGTTTTGGCAGCGAGGGCGTCGGAGAGAGCGACATGACAGGCTAACTGATACGACAAGACGCGCATGCGCACCGCAGCAAACGTCTCGTCGCTAGATAGCGCGTCGATGTCTTCGGTCACGGGATCCCGTGGTCTGCACACTTATGCTCAAGCCCTGTACAGCCGGGGCCACGTTTGTGTAGAGCACGTGAGTCGTCGGTTTTTGCTCTGCGGCACTAAGCCTTGAGAGAGTATCGGGCTCCGACGCTGTCAGCCTGACAACTAGACCACACATGCTCCTGATACACCACTTCAGAGCCCAAAAGTACCTCAAGCTTTTGCGCCGCCGGGCGAAAACCGGCTGCTCACGTGCTCTACACAAACGTGGCCGCGGCTGTACATCTCGCTGAAGCACCGCTCGATGTCGAAAGTAAATTACAGCAGGTCAGTCCGTAGGTGTCAGCATTTGTCCTTGAGGGGGGGGGGGGGGCACATCCGTGTTACATCGCGGCGTGGGAGGGGAGACCTGGTTTGGCTTTCAGGGCACCGTGCTTCATTCAGGGCATGGTGCAATAATATTTTAGGTGAGCGAACTCCGGGACTATCCGCTGCCCGATAATGTTCTGCTTCGCAAGGAGCCTGAGAGATGGCGCTACAAACTTTGCCCCCTCCCCTTCTCTCTGTGTAGGAAAGCCCCGTGACGCAAGAAAATAGCGGTGCTCATTTATCGTCGCCATCAAGGTGCTTTAGCCGCCACAACACCCTCGCCGCACGTAAAGCCAGATCAAGGGCCTTAAGCCGCACCGTCAGCCTCCTCCATCACCCTCTCTTTCGCGCCGCCGCTCTTTGCGTGTCGTGTGGTTGATAGATCGCGCGATAACCCGGTTTACTCAGGTTTGGAAGCCGTCGCCCACGTGTCGGATATGCTTTGCGGAATTCGCCAGCAGCCCGCCACGGTCCTCAGTCCTGCGAGCCATATATAGGCATGCCGCAAACGAGAACATAATCGGTCAAAATGCCTGTTGGTAGAAGGCTGTATAATTATGTCCGGAGTTTTTTACAGGACAGTACCGTTTCTATGAATATAGGCTCTTTCACCAGTCAATCATACTCCAACAGAATCGGAGTTGCGCAGGGAGCCGTTATCTCTCCAGCACTGTTTAACATAACAATGCGCCCACTTGCCTTTCTTCTAAGTGAAGTCCAGTCCAACTCGGCTGGAATCTATGCCGACAACGTTACAATTTGGTGTAACGCGCGAGACATTTCTACGCAACAGCAGCAGCTCTAGAAGGCAATTGATGTTGTCACCACTTTCCTTGACAGGCAAGGTCTCCAGATTTCACTGAAAAACACAGAATTTATAGTTGTTCTGAAACCTACAAACCACAGCAAGCAGGAATTTATTCGAGATAAAATCCAGCTTACTGTACGCAACACAAGCATACAGCGCAAAGAGCACAATAAGGTACTAGGCATAATATATCAACAAAACGCCAAGTCCACTCAATGGGTAGAAAAAGCGCTGTGCACTACGAAACAGACAACAGTGCTGCGAAAGTTGACAAATTGCGCCTGGGGCCTATCCGAAGGTCAAATTAAAAGGCTCGCACAAATGCTCGTCCACTCAAGGCTCCTATATGGACTACCTTTCCTGCCAGTGACGGCGACCCAGCTTGAAAAACTTGAATGCATCAACAAAACATGCATTCGCATCGCCACAGTGCTACCGAAACACACCAATACCTGGTGTATACACCAATACCTGGTGAAATACCTGTACGGAACAGGTCTTCTTCTTTCATTACGTGACTATGTAGAGCCTGCACTGTTAGCTCAAAATGAGCACCTCAAGCTAACCCGCCATGGAAGAGCCATCACGAACGAGCTAGGTCTAAGCAACCAAGATCTGTCTCAAATTCTATTCACCATTCCGCCATGGGAAGATATTACCGTGAAAGACAATCGGCTGCTTCCAGAACATATGAGCCAAGCCTCGGGCAATCAGCGAAGGGCATATTACGCTCTGCGCTATATTGAACACCTTAAAAGTATACCTAACGAAGGAGATATAATCTACACGGATGCTTCATGCACTCTAGAAGGCTCCAAAACAGGGGCATTTTTCAACCTGAGAACAGGGGAAGCATCCTCATTCTTTATTACTCAATCCTGCTTACTACCCGAAGCAGCTGAAGGGTACGCTATTTCGGAAGCTCTAGCCCACTACAAACAAACAGGATCATCGTCAAAAGCTATTCACATCTTCACGGATTCGCAGCAAGTGCTTCGAACACTCCAAACTAGAAGAAAGTTACCAGCGTACGCCAGGCACATCCTGCACTATGCCGCCCAGCTTCAAGAACGATCTGTCCGGGTACGAGTTCATTGGATTCCTCGACACACAACACAAATATACCGGGACACGAGCTAGTTCATCAACGAGCCTTGCAGCACGACAGAAAAAATGACTCGGGGATGCGAGCTCGCAGCAGGCCGCAATGATGACCCAAGATGAGACCCATGAAAGCAACTACCGAGCGAAAGTTCAACGCCGGCAGCAATTAAGGGCCAAATTAGAAGAAGCCACAAAACACGATGTCCCGCCGCCAAGATCCACCCGCCTCTACGAGGTCACACTCAGAAAATTGCAAACACGAAGTTTCACGACAATCTCGGTCCTTCACAAGATACTCCCGACAAAGTACTCCGACCCCAACTGTGACTACTGCCACGAGCCAGCAACGACGGAGCATATCCTCTGGGAATGCCCCGTTCACGCATCAAGCCGAGCTGCTTTTATGAAAAAAGCCCAACGTTCCCTGCCTCAGCTACAGCAAGACATGGAAGGGACTGCCAACTTGATACTTGAAGACCCACTCATCAGAGCCAGGCTGAACCTGTGGTGTGCTGCCTTGCTTGCGCACGATCGCCATTCCCTGCCAAGCAGTAACAAGCTGACCAGTTTGCGGTCACCCGAGTTTTTTTTTTTTTTTTTTCATGGTGCTGAAGCTAACAAGCGAGAGCACATTGTAGATAGTCCAATAACATTTTCAATCAATCAATCAATCTCACCGCCAAGCACTCCCTTCGCGGCGTTCGCTCACCTAAAGTATTCTTGCACCGTGCTTCAGGGTGAATCCTCCCTTTCCACCCCCCACCCCCCCTGCCGACGCCCATGAGCCAGTCCAGTCATGGCCGACGCCATGGCCAGTCCGCTGTACTCAGTCTGCCTCTCGCTGAGCACGGCGTACGTGTTATTCGAGAGAAAGTACGAGTTTGGTCCGCTTTCGTCGCCAGCCCGAAACGAAGAGTGTTTGGTCGATTAGTTAAGCTCATCGTAACAGCGTGCGTTTCGTTTCATGGAAAGCGGTAGCATCAAAACATTTCTTGGTTGCGGCCATTTACGACGCAACAGCAGAGTCGATAACGTGCTTTGGTGACAGCGCGCCTTTGATCATACCACGCTTCAAGTGAATGAACCGATCAGTGGTTCGCAGCTGTTCTTCTGAGGGTTGTATGCGTGAAGCTATCGGAACGCGTGGCATAATTGAGTTAATTCACTGCTCCATACCCACCAACTAACTGAGCGAAGACTTCGCATTATTCAGTTTCATCCTTTTCGTGTTGACAGGTGGTCCCACGTGTCTTGAGAAATCAACTTTTGTAGGGCGCCGTGTGATTTATTTTTGTCGCCTTCAAAGGACTACTGACACGAATTTTAGAAATTGTCGTATTGTTGCTCTCAATAAACTTACTGGTGTCGAACTCTAAAAAGTAGTTTGCAGCTGTTCTTCTGAGGGTTGTATGCGTGAAGCCATTCGGACACACGTGGCATAACTGAGTCAATTCACTGCTCCATACCCGATTACCACCAATCAACTGAGCGAAGACTATCCATTATTCAGTTTTATCCTTTTCCCGTCGATATGCGGTCCCACGTGTCTTGCGAAATCATCGTCTGTAAAGCGCTGTGTGATTATTTTCGTCGCCTTTCAAGGACTACCGACATCAGCTTTAGAAATTGTCGTATTGTTGCTCTCAATAAACTTACTGGTGTCAAGAACACTAAAAACGTTTATTGTGGTTGCTCGGAGCTCATTTGACCGGGGTTTCCAATACCGATTCGTCAAACGACCGCTTTAAGTTTCGATATCGAGAGGGTGGTATCACAGTGGCGTGGGGACAGCAATTCCTGGCGTTCTTGCCGCACTGTAGTTTGCTGTTAAATGTACGTGTCGTACGTAAACAAAGAAAGGTGACCTAACATGCAGTGGCTTCGGCGGCACTTTCGACCGCATCATGGACGTATGCAAAGTTGGCAGATGCAGCGAACTGTGTGGAGTTGTCATGATAATGTCTGTTGGGTTGGGGTTGTCTTGCAGATGATTGGCGACGACTACTGTAAAACCGAACTAAAATGTGTTATGCGTGTTTCTGGCTCCCGTGTGTGGAGATCGTTAACACTGCATGTCAAGGGCGAAAAAAATGTACGTCTCTTCTGCGATACCTCGAAATCGTACTCTCTTCTACACTGGATGGTCAAATTAGTGTTCGCGTTACCGGGGTCAGGATGAGAATATGTCGTTCTGTGTAAAACTTGCTGAACATTGTGGTTGACGTAAACGTGGCTTTGCGATGCGTCTGACCTGTCGCAACAGCGACGTTTTACGTCCGCCTTGCTATGCCCTTTCTGATGGAGGCGGAAATGTCGTAGGCCCGTGTGCTCAGATTTGGGTGTACGTTAAAGAACTCCAGGTGGTCGAAATTTCCGGAGCCCTACACTACGGCGTCTCTCGTAATCATGCGGTGGTTTTGGGACGTGAAACCCCACATATCAATCAATTGCTATGCCCTCCACCTCTGCGCCTTGATCCCGATTAGTGGATAAGCTCCTGTGCACATGTAGGCTTTAGTGTTTCCAATAAGTTAAGCTTAATGAGTTCTCCGTAATAATGCGGAAATATTTTCGGGAACAGTCCCACACCTAAAAATGTTTGCTTGTTCCTGTCGAGTGGGCTGCGACCCTTCTTCCCGAACAGTGAGGCTACTTAATGCCCATTGCGGGACGAGTGTTCCTTCCTGCGCGAGTGTGTTCCATTGCCTGAAAATTTTCACTTTTCACCCCTGCTAACTGTCTTTGGCAGCGTTTCCCATATTAGGTATCAACGTCAGCCCATGCATAAAACAATCTTTCGTTTTTTGTTGACTTAAAAGCTAGGCAAGTCATATGTCGTGGCACATTTACATTCATCGCTTTCAGGGCAACGAAAAAAAAATAATCAGTAAATAAAATGCGACCTCTATTTGTAGTCAAAGCGAGAGCTCTGTGCTGTGGTGAGCAGAAAATCACCGTTCTAAACCTATAGGCGAACTTCATTCGTTTGTTTATTTGTTTATTTATTTCATCAAACTGTGGGCCGAAGTTGCGGGCCCAAAACAGGAGGGGCCCATATCCCAATATTAACGTGAACAGGCGTATCCAGAACTTGCGCATTCTCAGAAACGTCTTGCAAACAATTGCGCGTACAATCACGTATGCATCTTCCCTGCATGTATTTTCTTTGTTTCGCATGTTTGAGTTGATGATCAACCCGGATAATTATCTGAATCTCGTAAATTGCGTGCTTGTGTGCGGAAGAAGCACTCATTTTCAATAGTCACGTTGTTTGATTGATTTGATTTGATTTGTGGGGTTTAACGTCCCAAAACCACCATATGATTATGAGAGACGCCGTAGTGGAGGGCTCCGGAAATTTAGACCACCTGGGGTTCTTTAACGTGCACCCAAATCTGAGCACACGGGCCTACAACATTTCCGCCTCCATCGGAAATGCAGCCGCCGCAGCCGGGATTTGAACCCGCGACCTGCGGGGCAATAGTCACGTTGTTGGACGATCGCCAGCGGTCCGAATTTGCCATTGGCGACCGGGTTTTCAGCTGCCACTCGGTGCAAGCTGTCGCGAAATACTTATCTGCGTGTATACCGCGCGCTCAGAAACGAAGCAGAGTGCCAGTAGAGTGCGAATGCACGGATCGATGTTGCAAATACACCGCGGTCGCTATGAGCGGGGATGAAAGGGGACGGGTGCTGTTTGTGCCGCACACGAAGCCACTTGGTGTGGGCGGCTTCCGTTGCGAGAGGCGTGACAGGGCTGACGCGTTGACAGGCGATGTTGGCAGAGGAGCCGCGGTTTAATCCGGGAGCCCGTTTCGGGGCATTCCCAACGCCGCGCCCTGGCTTTTTGAACGAGTCCTCGGCGATGGCGCTGCGAAAGTGAAAGGAGGTCGGTGGGTGCGCGTTTCACGATACTTCTTGAGTAAACGCGTGTGCCAAGTTGCGGCGTTCGGATCGGGCGACTGTCGGGGAGCACTTAAGATTTGGATCGCCCCGCCGCGGTGGTCTAGTGGCTAAGGTACTCGGCTGCTGACCCGCAGGTCACGGGTTTGCATCCCGGCTGCGGCGGCTGCATTTCCGATGGAGGTGGAAATGTTGTAGGCCCGTGTGCTCGCATTTGGGTGCACGTTAAAGAACCTCAGGTGGTCTAAATTTTCGGAGCCCTCCACTACGGCGTCTCTCATAATCATATAGTGGTTTTGGGACGTTAAACCCCAGATATCTATCAATCAAATATTAGGATTAGGATTGCGGCGATAGCGCTGGAAAGTTTTTTTTTTTTTTTCAGGGTGAAAGCTTTGTACAGACAGAAGTCGGAGCCCTCGTGCGGTGCCCAGTAATACTTAATTGCTGTTGTAAAGCGTTGGCAGGTATATAATCGTAGACACGTTATTTGTGTTTTATGCCAGAATTGCAATGGAAGCAGAAGTCTCGCCCCCACTCCTCTATCCATGTTTTCACCTGCATGCGCCCCCGTCCCCTGAAGCAACTCGCTTGTCGTGGGTGCTTCCTTCTCCGCTGTAAAAAAAGTTCGTGCAACGAAATCTCTTCTAACGCGTTGTTGTTTGAAATGGTGCCACAAGGAAAACCGAACATTGCATTGCGGTATGCGGGGAAATCTTTTGCGTCTACACTTGGTCCCGAGCTAGAGTTACTGTATATACATACGCGGTAACTCTACCCCTGCAGCGATCACCGGGCGCTAACGCCGGCCGTCGTGCGTTCCGACGGTATACTTGTGATGTGTGGTTGTGGTTCCTCCATACTATTGTACAGGAGACGCAACTAGTGGTGTTGGTGTCTCCGCCTTTTCAAGTAATGACGTCAACAGCAGTACAAAACAGTTTTTGTAGTTCTTCCTTTTGACGAGGGCCGTCATGCAAGAAAAAAAGAAGGGGGGGGGGTTGCTTCTGTAATGATTTGGGTGGGCAAAGTGCAACGGGATGTCGTTTCCAGCGCTGCTGCTGCCGCCGTCGATATATTCGGTATTCTGATATGTCGTGTAAGCCGACTCAACCAAGTGCAGTCGTGCCCTTTCGCCTTGCTGCGCACATTTGGGTACAGCTTGCGCCAACTGTGGCAAAGTATACTAGTCCACCTGTTAGTTGCACGACATTGGACCGTTTATGGCCCAAAAATATTCTCTGTCTGGCAACAAACACAGCTAGAGCTTTTCCATAATGCCGCTGATGCCCTATTTTTGCTCCATCCCAGCGATTTGCTTGTTGTCATTATTAAGCAAAATCCGTGCTCTGCCGTGTGTGGATTCATTGTTCAAAGTTTCGCGTGCTTTCAATAGTCTCTTAATTTTTAAAGTGGCGACAACACGTGTAAAAGTTATATTTGTTGTTTTTTTTCGTTGGTCACTCCGCGTTCCGTATCCACCGCGGTGAAGCGGCAATATCTATCGTCTCTGTATGCGGTAAATGGCGTCTTCACGCAAACAAAAATTTGGCCGTGAGAAAGTTTGCTTGATATTGTAGCGAAACGTCGGGGTTGTTCAAGTTAGGCGCTTCGGACGACCAGGGAGACGAATAAGTGTGGGTGAAACTCCGCGGAGGCAATCGATGAGACGTCAACACGATGATTTCGGGGAGCACTCATTGGGGGTTTATTTAGCTAACACAACTTCAAGTTACAAAATGCACTGGGTCACAAAGACAAAACATAGAAAATGGTGGCATACCCCTCGGCCTGCATAGCTGGTCTCCGGTGGTGAGATCCGCTGTTGACCCCGACTCCGCTCACTCTTCAAATTCAAACATCCTCTTTTTAACCCTTGGTCGAACAAAGAGTCTTCACAAAAACCAATCATATGTTGGGACTCGCAGCATCACAACCAATCACAGAAACATTTTCATAAAAGGCACTACATTTGTAAAAACCTCGTCCCCAAAATGAAACACGCAAAGGGGTAGGTCCTCCGCACGTGACACTCTCTCCCATGCCAGGCCGTGCTGCCCAACATTACTCGTGCTGCCTCCTTCGGCCGACTACCGTCGGCGGCCGTTCCCACGCTCGGGCCCCGTCAGTTCTTTCATTAACTGTTGCTTCCTAGAAGCGTCCTTAAGAGCGATGGATACATCATTGGGCTCCGTGCGCTTACCAGGTGTACATGCGACAGCGAGGCGCCCCGACATCCTAACAACAGCGCGGGAGAATATGGTCGTTTACCTGCCGCCACTATGTCTCGGTCAGGCTAAGTGGTCGCGTCCCCATGTCATTCTCAATGACACGCGTGCCTGTTAACAATGGCTTAAACTCAGACGGTGGCGCCGGACCTGCCTCTCGCTAGACGCTTTTCCGAGTAAGCTTTCCCCTTCTAATCCCGAACGGGGGCGACCTTGACTGCTTCGTTTGTGAGCCGTAAAAGAACAGGGTTCTCCGCGAAACCTTGCTTTCGCGACAATGTTTTGCAATATAAGTAAATACTTTTGAATCGAGCTGCGCAATGTTCTTAGGCACGGTTACCGGAAACCTAAGCCTAAATTTCCACGTAGAACATGTTTGGCACTGCGGCTCACGCGTGTCCATGCTACTCGCAATGTGGCGCGCCGTGCAATCCGAGATAGCTGCGGAGGATGATCAACCCGTGAACTCGCATAGGAAAAGATAGGACGCGCGTACGGACGCCCCGTGCCGCTTTCACCGGTTGAATTCTCGATCGTCGAATAAATTGTTATCGCCCCGCCGCGGTGGCCTAGTGGCTAAGGTACTCGGCTGCTGACCCGCAGGTTGCGGGATCGAATCCCGGTTGCGGCGGCTGCATTTTTGATGGATGCAAAAGTGCTGTAGGTTCGTGTGCTAAGATTTGGGTGCACGTTAAAGAACCCCAGGTGGCCCAAATTTCCCGAGCCCTCCACTACGGCGTCTTTCCTAATCATATCGTGTTTTTGGGACGTTAAACCCCACATATCAATCAACATATCAATCAAAGTAACTTGAGGGCGTGAAAAAAACATTAACGCACGAGGGGACGGGAAGTGCAACTCGCTGCTCGTGAGTTAGCAGCAAATCGTTCATCATCGCTGTCACTCTAGGTGTGTGGTACGTCCACTGAAAAATCCTCGATGTCAAGACGTTTTCTTGGAACACCACTGCTGAAAGTAATCTGAGGAATTCTCTCCGCCCAACGACTTCGATAACACGAACAACTCGTCACTCACAATGCACAACACCAACACGGCGTCACTCACCATGATTATCTTGGCGCGGAGAACAATTCGCTCTGACACCCGGCAAGTAGCTAATCGCTTGCAGTGTGCTGCCATCTATCAACGTACGTAAAAATCAAGCGGCGCAGCGTTGGCCAAGGTTTGTAAGAGCAAATCGCGAGCCTGCACTACTTTCCGCGTGCAATGAATGTTATGGGATTCATGAACTACAAAAGCACTGACGAATCGTAAAACAAGGTGAGTTTCAACTGCAAAGGTCAGACGATAACTTTTAACTATTCAACGTGGCTGCGCAAAATCTGGCGAAGCGGATATGAGTACTCGGCGGGCTACAATTGAACGCGCGAGTCGCCACGTATTTCCACGAAAACTTTGCATCTCGCAAGAACGAATCACATTTATTGCGTTACGGATGGTCCAGTATATTCAGCGATGCACGAAGCATACAAAGTGGTTTGTGTTCGTTTCTCGCTAACGCGTTAACACTGACGCTAACGCAGCCGATCAAGGGAGCGTCTGCCTACTGATCATCCTCGAGAGGACGCTCCTGAATGTCGCTAGGTGGCGCGACACTCCATGAACGTTGTGAATAGTCACCATATATATGCGTTCGTGGCGCGTGTTGATTGCGAAACCGACGTAACGCTATGTAAACCCAGCCCACGCATAAACTTAGCCGCGCAGTCAGTCGTAAATCATAATAAAAAAACATTGTCAATTGTTCTAAACTCCGTTGGTATAATGAGTGTTGCCGTGAATAGACAATGAACGTCAATGAGGTCGCCCCGACTTGCAAATATGCTCAACTGATTCCTTCGTATTGGTTGAAAACTACGCTTGCGAGCGTGCTCAGTCAACATCAACTAGACTACCGGGCTCAATGCGACCACCTTTGTTCGCAAATCCCACATTGACGATCATTGAGCAACGCTGCCGCGGGCATTTCGCGTTGTTTACGGGTTACGTAACTGCGCCGTGTGGTGGCTTACGTGCAAAGTGCAATGCAAGGCTTTAGATTAATGACAAAGGAACCGGATGTAGTCGCCTTAGTCAATTTCTGATCCAAGAGGAGGTAACTGTGGGAAGAGAGGGGGGGTAAAAAAAATCGTGGCACTCCTTCCACCTGACCAGTCGGTTGCCCTCTGTCATCTGGGCTGTTCAGGGGGCGCCATATTTATTCCCTAACCTTGAAAGTAGCACGGGAACTCGCATTCACCAGTCGCACATTTGCAGGTATCGTGGTGTCGCTAAAGCCAATGTTCCGGCAAGTGGAGCCGTCTTCCTCAAGGCTACCTTGAGTTGGCGCGGTTATTGAAGACAGTATCTGTAGATGCAGGCAATTCAAAAAGTATGTTCTCATTTGCAGCGAGTTTTCATCGCACTGATGGTTTCCTGTTTAGATATTTTTTTTTTCTTTTTGACCTTATGACACCTGTCATTCGCAGAAACCGTGTGTGCCTACTTGCTTTGTCACAAACTGTTTCAGTTCAACGCACATCATGGGCTTTACAGTGAAGCCAGAATCTGACACTCTTTCGCGCTGAAAACTTGATCATTGGATGCGCTCTGCGTGTTGGCATTGCATGCTTGTTTCTATTGCAGTAGCGTTTCCTGTACGAACACTGATATGAATGTTCACCGAAAATTTAGGCCGTACTTCTCAGTTATACTGATCTACTGAAGCTCAAGGTTGCTAGCTTGGCAGATCCACACTTCAATCCTCAGGGTCAGTCGAAGGATTTGACGGGCGTGGGAAATACTTACCTATAGTTTCCTTTTGGTGAGCACCTTACGAAACACTGATGGACTCCCTAATTTCTCCCGAAAACGCATGATACAAACGGACGCGATTCGAGCAGCATGTATGCTTACAAAGAAGGGTAATTTCATAGCCATGGAGAGCTACCGGAAAGCGGTTTATTCGCTCTACTGCTGCTGGAGGGGAGAGAATGAACATTGCCTTCTTGTAGCCCATTTCACTGTATTCTTCGTCAGCAGCTTTCAAAACTACGTAGAGAGCTTGTTGGAAGTGCTCTGAAGACTGCAGATGGCAGTGACTGATTGGGATGGGTTGAAAGGGAAAATAAAATAAAATTCTAGGTGTGCATATTCGAGACAGCCCCTCGCTCGCCGCCCAATTTGTTGTTCTGGATTGTTAAACACGCGTGATTTCTGTGCGGCAGCACTGGAAACGATGGTTCGCAAAGCGAGTCGTTAATCGATAAAAGCCACCCGCAGTAGCCGCCCAGGAAAAGCCCTGCCTCCCGCGAACGAGTGCGAATGAACGCGACCACATGGCCAGGTTTCTGGCCAGCACTGTTGTATGTTTCATGCCAGTCGATCACTTTAACCATTGGTCGAGTTACTCTTTGTGTTACCAAACAAAGAATGTTTGTTTGCGCTAGCGAAAATCCGGTTGCGTCTTGGTTTTGTCCAAGGATAGCTTATACGGTCGTAGGAAGTACGTTTGAGAATAGGCTGGTTGATCCTGCATTCATAGCGCCACTGTAGTGTGCTCATCGCCTTTATCGAGGACTCCTTACAACTTCGTTATGGACAGTATAAAGGTATACAGAAAGGGAACAGAAGCCGAGCTTACAAACAAAATAAAAAAGGATATTTTTAGCAAAAAGCTTGGGATTATGATAAGCGGCATTCAAAGATGCCACCGAATAGGTGGGAAGTCAGACAGGGATCGTCCTGCCATTATAAAATTACAGGACTATCGAGAGAAGACCGTGATATCGAAAGCATTTCTGAAATATAAAAGTTCAGGATTCTCACTCCGCGAGGAATACTCAAAAATAATGCGTGACATCAAAAAGAAAGATGGACAAGCGCCTCGCCGGATAAGACTAAAAGTGCTGAAGTTAAGCTGCTTTTGATAAGTTAAAATAAAGCATTAACGGTGATACGTCTGGGTGGGATACTGCAAAAAAAGAAAAACAGCGGTATAAGTTTACGAAGAACCAAAAAGGAATAACAGCAGTCACATATTAAAGATTCTGAACATATATTGCCGTAGCGTTGTTAATAATGCTGTACAAATTGAGGACATGCTGTTTTCGCATGGCGCGGACGTGTCCATGCTCACAGAGCCCTGGCTGAGCAGCGCAGTATTTGATAGCGAATTTGTTCTTCAGGACTATGAGGTCTTTCGTGGCGACCGCGACAGAAGAGGTGCGAGGTGTGGCCACTTCGTTTAAATCGTCAATATAACCTTTTAGAATGTCCGTTGCACTATACATTTAAGCTGTCTTCTGTTAGCAAACATAAACAAAGTCACATTTGTCCTTGGCGTTTTTTATGCGCCTCCTGGGTCTTCTGTAGCGGTCTGTGAAATTTTAAGGGAATACATACAGTGTCATGCAAGAACAGACTATGGAGACTTCAATTTACCTAACGTTGATTGGCAGAACTTCTCATCGCATTCGTCGAATGCTGATGGCAATTCGCCCCGCCGCGGTGGTCTAGTGGCTAAGGTACTCGGCTACTGACCCGCAGGGCGCGGGTTCGAATCCCGGCTGCGGCGGCTGCATTTCCGATGGAGGCGGAAATGTTGTAGGCCCGTGTGCTCAGATTTGGGTGCACGTTAAAGAACCCCAGGTGGTCTAAATTTCCGGAGCCCTCCACTACGGCGTCTCTCATAATCATATAGTGGTTTTGGGACGTTAAACCCCACATATCAATCGAATGCTGATGGCAACACAATGTTGGACGTCGCGTTAGCATTTGACTTACTGCAGATGGTAGATAAACCAGCGAGAGTATGGAATCGCAGGGTGAATTTCAGACTTACTTTTTGTAAGTGGCGCCAATCAAAATTGCATAACCTGTGAAGTCACTAACAACCTTTCTGATTATAAAAATGTCCTGTTGTGTTTGTCGAATGTTTGCTTTTACCGCCAGAACACCATACATTCATTTCCAAATTTTACCGTGCTAATGATGAATCTATTATAGATATGCTCGATTTCTACTTCGATGATTTCAAAAACAGTACTCTTTCTGTGAATGACTTCTGGCTTTTCTTTGCAAATATTGTCTCTGAGTGTACATAAGAGTTTAGTGCCCAGTAATGTGAAAAAAAAAATCAGTACATCGTAACCCGTTAACTCCCATGGAGGCGTTGCAATCCCAGCGAAGGCTCAAAAGGTTAAAAAAAATCAAGAACAAATATACCGTTAAAATTTATTGTTGAAAAAAGTTCCGAGCAACTAAAGAGGGAAATAATTTTTGACGTGGAAAAATATTTCGGTATTGCCTTCGTTTGTTCTAACATCTCCTGAGACATTCTGGCGCCAAATAACGCTTAAATCTTCTGCCACTAGTGCGTTCATGATAAATGGCGAGTGTGTAAAAATTGAGACCGTCATCTGTTCTGTTTTTAACAATTTTTTCCCAGTGGGTATTCACAAAGAACAGTGGTTACATTCCCAATTTTTCTGTATTGCTTCCTTGTATATGTGATATTATGTGCGAGATTTGTATGCGTGAACCCTTGATATCAAAAAAGTCACCGGGACCCGGTGGTATTCCAAACGCGTTTCTGAAGCGCTATGCTGAATGGTGTGCTAAATACTTGTATTTTGTGTTCACCAAATCATTAGGTGATGGTTCCTTACCGGGTAACTGGTGGACAGCCGAAATCAAACCTC
Source organism: Rhipicephalus annulatus (assembly GCA_013436015.1). NCBI lineage: Eukaryota > Metazoa > Arthropoda > Arachnida > Ixodida > Ixodidae > Rhipicephalus > Rhipicephalus annulatus. The sequence goes on from WOVY01012378.1 coordinate 384,821, forward strand.
TCACAAATCAGGCTAAAAATTGTACATCAAGAACTACCGACCCGTATCACTAACTTCTACTTCGTGTAAAGTTTTTGAACACAAAAATTATAAACATATTGTACGTTTCTTAGAAGAGCACAAAGTGCTCGTGGATGTGCAACAATGTTTTAGGTGTAGATTTTCTACGTGTACTCAGTTAGTTGAAACCGTGCATGACTTCGCGCAGTCGAGTAATGAAGGAAAGAAAACTGGCGCTATATTCATTGATTTTCGCAAGACATTTGACAAGGTGTCGCACAATAAATCAATTCATAAATTAAGTTATGACATAGAAAACGACCAGATACTTGCTTGGATTACGGCTTACCTGTCTGACAGACGCCAACTCGTGACCTTAAACAACGCTTCTTCTAAAAATTCCGAGGTTGTTTCGGGTGTCCCCCAGTGGTCAGTTTTAGGACCACTTTTATTTTTCTTATTTATATAACATTTTGGCGGAACGTTCTGTTCGTGGGAAATTTTATGCAGATGACAATATTTCATATATTAAATTATCTTCAGATGATGATTAAGTGCGTCTTAACCATTATCTGACATAGGTCACTGCATGGTGCGAAAGATGCAAATGGTAACTAATTTTGATTAAACTGTTTATATGCGAATTACCAACGAAAAAAGACCTCCTAATTACGCATATAGTGTGAATGGTGTATTGTTAATAGAAGTAACAGAGTACAAATATCTGGGCGTGTGGATCACTAATAATATTTCTTCGAACAAGCACATAGATACGGTTGTTTCAAGCTCTTTGCGGAAACTGTTTCTCTTGAGACGCACATTGAAGTCATCTACATGTACTGTTCGTTTCTTAGCATACAATTCATGCATTCGACCGTTGTTCGAATACGCAGTGATTGTGTGGGACCCATTCACTTTAAAGAACGTAAAAAAACCGAACGCGTATAGCATAAGGTATAGTTCGGTTTATTTTCAATTACTACGGCCGCACAACTGTGAGTGAGCTAATTAAGTGCAGTGGACGGCCGCCGGTGACGGAACGCAACCGTGTCTGCCGAATGAAAATTTTATTTCGACTTGTAAATGGTCATTACAACGTGAACTTTTCAAATGATTTTTCTCAGTCAACAGGTAATCAAACAAGGTAAAGACACGCTCTAACTATAGGGTGATTCCACGTAAGATCGAAAAAAGCATGGCTGGTCGACCTGTTAAACTTGTTTTGTAAAATTTTATATATTGTTTCCCGATGACTGGAAAGACGAGATCCGCTGTTGGTTTTGCCGGAAAAAAATTGTTTTTCGAAGCACAATAAATAAATAATGACGGAGAGGTGGAGTACCACGCTTAGCTGTACTGGTGTTTTTTTTTTTCTTCCGAATTTGGCGATGAATTACGCAACATAAATTAAAACAACGTACTTGCTTAGCTAAATGTATGCGTATTTGCGCTTACGTTCAAGTATTTTTCACTTCTCTGAGTAGTGCTGCTATCTTTATTTTTTTTAAATCTCAAAATCGCCCTAGAAAACGTTCTTTTTTTTGCCTACTTTGCAGGCGTTTATTTCAGGAAGGGCTGACGACAGAGTGGCGAAAATTCCGCATTACTTTCTCAGCATACTTATTTATAAAACTGCGATAGCTTATGCTATTACCACTTTCGAGTAAAGATATACAATTGCACTAACTTCAAGAAAACAGCATGCAAAAAAAATTTCTGACGATTATTAAAAAAAACATTTATGATATTTCTTACTTTCTCCACTTTTTCTCTTGCAGGTCACTTTTGAAAATCAATAAAAACATGTTGCATGATATGGTTGATCGATTGATATGCGGGGTTTAACGTCCCAAAACCACCATATGATTATGAGAGACGCCGTAGTGGAGGGCTCCTGAAATTTCGACCACCTGGGGTTCTTTAACGTGCACCCAAATCTGAGCACACGGGCCTACATTTCCGCCTTCATCGAAAATTCAGCCGCCGTAGCCGAGACCACCGCGGTGAGGCGGGCCATAACTGCAAGTAAAACCATATTATGCACCACGCCGCGGTGGTCTAGTGGCTAAGGTACTCGGCTGCTGACCCGCAGGTCGCGGGATCGAATTCCGGCTGCATCTTCAATGGAGGCGGAAATGTTGTAGGGCCGTGTGCTTAGATTTGGGTGCACGTTAAAGAACCCCAGGTGGTCGAAATTTCCGGAGCCCTCCACTACGGCATCTCTCATAATCATATGGTGGTTTTGGGACATTAAACCCCGCATATCAATCAGCGATACGAGCAAAGGGCGGATAAAATAGCGACAAGTTACCCACCGTGCAAGTTACCCACCGGATGTATTCTATAGCCGTCTTATAGGATACGAAAACGAGCGCTCTTTGCCCCGGAACACGCCGGACTGTGCTTGCTTGCTTGCTTGCTCGGTAATCCTGCACTCATGGCCGCTCCCGCGACCGAATCGTTTCGAAATTGGCGTCACCGGTGCAGCCGACAGCTATTTCAGTTCCTTTTAGAAAACTGAAGTCTGCATCTTAGAGAGCAGGAAGTCGGATCCACAATTGCCTATCCTTGCGCAAGGGCATTATTCGAAGGGCCATGACTGCAAGTAAAACCGTATTCTGCAACATGTTTTTTTTTTAATCGTCGTCAGAAGTTTTCCTTGCATGCTGTTTACTTGAAGTTAGCGCGATTGTACCTTTGTATTCAAAAGTGTTAATAATATGGGCTTTGGCAGTTTTATAAGTAAGCATGCTGAGAAAGTAACGTGGAATTTCACCGCTCTGTCGTTAGCGCTTTTTGAAATAAAGGTCAGCGAAGTAGGCAAAAAAAAAGCTTTTTATCAATTTTAAGGTTTTTTATATAAAACAAAATGTCTGCACCAACCAGAGAAGCGAAAAAAGAGCTGAACGTAAGCACAAATACGCATATATTTAGCTTAGAAAATTTTGAAGTGCGTAGCTTTAATATATTTTGTGTAATTCGTCGCCAAAGTCGGAAAAAACAGCGGTGCAGTTAAGCGTGACACTCCACCTCTTCGTCATTATCGATTTACTGTGATCCGAAATTTTTTCCGGCAAAACCAATAGCGGACCTCTTCTTTGCACTCATCGGGAAACAATATATAAAATTTTCAAAGAAATTTAAGTGTTCGAACAGCCATGCTTTGTTTGATTTTACGTGGAATCACCCTTACAGTTCCCTTTACCACTACGAATAACTGTTTTAAATATTCATTTTCACCCAGGACTATAACACGCTGCAACAATCTTAATACCGAAATGATTTCTCACAAAGCTTCAGCAATGTTTGAAAAACATCTGAATACGTATAGATTTGTTGTGTTATTTTGTTTGTTCCTTTCAGTGCTTTCTTACATATGTTTGAAGAAGGCCTGCTATTTTATATGCTAAATTATTTGTAGTTTTTGGCGTATAACCACCCTGCTAATATCTGGTAACAGATCACAGTATAAATAAATAAATAAATAAATAAATAGTAGCACGCTAAATTGCTCTGGGTTGTACATCTTGTCAAACAGAACATTGAACAGCGCGAATTCAGGCCGCAGAATTGTGATGGGACAGCACTTGTGTTTGCGCAGTTCCATATGCTGCTGGTATAATTAGTATTATAGCATTAGTATCTGGTGTGTCGGATGTGACACGCTATAGGAGGAGTGCCATATGTAGCCCGTCAAATATCATGCGAGTCGTAATCAGTGCTTGAAGAGTACTAAGTTCTACGCTCATTTGTGCCATTGAGAAGCTTTCGCTTACGTTTTCTGTTGATAGCTTACGAACATGCCATAACACCGGAGACTTTCGGGAACGTTTTCGAACGTACGCAGGGGAAGGCAGCACTGACATTTACATGTTGTGCTGATTAAAACGGCGTATACATGTAACGTTAGAAACGTTTCGTTTTGTACGCTATTTTAGTTGAATAAAGGGCCGCTATGAATCGGGTGTGTTTCTGCCGACGACTTCACACCACTACCCGAGCTGTGTTAGCTGCGGTGCATGCGCTGTATGTAGTCTCTGCGTCACAAGATGGCGCCACTATGCTGGTCGTATAGTCTATTGGGAATGGTGGTCTATGCAAGGCAATTTTTTTTCACTGACCATCTTTAACTTGCGCCGCGCTCAAGCAAGGTTCTCGGTTTATTTTCACGTGACATGGTTGGCTGATGCGGCCCGTAGCATTCCTCGCAATGCGCAGAGTTGCTGATACGGGCATTGTATAAGGTGACTTTCCTTCTAATTATAGGTTATAGCGGCAAGCGTACACAATAATGCTTTTCCCCTACTTCTTGCGTTAACCTTGACTCTTCAGCGAGGACGATCTCTGCGCATGTATCGCCCACTTGGGTTTGTGCCACTGTTCGTCCGGTCTGCCGAATGGGTTGATTTATCGCTCATCTTCTAGGTACCGGTCCGGCTCGGCCGGACAGCCCGGAAGAGGCAATTTGACGCCAGGCTGGCGGCCGCGTTCCCTGGCTCATTAATCCGCAGTTGAGCTCGAGCACTGAAGTAAACGGGCCCGCTGGACGCGCCGGTGCTGTGTACCGGCAGCAAAGGGTTATTGCGTTCTTTCGGTGCGCGTTGGCGAAGATGACGGCCTCCGTCCTGCGAGGAGCTCATATTGCCGCCGACCCCGCGCGCGATCGAATATCGTCGTGGGCGCATCAACGCGCGCCTTTCTGGTGCGTTTTTTTTGTCTCTGTTTTAGTGTGGCCCATTTTATAGATGGTATCAAATTTCCGGACCCGAGCTGCTTGTTTTTGTTTCGGCGGCGTCCGTGAAGGTCGCGCGGCGCTTTTTCGTGCTGCCTTTATATCCGCTCGCCGTTTCCTTGCTGGAAGCGATCGTTCATCCGGAACGCCGTCCGAACGCGCACTCCACGTCGCCTCCTGGACTGCGCCGGCAGGTACTGCGTGCCCCGAGCTGGCTACCGAACGGGTAACGTGGCTCTTCTCCGCGCTCCTGCTTCTCCCATACGTGGGGGCGCGCCCTTTTTTTCATTTTGCCGTCTCTTCTGCTACCCCGGCGCGTCTTTAAGTCAGCACTTCTGCCAGTGCCGGTCTCAATCTCGACACGAATTTCTACTCTGAAGCGGGGCGTTGTGCGCGGTCTGCTTGTTGTTGAATCACTATGCGCATGTGTGATTATTGTCGTGCCTCCTGACCGATCTTTTCGCTATGCTTTCGGTTCCTTGTTGTGCATGCACCCTATAGATATGAAGGCGCCGTCTTTTCAAAGCGAGAACCCTTGCGGTGCGCTCCCGTCTGAGCTCCGCAGCCGTCGCGCGCTTTGGGGCCAGCCTTCGCTGCGGTGGTTGCGCAACCGCTTTGCCCGCACAACACACCTGGGCGGCCGCTCTGGCTGCGGGGTACCCACTAGGTAGCGGTGGTGAAGCGCCCCTTCTGTGCCCCGTCCCACGCTCGGACTGGCATGTCGCTAGTGTCGCGCCGCCTCCCGTCGGGCCATGAAGAGGGTCGGCTGGTTCCGAAGCTTCTCGTACAGCCCCGGCGTCGCGCCGGCCCCCGCAGCGCCCTCCTGCAAGGTACACGGCGCCTGGCCGCGGCTATTTTTGCGCGCGCTTTGGGCTTCCGGCCGGCGAGCACGGGTCTCACCGAGTCACGACATCGCTGCACGATGCGTGCCACTGAGACGTGTCGCTTTCCGGCGGCCCTTGTGTGGTTTGCTCATTGACCCGCAGTCGAGCCGTGGCCTTGCTGTTGAAACACGTGCGTGACCCGCCGCGCTGTTGTGACCGGTGCGGCAACGTCGATTGCCTCTCGTTTATGGGTACGCGCCATAGAAGCCCGAATCGCGTGTTTTTTAACGGGCTGCTTCATTGTCCGGGCACATCCTTCGATGGTTCGCCCTTGCGGTGAAAGAGCGCTGCCAGCATTTTGGGGAGTCTAATTTTGACAGCGGCTCGCGCGTCCTGTCTCTTCCCCGTCCTCTCTTGGCGAGCGATTACGGCTCGCATCTTTTGCCACTTGCATGTTGTGTAAGCAAGCTCTCGCAGGGTCGCTTGCGCTGGCACTTACCCGCGGTTCAGCTTACTCCCGCAACAGTGCCCATTGATAAGTGCCACTTGACAGCTGATCGTGTGATCGACGACGTAGTGTCACGTACGCGAAGCTTTCCGCGCGGATAGTATTAAATGGAAGAAGGCACCTAATTTCTGTCTCCCATAAGGCGACACGGCGCAGTGCCTAATAGTATTACCAACAGGTAAACTGCTTCTTACCAAGCCGTCTCTTTCTTTCTTTGTCTTTTTCTTCTTCTATTATTATTATTATTATTATTATTATTATTATTATTATTATTATTATTATTATTATTATTATTATTATTATATTTTGTTATTGTTATGTGACTTAGTGGTCGCGAGAATTTCGTGTTGTGAGTTGGGAAGTCCTTGTGATGAGGAGGAGAGACTTGTGTCCGTACTTGTATCATTGCTCATCTATGCATATGAGCCAGGCAGGGCATCGCTACATTTGGACAGTCTATTTATCTTTATTTATTTATTTATTTGTACTGTCAACCCTCGCTTGAGGGTCATAACAGAGAGCAAGTACAATAGTAAGTACAAACAGAAAACCAAAACAACTGGCACTCAAATAGCAATGCACACAAGAAACCAAAATTGGCAGTAGTTCAATTCAACCATGACCAAAATAAGCATCGATTTCTTTGTCAAAAGATTGCACATTGGTACTATTAACAACATCATGGTGTAGACGATTCTGTTGTTCTATAGCATCCGGAAAAAATGACCACCGAAAGATGTCAGTGCGAGCGTTGAAAGGTTTAATGGGGGCATCATGATTCAATCTGGTGCTACTTCTTCTGGGAAGGCGTATGTACTGGTCTTTAGGCATTTTCATATGCCTTGCATTATACGATATAACAGTTTTTGTTTTTGTCTTCGAATTTCCAGTGGTTATAAATTGCATGAATTAAACATGTCAGGTACTGAATCCCGCCTTCTATATCTAGAGCACACAAACCGTACTGCACGCCTCTGAATATGTTCTAACTTGGTAACTAAATGTTTTTGGTGAGGGCTCCAAACCACGGAGGCGTACTCCTGTCTAGGTCTAATATATGTTTGGTATGCAAGCAGCTTAACGTGTTTCGGTGTTTTATGCAACTTCGCTCGAAGATAAAGTTTTTTAAATGACTCAGAACGAACTAATTCAATATGACGGTGCCAAGTTAAGTTGCTTTTAATTGTCACCCCTAAGTATTTAAAATTTAAAATATGTTGTTTCGCAGAGGGTGTTGCTCCCGATGATGTACTGAAATTTGAGAACATTTTTCTTATTGCTGATGTGCACCATAATTTGTTTTGTTTTTTAGGTTAATTTGCATATCCCATTCGCGACACCACAATTCCAAATCTTCAAGGCACTTGTTCAACTCAAGCTGATTATCAGTACAGCTTACAGGCATAAAAATCAAACAACCATCAGCATAAAGTGTCATCTTAACAGGTGGCTTTAAAATAGTACTTATATCGTTGATGTACAATAAAAACAACAGCGGGCCAAGAACGGACCCTTGAGGCACACCTGAAAACACATCTAGCGTAGCTGAAAGACAACCATCAATCCTCACCGCTTGCTTGCGGGTACTTAAGTATTCACCAATCCAATTTATAATTTCATCACTGAATCCCATTTTTCTCAGTTTAAAAAGCTGCTTAGTGTGGTTGACAACGTCAAAAGCTTTAGCAAAATCAATTCAAATTACATCAATTTATTTGAGTTCGTCTATAGCCTAACTGAAATCATGAATCGTTTGAATCAACTTTGTCTCTGCGGACTTGTCGCTTCTAAATGCATGCCGACAGTCATTAAGTGATTGATTGACCTCCAAGTGAACCATGATATGCTTTGCTGTAATATGCTCTATAACTTTGCAGCAAACCGACGTGAGTGACACAGGACGATAGTTGCTAATAACCATTCGGTTGCCGGTTTTAAACAAAAGTATGATAATTGCGCAAAACCAATCCTGTGGAAGAGAGTGAGTTTCTAAAGATTTTTCGAAGATGAAAACAAGAAAGAACGATACCCATTCTACGTACCTTTCCGGAAAGGCAGTTGGTATTTTGTCCGGGCCGCTAGCCTTTTTCGCGTCCAGATTTAGTAACCGAGAAAGCACACCTTTTTGATCAAATAACAAGGGTTCCATGGTGCATGCGCATGAAGAATGCACGTTGCTATCACCGCACACACCTGACGGCATCGTGAACACCGACTGGAAAAACCTGTTGAACTCGTCTGCTATCTCAATCTTTCGCGTCACTGTTCTTGATCCGACAGTGATCTGTCCCATTTTTTTTCTTTTCTGCCGCTCATATAAAGCCATAACTTTTGAGGCGCACTCTTGAGGAATTCAGCGATAGTACGTTGGAAAAACTTACTCTTTGATTTGGACAAGGCTTATTTTAGGATTTTACGAGCTTGAGATAGTTCGGTAGTGTTCCTGCCTTTTTTCCCGTAGTCCTTTAATTTTTCTTTTCTTGTGAATTATATTCCTGGTTATCTATGGGCTGCGTTGTTTTACCTTTTTAAGACGGGACGGGATGAATCTATGTTCACAGGTGTCCACGATTGTCTTAAATAAATTCTATAATGTCTCAACGGATTCATATTTTGAGGCACTCTGAAATTCGTCGAAGGCAACTTCTAAGAAATCTAAAATAGAAGTGTCATCCGCTTCCGCAAAATTTTAAATTTTTACACGGGATACAGACTTTGCGCGAGCACTTTTCTCTGTGGTAATATTGGTAAGAACTAGCCGGTAAACAGATGTGCCCTCTTCCACTGACACCATGTAGTCTTCCAACTGGCTTGATAAGAACACAAGGTCGAGCATTGACTTGATTTCAGTAGTTATTCGAGTGGCTTCCTTCACGATTTGCGTAAGGTTGTGCGAAAACAATATCTTTAAAAACTTGTCTCCGCTTGCAGTTTCGATATTACCAGGCGTCAAGGTTTCCCAGGTAGTATGAGGAAGGTTAAAATCACCAGCCATTATCAACCGTGTGCTATCGTTTATATTGTTAAAGAGAAAAGTCTTACGCCTTGTTTAATGGTCGCGTGCGGTTATTGGTTTCTGTGAGGTCCGAGTATCTATACAACACTTCAGTTTCTTTTCATTAATTAATTAATTAATTCAGCCCTGTTGTGGGGCTATTACAGAAGTACAAGGTACATTGAAATACTATCATGCACTCAGTGTAGGTACAGAAAAAAAAATCTGGAGCCAGCGGTGTGTATATTTATAGATTTACAGACATAGTCTCAAATTAGGTCATCAAGGCTCAGTGGTTCTAAAATGAGAAAAATGGCGTTTTTTATTCAAGCCATGCACTAGAGTGCTCAAAATCTGAACCAATGTCTTGTTTGGAAGTCCGCAAATCAACTCCAGGATTTCGTTCCAAAAACTGCGCTTACCCGCCTCAACTTAACCGCCTCGGTGTCACCCATGACTTCGGTTGATCTTTTCTTTATTTTTTTTTTGCGGCTCTCACCTCCAGAAGAATGGGGATCATTAAAAAAATACTCCTCCAAGAATTAGGTGTTTTCGTTTATATAGTTTCCGAGGTACTTAGCAAAAGTCCTTGGGGTGGCGTCAATTGACGACGCTAGGGCTGAAAGGTTGCAATATGAGAACCATAAAAAAATTTATTGTTGGTCCCTTTGTTATTCAGGGAAGTCAGTAACGCTGTTGACTTGAGGGAACGCCTAAGCTTTGCGCGAGCTTCTTTTAGAAATTTGGAAAGTGGGACGTTGTAAAATCTGAATTTAAGATTTGAGTAAGTTTCGTATAATTATTTACATCCGTAAGTAAGTTTCGTAGTTATTTGCTTAAACTGTGAATAGGGCTTTTCTGGAGAAAGACTGGCTGAATTAGCTTTTATTTTTTTGCTTCACGTAAATTAATTCCCTCGTGACACAAAGGTTTTGTGTTTCTGGTAATTTTTGCGTCTGAATAAATTGTTCCGTGCAATGCGAGACGACGTTCGAAAAATACGACCATAGGTCGTCTGCACTTGCCCCGAACTGGTATACAGTGAACCCACCGGTGTCTTACGAGTTTTCGAGATATTCCTGAACTGCGCAGTCGTCAACAGCCTAATACGTAGGAACAGGTTTGATGGAATTACCATGGGGAAATATATACTTTAATAAAGAGTGGTCACTCGAGCCTTCTCGAACTTCTCGAGCGGCCACTTGTACTCTATGATACGCTGGAGTTACTTTATATGCTACCTAAAGGTAGCATATACAGTAAATCTATAGTGCAAAATAACAAAAACGCCGACCAAGGTGAAATACGCAAAACTTAAAAAACACGTTTCGGCTCCCCACATGGGAGCCTTGTTCACAGTGACCGCAAATGACGTAGTGCGCTCTTCTTATGCATGTTTTATCACGTGTTGCAGACATCGCGCGTACACAGGGGGGAGAGTCCCAATATTTCTGTTCAACGTATGCGTAGTAGTTTGAATGGCCAGAGATTCCATGTGCAAACGTGCATAAGAACGCACTACGCCATTTGCGGTCACTGAACAAGGCTCCCGTGTGGGGAGCCGAAACGTCTTTTTAATTTTGTGTATTTCACCTTGGTCGGCGTTTTTGTTATTTTGCACTATGTTTGTCCCCGACCAGACGGGACTCCGTCGGACTCTTGACTACAGTAAATCTATGATACGCGCCGAGAGAGGAGGAAGCATTGCGAAAGGAGGAAGAGGGGCGGAGGAGGAGAGCAAAGGAGTGTTAGACCAGTGCGTGCGCGTTGCACGATGTGTCCCGCGCGAAAGCGTGGGGCGGTGGCGGAGTCGGCACTCCTCTCTTATCTTATCTCCGTGGAACAGACATTTAAGATAAGGTCTACAAGCATCGCGCGGTTCTCAGATTGATTATGTGGGGTATATGATTATGTGGGGTATATGAACCACCATATGATTATGAGAGACGCCGTATAGTGGAGGACTCCGGAAATTTCGATAAGCTAGGGTTCTTTAACGTGCACCCAAATCTGAGCACACGGGCCTACAGCATTTTTGTCTCCATCGAAAATGCAGCCGCCGCAGCCGGGATTCGATCCCGCGACCTGACGCGCGGGTCTCAGATTGCCTGGTTGGTTTAGATACAAGTTGGTGTAAACTGTGGCAGAACGCAAGCTCCAAGAGCTGCCCGCTATATACTCGTCACTTCAGTGCCGCCGTGGGAGCAAGAAAGCCAATCAATGCCCGGTAAATTAAAATCGTCGGCTAATGTTATCATGGTGTCTGAAAGGAGATTCCATGTAGATAGCGAGCTTTGCTAACACGTACGTCTAGTGAATTGGGAGGCTGTAAATACCACCTATGAAAACTTTACGATTGCTTAGTTCAGTCTCGATCCAAATAGCTTCAATGTCATTTTGTTGGGGTGTAATACTTGGCACGTTTTATTTTCTTTGAACAAAAGCGCTATACTGCCACAGTTCTTTCTAACAATCAAGCTCCCTGTGGGTGGAACATCACAGTCCGCAATGTCAACATGAAGACAAGTTTCAGCTATGATGTCAGGTTCATGTTCAAGGATCACGCTTTCAATTTTATCGCATTAATTGTAGAAGCATTTTATTAGCTTCTAGCATTTATATTACTGATTTTTAAAGGGTGAGTGACGGAGTATTCGGAACAATTCTGATTTTCCGAGGGGGTGGAAGGGTAACAGGGATATCTTTCATTTGGGACTTCGTTTCTCGCAATCTTTTTCATTGTCAACTCTTATTTTATCGAGCAGCCAGTAGCTTGACTTTCGCGCTTTTTTTTGTCTTTCATTAGCACAAAAGTTCAAAAGATGTCTCTGGGTCTCTTCAACTGCTTTTGAGAAGTCTTAACTGATATTTAATTTAGTGCCGTTGAGCTTGAAACATTTACAGGGCCTAGTTTTATCCATTTAATCGATTACCTAAAGAATGACAGCTGGGGTGGTCTCAAGCAAGTCTCAACTGGGTGTTTTTTTCACCGAGCCTGTGTATTGTTTCAATAGACATTAGATTATCATTTAAAATCTTATTAAAAACAGTTTGATTTAGTTTTCTCTACAGCACTTCTTCAAATTGCTGTTAATCCTCTTTTGTACACCAAAGATATGATTGTTTATTCTGAATCGATTTGCCAAATTGTCAAGCTGCAAGGTACTGGATGTCATGGTCAATTCGGCTGAAAGCCCCGCCGCGGTGGTCTAGTGGCCAAGGTACTCGGCTGCTCACCCGCAGGTCGCGGGATCAAATCCCGGCTGCAGCGGCTGCATTTGCGCTGGAGGCGGAAATGTTGTAGGCCCGTGTGCTCAGATTTGGGTGCACGATAAAGAACCCCAGGTGGTCAAAATTTCCGGAGCCCTCCACTACGGCGTCTCTCACAATCAGATCGTGGCTTTGGGACGTCAAACCCCACAAATCAATCAATCAATTCGGCTGACAGGCTCTTCAAGTTTTTCGACACTGCCTTGAGTTTTGTCTGAACTAGTAGTCTGTTTTATATTGTGGCAACTCTAGCCTGAATTTTTTTAATACTCGTCTCGGAAGAAGGTTGTTTATTTTGAATTTCTGTTTGTTTAAAATTGATAATTTTTTTTGCTTCAAGCACTTCTTTGATTAATTGACCGCAAAAATCTACAAGCCGGCTTTCCTGCAAGGCTGTTTTTCTCCAACCGAAAACTCTCGTACACATCCTGCTTTCCTCCCTCACTGTGCTTTTACCGCTCGTAATTCCAGTGAAGACATGAGAGAACAACAAAACTTTTACCCCGAAATATTACAACGGGGTTGTTGGCCTCGTAGAAACCCTCAGATCGCATGGTCGACGAGGTACTGTCGTTCGTAAAGAAGGTGGGAGGTGAGGGGAGGGGAGGAGGGGGGGGACGCAAACACAATGAGAGTTTTTCCTTTGAAAACAACCTTGCAGGGTAGCCTACGCGCAGATTTTCGCAAATGGTCAATTGTTCAGTACTAGGTCCTGTTCAGTGAACCCGAGAGAGACATTAACAAGCCAGCCTACGACGAAACAACCAACTAAATCTAATACTACTTGTGGACACGGCAATACAATAATATATCGGTTATCACTACGAAAACGTATCTTATCACTAACCTGCACGAAAAAAAAAAAGAACAGTGCATGGTGACAAATAGTCAGGACGGTGTTGCCGTCGCCGGCAGAAGATGCTCGGTCATTTATAGCCGGAGGACAGGCGTTGTCGCTGCGAGGCGCCGACGTGGAGGTGCTCAGTGAATATGCGTGGAAGTGTAGAGATTCACGTGTCCAAGTTGTGGTATTAAAGGATCGTCGAATGATGCAAAAAGTTCTTCCACTCGAACAGAAGACTGTGCAGTCAAGTGTTCAGTGATGGTCATTTCCCGCACAGTATATAGCTCGCAGCGCCCAAAAGATCGATTCGTAAAACACATGTAAGAACAAAGGAACAGTGGGTGACATATATTCATGATGGTGTTGCCGTGTCCACTTGCGTGCACCTTATAGTGTTTGGCTGCGGAGGAAATGCTTGCATTAGTATCTATTGATTGATCGATATGTGGGGTTTAACGTCCCAAAACCACCATACGATTATAAGAGACGCTGTAGTGGAGGGCTCCGGAAATTTTGACCACCTGGGGTTCTTTAACGTGCACCCAAATATGAGCACGTGGGCCTACAGCATTTTTGCTTCCATTCGAAAATGCCAGCCGCCGCAGCAGGGATTCGATCCCGCGACCTGCGGATCAGCCAGCCGAGTACCTTAGCCACTACACCACCGTGGCGGGGCCATTAGTATGTCTTCTTCAGCTGCTTTAGCTCATCGTTGTTCGGTGGAGAACTAGCTTTTAGTGCTGTCCACATGCTTTGAAAGGGCATCATCTCTATAGCCATGTTTGCTCGCACATTTGGACATAGATGAAAATCAACTTTTGTTCGCCTAGGCGTTCGTCTCCTCAGGCTTAGCAATATCATTTGCTGCCTATAGTAGTAATGAAACATTCCAAATAATTTGTCCCGAACTTGATATGGAGCTGAGTGATGGCTGCTTCTATAATTTCTTGCTGTCCCCAAAGAGCAAGGACGAATCAAGATGGAAACGTGGGCTATGATGGCCGCTGCTGTGTCGTTACGCAATTACGATGCACGGGGCTAACGTGTCAGGTATCATGTACGATGTTACCGCATAACTTGTACGAGAAACGTGGAACCCTGTGCCGGGGAAGTTAGTCACAGTAGCGTTTTCAGTTCAAGGAAATGGATGCGATGCAGGAAATTATCGGTCGCTTTAACTGGATAGCAGACCGCAATCGAAACAGTGTGTCTTGTCTTCTGATTACGTTGCGTATTACGCGTAATATGGAGTCTGCTGTATTGTGACGAGAAATGGGATGCTTGGCAAGATGGCAATTCATGGCTTGTCTCGTGGCCTTCTTCGTCTTGTATCCTTAAAGTTAAACCCTTTGTGTGCGCAAAACATTTCAGCAAAAAAAAAAAAAGAGATAGCACACCGCGCACTGCTATGTTAATTTCGTTCCTGAAATGTTTTGCGCGCAAAAAAAACAGGGGGGGGGGGGGGGCTTTCCTTTTTGATGCAGTACCAACCAGCCCAAACAGCTACCCTTTTCGACTTGTAACACGTTAATTTCACTCTAATTTCCTTGTCGTGAGTCTTCAAGAATTGAGACGTGCCAAATAGCTTTTATTGGCATGGTTGCTGGCGGTTTTTTTTATTTATTTTTTCCTTGGCATTCTATACCTGGCGTGTTTGGCGAATTCTTGATGATTTTCTGTACCTCGTAGCTGAAAAACATGCGCCGGCACAATGCATAGCTTTGAAATTGATGATTGTACGTGTATGGTGGGAAAACGAGCCCACGCAGTCAGCACGTGTTGCACGCGTGAGGCTGTTCACTGCTGCACCAGTGTTTCAGAGCTCACTTTACATAGATGTGTTTGAAGAGAAATGGTGCGCAGTTCGATTCTTTAATGCTTCTTGAGCACCGTTAAAGAGCCGGTCTTATGACGGTGCCTTGTTAAGTGCAGTCCTGTTTTGTGGACGCGCCATAAACGGCGTGCTCTCCGCGGGCATTGGTGAATAGCGCGATGCGCAAAAAAAAAAGTTAAAAAAAAGTGTGGCTGAGGCCAAAGCGTCGAGCGAGACACTGTTGTCGCAGCAGTGCATTTTGTGGAGCTCTTTGAAACTCGGAGAACCATTTTCGAAGCGATTGTCATTAGGCGCGCTTACCTATCGTTTCGTGTTTTTTTTTTCTGCTCATTCTATTGCCCGGCCACTTTCAGTGGATAATCGCGTGACAAGGAACGCTTCTTCGTTTCTGTGATGACTCTTGTGTACTCACGAAAAAAAAAATCACCTGGGCCGGGGTTTCTTTTCGTTGTTGTTATTCTAATTTTTTTGTTTCTTTTGTGATAGAAAGGATCACTTTGTGAGGTAGCTGGGCGACGTAAGCCTTGAAACAAATAGACTATAGATATAGCGCGCGCGCGCGCGCGCGCGCGCCGCGTGTGTGTGTGTGTGTGTGTGTGTGTGTGTGTGTGTGTGTGTGTGTGTGTGTGTGTGTGTGTGTGTGTGTGTGTGTGTGTGTGTGTGTGTGTGAGTGAGTGAGTGAGTGAGTGAGGGACATAAGTAACCATATACATCCTCCTATCAACGTGCCGTTTCGTTTTGTTTGTTTGTGTTGATTGAACACGTAATTTGCGCATCCTAATTTACGCATAGCTCGACTTCACTTCGTTTCTGTGAAGTTCTAACTGGGAGTCTGTTTTCGCGCCTTCAGTTCACAACGTGTGAAATAGTGCGAACCGGTTCTGAAGTAAGCCACAGAATTTAGCGGAACGAGCGAAGGCTGTCTTTGTTCTCTCAGCTAATATTTGAATGCTCCCTGGAACTGTTTGCTCTGCGGGGGAGCGAGCTTTTGTCCGGCGTTCGGCTGCAGCGTTGTTTACTTGTCGCCCGGAGAAGTTCGAAATTGAGATAGGCGTTTGGCGGCCGAGCCAGGCGCGTTTCTGTTTGGAATCTTTGGAGTGTGGCCGTCATTTTCTCAATGACATTTGCCATTTCGAAGGCGCCTGCAAGATGACGACGCTCCCTGCCCTTTATGCACGGACTTGAAATGTTGATCGGGTGACAACGTTATCGCTTGCGAACATAGGTGCCTTGAGTATGTGGGCTAACATACATAGTGCGCCATCTGAAATTCTCCCCTCTAACACATATTCGTTCCTAAACGTAGTATATTTTATGCAGATGTCTCTTACTGTTACGATTTCGCTGATAAGCACGAATACTCTGTAAAATAAATTTGATCAAACTCGGGCGTTCAGTGCAACACTGTGTGGGCAACCCAGGCTACCAAAATGGAGCTATTCGCCTCGTGAATCACCAGGTGGCGTCTCTGTGAACGGCGCTCCGGTGACACAAATAGAGGATTCGTCTTGTGTCGTCTGCTAGGCTCTGGCTAGGACAGCACGTTTACTTTTAACGTCTATTTTACACACCCACATCCATCGCGGTCCGGGAATATGCCCACGAGTTAGTGGCGTAATTCACTGCGTTTGGTCAATGGCGTTGACATATATCTAAAGGAGCACTGACATCAAATTTGCTCATGCGAAGATTTTTGCTGTCAGCGAGTAGCTATAGACCCCGTAGCAGCGATTCGCGACCTAAAACGCAACTGAGGGATGAATAACTATCACTTTATTCATTTATATTACTGGAATCTAGCACTATTCAAAAACGACCGGCAATCCCGCTATTTATAGCGCTGCGAGCACCAGCAGTGGCGCTACCTCGCGGTCACCTCCAGATCACGCCACAGGCTGACCACTTCTCTACAGAAAAGAGTGACGTCAGGCTCAGCTGCTCCGCAAACATTTCGTCTGCTAGGCGGACACAGTCAGTCATGCCATTGTCACCTGCATTGCTATTGTTGCCGTACAAAGTGTCGACTCGGGTTCAATACGATAGTCTGGAGCTTGGAATCCCGCGATTCGCGACGTCGCGAATTATTTTTGCTTCGATCGACCTTCTGCAGAACAGTGATTCCGAAATGGACGCCGTTCCAAGCAGCACTGCAGAGGTGCCCGAGGATGCACGCTTCAGCCATGTTCGCTCGTGTGTGTCAGTTAGCTATATCGGTGTGTTTTGGCGTGCAAAGCATTCAGTTATATACGCAGAGGGGTCAATGCAATATAGCTATCGCGAATGAGCATCAGCGGAAAAATAGAATACGTTTTCCTGCTTGTCAGGTTCTGTTTGGCGCCTCCAGATGGCCCTACCTATCCAGCCTCTCGCGGTTAACACGGTATTACCACTTTTACGTGGACGCAAAATCTACAGATGAACTAAAATTCAACGATACCTGCATGTTACTTGTTAGCGACGATATCGGACTACACGCTCTTCCACTTTTGATAGCTTGTGGTCGTGTTGATGTGTAACACATACGTGATATGACAAGACACCCACATTGCGTTTTTTCCGTGCTTCGATCTAGACGACTGCGACTCACCTGCAACCCACAACGATTCCCCGACATGCTGACCGACAAGCACACGTTTAATCATGCTCTTTTCTTTCGCCATTTTTTTAAAGGTGGTTTTTATTTTGATAATTTGACGAAATCATTCGAACAGGTGCGATAAAAATCAGACGCGACGAGCCACGGCCGGGCTAGACTTGCACCTGCGTACGCTATCCCGGCCCTAGGCCGGCCGTGGACGAGCAAGTGCGTTTCTGCACTTCGGCGCCACGTTAAAAACACCCTGATCGTAGTCATCGCTATCGTCACTCACGGTGGTATTTGTGGAATGTATTACACCGAACACGTATACCACTAGTGTCGATGTTGCAGGGCACACAACACACACATCTATTTTTCGTTTTTTCTTAGCTTTTCTGCGCTATTTGATGTCGAATTAAAATAACTTCCACGCGACGGATGCCGTTCAAATTTGGCCAACAAGCCCTATGCATACCAAGCGATCGAATGGTGGCCACACCTCGATCTTGAAATTTGATGTCAGTGCTCCTTTAAGTGAAAACGCGAACGTCTCGCCAAGTGTGTTAGCGAGAGCGTATACGCTGCTTTGAAAGTGAAGCCGATCAGGTTTAGTTTGCGATAGCAATTATATGGACACTCTAGGCTGGGTTTTGCCGCCGGCGTCGCCGTCACTCACCGTGTATGTATACGTATCTATTGATATTGCTCTGTGTGATACGTATCTATTGAATTGAGCGTCATGCCACCGTACGCTTCAAATATGCAACATTAACACGCCCTACCTATCACTCTCGTACCGAAATCTGAGCCCAATGTTACTGCGTTTCGCTCCCGCGGAATTGCAACTGGCGCATGCGGGAATCGAACTCATGACTTCGATCCTAGCACCACAACACCTCATCATACTAACTTATTGGTGGGTGTTTTTGCTCTCAAGATTTGTACGTATAAACGCTCAGCGCGAACCCGCAGCACAAATCTGTTTACACTGAGTGGCGACGGGAAGCCTATAGCCATCAGCTGAATAAAAAACTTGCAGGGCTCACGGAATTTCAAGTGTATTAGGCTAGCAAGCTCCACCACTTTCGCACTACCAATGGTTGTCTCGGAAAGCCAGAGCCCAATCGCGCAATGTACAGCGGCTGTCTATTTGCTGTAGTTTCATTCACAAACACGATTTTTTTTTTAATACGAGTCCGGCCGGAATCGTCGCAGCAAGCTGCGTTGCCGTGTCCTCAGACGAGAGCAGGGCCTTCCCAGCTTACGAGTGGTATAAATCACGGCTTCAGGTCTATCGTATATAGGAGTTGTCCGCCTCGGTGGAACGGTGGCTATACGATGCTCGGCTCCTCACCCGAAGGTCGCTGGTTCGATCCCGGCGGTCGCATTTTGTTGGAAGCGAAATGGACCATGTACTATGCGATGTCAGGGTATAGGGGGGACAGTAAGTGCTTCCACGCTCCTCTTCGCTTATGTCTACTCATTTTCCAGACGTGTCCGGTCACTTCGTTATTTACGGTAAACAACACCAGATCGTCGAAATTTCCGAAGCCCGACACTACGTGTCTCTGATGACCATCTCGTGATTTTGGGACGTAAAACCCCAGATGTTATTATTATTTGTTATTTATCGTGGGAGGGCTATCGGCATGCGATGAAATTTCTGACGTCATGAGCGACATCCGTGACTTCGTCAAACCTCGTCGTCGTCACCGTGACATTGCATCGCAGCAGCATGGTGCATCAGAGCGGGCCCGAACTGTGACAAATCGGTTCTATCCGAGCGCGCCAACATGTCATGTTGGTTGTGCTTGATTATGTAGGACAAAGAACAGGCACAAATGCCGTCGTGTTTGTCTGGACCGCTGCGTGGAAAATGGTTGCTAGATTTATCTGGTGGCGGCCCTATAACGCCACGTGCATCGGCGACAAACCTCAAAAGTTGGTTCTTCATTGCCCGTTTCGCTGAGTGGCCTGTTGCGGTGATGACTGACGCTCTCTTCTCGCCCCGCCGCGGTGGTCTAGTGGCTAAGGCATACTAGAGTTACTGTATATGCTACCTTTAGGTAGCTACCTAAAGGTAGCGTATACAGTAACTCTAAGGTACTCGGTTGCTGACCCGCAGGTCGCGTGATTGAATCCCGGCTGCGGCGGCTGCGTTTCCGATGGAGGCGGAAATGCTGTAGGCCCGTGTGCTCAGATTTGGGTGCACGGTTAAAATTGCCGGAGCCCTCCACTACGGCGGCTCTCATAATCATATGGTGGTTTCGGGACGTTAATCCCCACATATCAATCAATCAATCGCTCTCTTATAGTTCGAGTACCATGTCGAGAGCCAGGTACGATGTAACGATAGAAAGCGAAATTAATTGTTACATGATACGGCATTTGTAACTTACTCGTATAGAAGACAAGTTTTATTACTGCAGGTGTAGTATTTATTATGACAGCCCCCTAGTCCCCGCCCCCTTACGTTGAATGGGCTTATCTGTCGTCGTGTGTACAACTTCACCTCCATCTGAAGGTGACGCCACACACACTCGGCCCCTGCAGCCGCTGTAGTCTTTCAATATCGGGAAAGTGATTTCACAGTCACCCAGTACGGCTTGCCGCATATCGTGATTTTGAGATGTAAAAATCCAATACTATTGTGGGATTTAGCGTCTGAAGTAAGATTCCTCGCAAGGACTTTTTTTTTAATTCACCCTGATGGCTCTTTCCCCTATATAACATTGGCTAGCATTCCATCGATGGGAAAATTCAGGTAAAATAGATAGCGAAAATATTACCTGATGCAGTTTTTGCTCTTAACTTCACACAATTGGATAAACTTTTTCGCGTAACTTTCATGGAGACGTTTTCACGGCTCGTCAAAATGCAGTTATTGGGGCATGAAAGGTTTTTACACGTGGAAGCCAAGCAAAAAAAGCAGCCGTCGGACGAAGGGATTTGGTGAGACACTTTAACACGCATGCGGCTGCTTTTGTTTATTTATTCATATATTTTTACTTGGGAGAGAGGTCGTGCTGGTTACGCGTGGCGATTGAAACTCGCCATACTTTGTATTTATCCTGTCACCACAAACAGCCCGCTTCCTTTGCCTACGCCTTGAAACGGGCCGTACTAGAAACGGGCGAGTGGATGCATCCGGTGTATACTTGTTGGGCAGCAGCGGTGGTGTCCTTTCTCTGCGCAGGGTGGCACGGACCCGGACGACCAGACGCCGAGCGGCAGCCAGGGCGAGCCTTCGGTCTTCACGGAGTGGCACGTCCCGCTGGCATCTCGAGACGGGCCCGGCGGCCGTCGCCAAGAGCTGCTGCCACCGGCCGACCTGAGTCCCGGCGGCGGGGCATCGTCCGTGCCGCCGCTCCCATCGCCGAGCAACAAGCGCCGGGGCACTTTTCGGTGAGCCGCTCAACTCTTGACCCGCTCTCGGAAAGGCCTTGACCTCCGTGGGTTTAACAGGCTGTTGTGGCTTTGGCGCCTGACGACAGATGGGTGTGTCTGCGTCGCATGGCACGCTCCGGTTCGCAAATACGGCCGTAGATGGTGTAAACTGGACAGTTATAGTGTACCGGCATACCGGGAGTACCGTGATAGCGGGGTCGAAGGGCGCATGCGCAGACACGTACGTTACTCGTACCGCTTACCGTATGCGCACTATTTTGCCGATTTACCGTTACCGTGTTAGTGTAGGTGCACGTAAAACATGGCGGTGTTTTCGGGCGCCTGCTTCGGACTGATTTTGGCGTAGTTGTTGAGAGCTTCACTTTGTTCACAGCGAACGACTGTTTAAAGTGGCTTCGCTTGCCTTAAGTTAGCTTCGACGACCGAGTATTACGGACAAGTTGGGGTAGTTTTTGATATAGCTTCCCATTTTGAACGTGTCTAGGCCTAACTACAAGATCAATGTAAAGAAATGGGCAACGAATTTTTTTCGCGTTTGGTGCGTGCTTAGTATTTATTTACTTTCGTTATTACTAAATAAACTTGTCATTGGACGAAGTGCTAGCCGCACAGTGAAACGGGGAAGCGCAGCTCTAGCGGCAGTCACTGTGGCAGAAGCGGGTGTGGACGGCCACGCGTTCTTTCCTGTGCACCTCAAAGACATCCGCACAAAATCGCATAACATCATTAGAGAAACGCAGCAGAGCCGCAGCTCCGCTGTGTTTGCCAACTTTTTTTTTTCCTTTGGTGCGCGGGACTTACACGTGTAATTTTATCCTTCGCTTTGTACTTTGCTTCTCAACAAAGCGAATCAAAAGAGTGAGGAACTAAACAGGTCTCAAAAATGTGTGTTCTGCTCCTCTGGCTAAGTTATAGAGAACGTGAAATGAAATAGGCAGAGCCAAGAGCCAACGAAGTGATCGGACACGTCTGGAAAATGAGTAGACATTAAAGCGAAGTGGAGCGTGGAAGCACTTACTGTTCCCCCTACCCCCAAACACACACACCCTTGTTCTTTTTGCGTCTCGTCAAGTGAGTCGTGCTCCAGCGGCTTTTTTTTTTTTCTGTGAGTCAGTGCATACAGCGGAGCCATGTTACAAAAAGAGCATGTCCACAGAAACTATTTTTGCAACTTTTCTCCGCTAATGCACAGAAAAGTCGCCACTGCGCAAGCTAGTTAATGATTTGGGAGATTGTATGTACACTGCGTGTCGAAGAAAACGCATGCACTTCGTTATTTGAGAGGGCCACGGTGGGGTTTCTACAAACTACGCTTTTGTGTGCACTTGACGAAAAAAAAAGAGCACGGGAGTCAGTGCTGGGCCGGCTCTTTTTCGCATACATCGGCTCATTAGTGACGCGCGTGCATTTCTTGTTCATGTCATTGGCTATCTCGTTTCGCTTCAACCTCGAATGCCCCGAAAGACTCCTCATATCGTGTGACTTATTGTGGGTGCAGCGAGTTGTGCACATGTCGTCGCGCAAACTATCCCAAAGAAACACGTTGGCTCTCTGTAACTTGCATGACAGCAAGGAGGAGAACGTCAATACAACGTCAATTAGTGGTGGAAGTGAAAATTCGATGAGGGCGCCCGAACGTGCGTGGGCGGTAGATAGTCGGCAGCATTAGTTGCCCGTCGCGTGTGGTCCGAAATATATAATTCACTATGCGCGCACTCCGACAACGCTGCCAACTGTGTTGAGGTGTATGTGCACGTGTGTGTATGTTCCGTGCGCGCCCGGATGATCAAGGCGCGGCAGCTTATTGGCTCCGCGGCTAAAAAGAAGTAGTCCCGCTCCGAAAATGTTGATATGTGGAGTTGAACGTCGCCAAAAATGTTGGGGCCGCTTCTTCCATCGCGGATAGGCAACTTCGCACAGCGAGCGTCTCGTTTTAGCGCGCCAAGCTGGCGGCACACGGCGCCTAACCGCAGCGACTGCAGAACGCGTTGCGCGCGTATCGCACGCGCTCACGTTTCGGCGAAACACACCCACTCGCCTGCGACCTCTCCCGCGTCTCTCCACAAGTGTTCCGGAGCTCGCCGCCAGGTCCAGGCGCGGCGTTGTCATCGCTCCGCAAACTTGAGCTTCGGTTCCCTATATAGGGGCTTTAGTTCTGGCACGCGCTCGCGTAGTCCACAAACTCTTGTGCTTGACTGTACATACATACATACATACATACATACATGCATGCATGCATACATACATGCATGCATACATACATACATGCATACATGCATGCATGCATACATACATACATACATGCATACATACATACATACATACATACATACATACATACATACATACATACATACATACATACATACATACATACATACATACATACAGGCTTTGCTAATGCTCATTTTTGGCTACAACCCCTTGTTACACTAGGATTGGCGAATTCCGTTTCGTTCCCTTGTTTTTCCGTCAATTGATATATGGTCCCTGTCGCATGGTCTCCCATACTCCAAGGAAGTGAAACGGAGTGGTTGTCAAGGGGTTCGTCGACCTCTGTTAGCGGCGGAATAGAGTACTCTCGTTCCCAGTTATCTTTACATAGTTACTGGGGAAAAAAATTTGCCAACGCAAAACAAGCGTGCTCAAACGCAATAAAGATTTTATCGATATTAAATGTTTTCTGTTTACTGCGTAATCCATGCTTAACACGCTATAACAAAAAAATGCGTGTAAAAGCTCATACTCACCTCAGCATACCTCGTGTCGCCATTTCGAATCGGCGTCTCCGAGTCTGTGCGCACCGTTGTGTTCACGCCAGTGCATTTCGTTGCTTTATGGCGGTGCTATTTGTTGCACTTCAACATTAGCGAAAATCTCAGTGGGACGCGTGTTTTCTTCTTCATCGTCGACGCTGGCAGCTCGTGCGAACTGTTGTGGGACCCATTCACAGCAGTGGCTTCGTGGAATGAACTGCAGTGTACTAGAAGTACACTGTAACTGCACGTGAGACTATTGGAAAGGGCAACATGTTCTAGGCGCAGCTTCAAAGATCTCGCCGGCAACTTCCAGTTAGTTTGACAGTCAGCGCACGTACAGAAAACGCGTGCCGGAAACTAAGCAACAGCGTAGCAAGCTTCAATAATGGGTAAATAACACAAGAGCAATCGCGTGTGCGGCGGGCTGTCATACTCAAACCGCACCGTGAAAGGCGCCATAAGGGTGGTCGGTTTCCTTTTCGGCTGGCGAAGGGGAAAAAAGACGTGCTATCGTAATGTACATCGTGAAACTTGTCACAATAACAATGTGGTTACCAGCGTGCACTTGAAGTCGGCTGACTTTTACAAGAACAGTCACAGCTTTGCTGCAAAGGCGAAGCAATTAATGCAATAGCAACAACTTAGAAGGTCACGCGCCGAATGGCAGGCAGATCGAAAATTTTCCCGCGTTTATCACGCACGAATAACCCAGGAAACGTACTCACAGGTACAGATGTACGCGAATAAGTGTCTCAGTTGTTGCTTCGCTGTGTCTGAAAAGCGCGCCCTTTTCGCAAACGAAGAATCCAACGATTGCAGTGGCCTTTGTGCGCCCGGTAACTACAACAGAATCGTTTCAGTGAAAGCCCAACGCCAGCCAAGACGTACGATCCTCCCCACTGCGAGGTAAGGGGGCGCAAGTGAGCGTCCACCCACCTTTTCTCCGCCGGGTAAGGTACGCGTGGGAGATGAGAACGTGCGCAGCCGTGTCGTGACGATGTGGCGACGCGCTCATTGAGTCATCTTGCTGGTAATGCTGAAAACACGATAGTTCCCCCCGGGATGCCCGTCAACAGCGGTAAGTGGTAGATATAAATAGCTTGCCGTTTGAACGTTGAAAGAGGTGCTCCTCCGTGGCTCAGAGTTTAGCGCCTTGCATTCACGATTCAGAGGTGCCACGTTCGATTCCGTGCGCCGCAGTCTTTTTCACGATTATCAAAGACGATAGTCTTTCTTGGGGAGTAAAAATGCTGGTCTGTCTGTCTGTCTGCACATTTGTCTGTTTCTCCGCTCTTAACGGCACCAAACGATACCCCGAACGGCCGACCCCATCCGCAGCGCCCACCAGTATTGCTCAAGATTCAGCGTTCCTACTTGTGCGACTGTCAATCGAAAAGCAAATATTGCGCATATCTGAGGCACCATAACAACACGCTAATAATCTGTACGTGTGTCTTTTTACTAGAAAAGGCATACATAAATAATTCTAAGGACCGTATCGCTTATCTCGCTGCGCTGATTGTGCAACGCTTGCACGGAAAGGCGAGTGTTTCCAATGCTTTGCTAAGACGACACGGTGGTGGGACCTTCCCGTCGCCTTGCGTACTACACCTTATCACCTCCGAGACGGCCCGGCGTGCACGCCGCGTGGTTCGTTACAATAACACGCTAAATATACAACTATGCTGCTCACTTAAGTCCATCTTCATTCCTGTATACCTGTAGGGCCGAGCGACACAATTACTGCTGTTTTTATGTCCGTGTACGTTTATGCATCAGCACGCAGTGCAGTTTGAATCGGGTGCGTGGGTTATATGCCACACGTGCTTTTTTTTTTTTTCAAGTGGACATACTTTAGTGCGGATGCTAAGGGACGCCGTAAAACGTCGATTAAGGCAAGGGGGTTACACCCTTGCGTATTTTCAGTGGACAAGCAGGCGTCGTGGCGTGCTCGCAAGAGTAGCTAGTGTGCAACTTCTTGGTGCGCGTAGTTGGGCATGTATTGAATTCTACCGTTTTGGCTACAACGTTAGTGTGGCGAGCACCTATAGCCAGGTTTGGTGAGGCGCCGTTGAGTGCCGCGAAGAACTGCTACGCATATATTCGAAGAATAACGTGCGCGCGCCCATCTCGGAAGGCCCCGCGGAAAATGATGCCACACAAATGACGCTTCCAGTCGCGTGCATAGAGCCTGTACGCCAATCAGCAGCGCCGAATACGCCGCGGAGTTCCATGGAGCAGTGAGCACGGAAAAGATAAAGTGTGCCGCGAAGCAAGATGGAGACCATCT
The DNA here is from genome assembly GCA_013436015.1 of Rhipicephalus annulatus. NCBI lineage: Eukaryota > Metazoa > Arthropoda > Arachnida > Ixodida > Ixodidae > Rhipicephalus > Rhipicephalus annulatus. The sequence continues at coordinate 410,863 of WOVY01012378.1, forward strand.
CTGAAGTTTTAATCCGCATAATGTCATCGGAGCAGGTTTTTGCGATAATTGCCTGCAAATATGTCCGTCAGTATACTAATTCTGTTTCCGCTTCGTGTGCTCCTTCAAAAGTTGTCGCGCAAGCAGAAACCATAAGGCAGTCGCCATCGATTACACCTTGCCGAGTGTGCATGGAATTTGTTATGCGTCGAGTGACTAAATATAGACCTACTCGCGGTGAGCGCCAACTGTGTGCCGGGTGCACGTTCGAGATGAGCGTGGGAAATCGCGAGACTGCTCAACGCTTCTGTGTAAGCCCTCCCGCCGGGCACCCCTGTTTCCAGCGGAGAACGCCGCCGCCGCGGTGGCGGGATTTTTGAGCGGTCCCTAATGCGCGGCGGCGGGGAGCACTTCGCGCTGATAATCCGTTTATACCCCGCTGGGTTCGCTGGCAAACGGCGCTCGTCTGGACCGCGGTGTCCTTGTGAGGGGAGGATGCTCGCTACCTTGTGGTGTTGTTCGTTGGCGCGCGGATGTCCGAGGGCCCGGACTCATTTTCGTGCGCGTGGGCGGCGTCGGCGGCTCACGTCCCTTGGGGTGTGTGCGAGACACGCGGATGGCGCATACAACCCACCCGAACGTTCTTCAAATGACGGCTCTGTTTTTCCTATACATTTTTTTTTTTCTTAGGTGCTTCATCGATTGTCCCGTAACAGTGTTGGCTTGTGCATACGATAGAGTTATAGGGCTATATATCAGAGCGTTGTCGGTTACGGGATGCAGTGCGCATGCGAAAATGGCGTGCTTCTGCTCTCACGGAGCTTGGCTTGCTTCCTGTAATCCGTATAGCACCTATATAGTGACCGAAAGCCTGTATTATTTACGTTATTTTCTTTGTTTTCTTGTGTCATAGGAAGCGTTTTGTTTGTCCATAATGGCGGGGAACGCTCAGGAGCTTTGGTGGTATATTTGAGGCACATTTCGCGCTCGCCATGAAAGTTCCTCGTGGTCTTCATATCATCTTTTGTTTAGCATGCTAACGTTTTTTTTTTTGTTATGCGCTCCCTTGTTTAGTGCCGTATACACGTCTATTGGTGTGTCATGTTATGTATTTGTTAGAACCCTATATGTATGGCGTTAACGGCAAATGGCCTTTCGTGTTTGTAGATAAACTGAGCCGTCAACGTTGTTTAGCCCGAAATTCGCATATACCCAGTCTTTTGCTTGAGACATTTATACTCGTAGCTGCAGGGTGCTCGTCAACTAATATGCTATACCTCAGAATGGGGAGGTGTAGAGGAAAAAAAAAAAAAATGCCGCCCGCATCTTCCCGTGGGGGGAACTCGAGTAAGTGCGTCGCAAAGGGAGGTGGTATTGCGTGAATGTTGCATAGTTGGGTATGGTTTGGGAATTCCTAATTGTTATTTCGTCTTATTATTCCTATTTATTGAATGAGGAAGCGTTGCCTTCAACATCAAGCGAAAGCGAAGTAGAGATGCCCTTGACTGAATTCTGAACGTTTGTGCAGGGCGGGCAGTCGTCTTATATATATATATATATATATATATATATATATATATATATATATATATATATATATATATATATATATATATATATATATATATATATATATATAATAGTTGCTTGTGTCGGCCTTTCGAGGCAAGAGAGGGGGAGGGGAGTGACGCCGAAGCGCAACATCGTGCGACTAAGAAACGCTCCGCATTTAAAAGGAAACCAGGTGTAATGAATTGATGTATGGGCTAAGGCTCTCGAAGCCTACAAGTTGGCTAACGCAAATAATAGGCTCTAATAAAGAAACATTAAAGCTTGGCAGTGTCTAACTCAATTCACCTACAATTCCCTGAACTTTTGGAGCTCGTAACTTATGATGATAGTCAGCGATATTCGAATTGGTAGCGTCGGGAGAGATCGAGGAAACTTCGCTTCAATTCTGAAAAAGGGAACGGCGTGAAATCGGAGGGAAAGAAGCTACTCGGAGAAAAAGGTGTCTGCACTCTGGGGTAAGCCGGGCATCTGGTAGTCCGCAACTTTTGTGATATATGAAAGGGCCCCTGAATCACCTTCTATACTTTTTTAACATTCCAAGTGAACGCGCGCATAGAGAAAGTCGTCAACATTCGCATCGGCTCATGTGATCCACAAGGAGAATCTGTTACGCGCCGCGCTTTCTCCGCGCACGATGAGGAGAAGCACTCGGCTAGAAGGAGAGATGATCCAACGAACTGGAGCATTATGGAGGAAAGGGCGAAGCTAGCAGGTACCTCTTTTGGATTATCAAGCGCCTATACCTCCACTTTTACGGCATTGTTTCGAAAAATTCTCACGTCTTGTATGTTGGGCAAGGGGTACCGCATGGCCGTCCAGTCAGCCGATTTCTTGGCCACGTTGTGGAGTGCAACTGCCCAGTTATTGGCGGATGGGCGAATAATTTCCACTTCCGGCGTGTGTTAGAATTCTGCATGTGTAATCGAGCTTGTCCGGAGCAAGTCGACGCGGCCGGAAGAAAGGAGGAGGTCCGGAAGTAATCATGTGATGACGTACGTCGTGGCACTTTGTTGTTGTTGTTGTTTTTTCTTTTTTTTTAATCAGGTGGTGTGGTTATATCGGCGAATTCTAGTAGAAAAGTTGCGACGTGTTCATTCGAAACCGTAGCACGAAACAGCTAAATCTGCAGTTCGCGGCGAGGCAATGCCTTCCACGGCGAAGCAAGTTAACGCGCCTAGAAGACGCTGTCGCTTGACGTCGCCGCTGAGGCTAAGATCGATGAGAAAAGCAGCACCGGTAATGGCAGCAGGAACGTCGGCGACCATTAACAGTCAAAGAAATCGTTTTCGTATATATATACATAGTCTCAGGTCAAGCGTGAGCGACCGCTTTGTCTGTGAATGGCTGACGGCCTGTGATGCTGAAGCCGAAGTCGCAGCTGTAAGCGGATTGGGTAACTTGCATAACCTTTTCGGCGAATATAGCAAGCTCTGACAAATTCTGGGTTGAAGCAGTTGCCAGCACCATCTGGACATGGGTGGGCAAGCGCTGAAGGGATCGTGGACGAAGCGGGGGAAACGCGTGGACCGAGAAGGTTAAGGAATCGACGCGATAGCAGGCCTGGTCTTTTTTTTTTTTTTTTTGCCGAGTTGTTCCATTCATAGTAGCTGCTGAAACCGCGTGCCTTACGACGCCATAAGCCGATTCTGCGGCCGTGCGCGAAGGAATGATGCAAAAGGTCGTCGATGGCGGTCGCTGGAAGCGCGTCGACCACACGCAGGTTGACATTTAGTTGTCATGGAGAATCGAGTGAGTTGGCGAGACCATGCACCGCGTTTTTAGACTCGGCTCATCTGCGCGGAAAAGTATTTGTGACGATATTCGCGTACGTGTACTAAAAAAAGTATTGTGTATATACGATATTTGCGTACATTTTTTTTTTCAAGTTTCGTTTTGCGCTGATTTCAAGGTACAAAGGAGTGCCTTTTTCTACAGATGCGGAAGTTCTTCCGTCTTTGGCATCTGCGGGAGCCCTTATACGTTCTTTTTCGGCCGTATAGTCTTATCACGATACCTTATCCTCTATAGCCGCCCCAAATCCCGACCGGAAAAGCTGTCTAAAGGAGCAGAATGCCTGCCTGTGACAGAAATGAAAATGGGAACTGCGTAAGACTTCCGGCTCGCACCGATCCGCACTCGGCCGTTTGGTGCTTTTTTACTTCCCGGCGTACTTTTTTTTTTTCCACCGCAATATACACCCGAACCTGCGTTGTCAGCCCAGATTCCGGCGATGAGAGTGGAGCTGCGCGCCTTGTCTTTCATTTCTCCGAATGGCGCTTGCGAGAACGCGGCTGACTGCGATCGCTATCGCCGTCGCTATGCGCTTGAGAGAGCTGCGGCTCATTTCCGTCAGTGCTTGGATGCTCTCTGGTTTTGCCTTTTCCACAAAAGCTCTTTACGACCGTAGACCTTCCACCGATTTCCTGTCTACAGCTCTTGACAGAATTCGTGTCACGGGTAAAGTCGGTGAGGGACGTACAAGAGAGGTCGCATCGTTACAGGCACCGAGTCTTTCGCAGTTTCTCCTGCAAATCGCGTAATTTATGCTCGGGAGCGCCTCATTGCGTGCACGATGTAAAGAACGTTTTAGTGCGCGTGATGTCTTCTTTCGTGACCTCCTTTTAGTGAAGTAATTTATGTAGCTATGGAGATGTTTGCGGGCTGTGCAGACCCTGTTTCTTTTCTCGCCTTGTGCTTCTTTGCCTCCGTTGTTGCTTAATGTCTAGATTTTATTTTGTAACGCGTAATTCGCGTGGCTGAGTCGACGCCGTCTACATGTCCGCAAACTGCATTTGCCTCGCCGCCGTCTCGCATTGAATCGTTTATTTTGGGGTGCCTAAAAGATTCCCGTGAAATTAAGTTATGTAACCTTTAACCAGGGGTGCAACAGCTGTGCCAATTGCGCCAATTCGATACAATCCCCATTTTTGCGCCTATAGCGGCGCCAAAACCGTGGAATTTGCTTAAATATTGCGCCTGAATCGCAGCCCAGTCTGGAAGTTTTCACAGTTGCGTTAATTTCAGCGAGAAACGACGGCCATGTTGTCTATCTACTTGTAGTTTGCGTCATCAATCAATCCAAGCGCGCAGACTCTAACCCTAAACCACAGTGTAAAATATATCCTAATTAGGTCAGGGCACTCGCAACACGTGATCGACCAGATAAAGTAACAAAACCGTGCGCCATCGGTCCGCTGACCGCTGCGAATACCTATCGGCAGGACGATGCCACTTAAAAAGAAAGCGTTGCTGTAGCCACCAACGCTTTGCGGGAAATATGAACTTTCTATGAGAAAACATGGCTATGTCAGCAACTAAAGCTGAAAGTGTATGCCGCGTTTCCCGCGTGGCGAACAGACTCGGCGTGCTGCGAAAATTGGTGTTGCTGGCGACCACGTTGGTTGTCATAGCAACGATACATAAATTTTTTTTTTCTGTCTTGAAATTGCGTCGTCCCGGCGATAGATATCCGCGGTGCCGTCGCCGGACCAACAAGTGCGTGCCGTTGTTGCTTTATTTGGTCGAACGCGCCTTGCAAGCGAAACAAGAAGTTGTGCCCCAAATAAACCTGATCCCATCGCGAAAGAAAGAAAAAAAAGATAGGGAGGGTGGCGTAGCGATGTTTTATGACTCGTTCTAACTCGTGCAGAACGCTGCTTAATCTACTTCCGCCGCAGTACACCGGTGCCCTGCGGAAATGAGCGTTTTAATTTTTGAAGAGGCTGTTAGCATTAATTACGGGACACCGGGCATTTCGTTCAACTACTCATGCCTCGGCGCATAATTGTGGGTACTAGTAGTATGGATGATGTCTGAAAACGTTACTGGCAATTATTTGGGACAGTATATGACAGTTTTTATTTTTTCGGCACCCCTACGAATCCCTGAATTTCAAGGTCGCCAGCTTGGCAGATCCTCATTTGAATTCACGGAGTCAGACGCAGCGAATGCTAATGTGGACATTATAATCATTTCTCAGTGGGGTGATTCATAATACTAGTTTTATTGAAATAAACTGTGTTTCTACTCAAACCTCCCGGTTCAGGGCATGTTGAATGATTTGTACATATATTTTTTTTCTAAATGTAAGGCTCCTTTCTGATGCTGCTCCGAATTTGGTCTTTCGTGATGAAAAAATCAACGTTTTGTTCCTCGTAACCTGCTCCGAATTTGAATTATCGTGCTCTAAAAGTAACATTTTTGATGCTCCAAATATTGCTCCAAATTCTATTTTGGCTGTCGCACCCCTGGGTAACGTATATGGTAAACAGGCACTACTTACCGTTATACCGTCCATTATACAGATTACACTACAATATGTATTACATGAATGTGACAAAAAAATTAACTACCGCATCGCATTAACGTAAATAGAGCTAATAGGCTAGACAGGTCAATCGCATTGAGAAAGAGACGCATCCTCTACCGTGGGCTGCACTGAACGGCGGCTTGGAAATCGCCAGAAAAGAGTTTGACGTTGTTTCAGACGAATGGGAACGCGCCGCGTCTGAACTGTGTCGCGTAGTGTTGCCGGTACGCTCTAAAGAATGCGACGCGGTACGGTCGCATCCGTGTAAAAGCGACTTCACTCGGCCAGCGCCCTGCTTTCTGTATCGAAATCGAGGCAGCACGCGTCATTCGAATCGAGAGCCCCGCCTCCGTTCTTTCCTCCGACTTAGATGGGCGATGCATTTCGGTGGTGGTGACTCGAGTGGTTTTTGAGGCGCTCTGCGTATCGCAGCATTACCCCAGTCAGTGACGAAAAATAACAGAAGGACGTAGGAGGGACTCCTCTCGGAAAAAAACTTGATTCACCTGGCCTTTATTATTTCGTGCGCTTCGCAAAGGCCTGTCTCTACACGTTTCCGTCGCAGCGCGCCGGCGCGTCTCTTTTTGACGCGGTGTCAACCCTCTCCCATTTGGAGAGAGAGAGAGCGTACGGCTTTGCGTAGTCACGCGCCCTCTCTCTCTCTACAGGAAGCCAAAGCTCGTTAGTCAAGGTTATAACGTGGAGCACACGATGGAAGACGAGGACGCCCGAGCCACTGCGAAATGTATTTCTCGGGTCTGTGGCAATACCATGTCTCGAGATAAGTCTCTTTCTGCTGACATGAAGCCGCGTACTTTGTCGGTGTACTCCGTTGACTTTATTAAAACCGTATATTCTGATATCTAGCAGTAGCAGCCGTGTACTGTCATGTGCAAACATTTGCGGCGTACTAAAAATAAATAAAAAACTAAAGTTATATGGTAACGGCATTAAAATCTCCGAGAAGTTTTACGAGTAATGTCCTCCGTGCCGCGGGAGCATGACCCGCTGACTTCGCCACGAAGTAGCAAGCTGAGCTTAAACCACAGCAAGTAAAGTTGAAGTGCTTGCCTCGTTTTTTTTTGTTTTTTCGGCTCTGGTGTCATGCTTGCTCTTTCTTTCGCGAACGCGGCTGTGTTCGCTGGCTGTGACTTGTTGGGGAACTGATACAGTCTTACACGTTGAGAGCATCCGTTTGTGTTGCCTGCATTGCTGTGGCAGCCCATAACACAATACTTTGGACCTCGCCGACGCTTCCGTGGGGCCGCTTCTTCTATCGCGGAAAGGCAACTTCGCACAGCGAGCGTCTCGTTTTAGCGCGCCAAGCTGAGGGCACGGTGCCGAAGTTCCCCGCAGCGACTGCAGAACGCGCAGCGACGCGCCGCGACTGTTGAACGCGACTGCAGAACGCGACTGCGACGCGCAGCGACTGCAGAACGCGTTGAGCGCGTGTCGCACGCGCTCCCGTTTCGGCGAAACGCACCGACTCGCCTGCGACCTCTCCCGTGTTTCTCCAAAAAGCGTTTCCGGAGCTCGCCGCCAGGTCCAGGCGCGGCGTTGTCATCGCTCCGCAAACTTGTGCTTTAGTTTTGGCACGCGCTCGCGTGGTCCGCAAACTCTCGTGGTCGACGCGAGTAGAATGCGGTCTGGGAAAGATGTGCGCTTGCGGAGATTCTCGACTTCGACTAGTAGCCGAGAGTGCAAATTGTGGGTACGAGAACTTATTGGCGTCAATAAAAAGAAAATAAAAATTCATAAAAGAAGGGAGAAAATACAGCTCACGACGGCACAAGCACGTCGTATGGAGCAGGGGTTAGGTAAAGGGTCTCATTGATCTCTCGTACTTCGAACCACTTTATTCAGCCTCAAATTTCGAGTGTATGTGCGCGAAGAAAATAATGATAATAAAACATGGCCGTGGTTTGACAAGAATACGCGCAGCTCGTGCCTGGTCCGGTCATCCGAGAAAGAAAAAAGAAAACGTGTTTACAATACAAAAAGTGCGGAAGAACAGGGAGACCATGCGAAACGGAGTGGTTCGTTTGCGTGCGTATTTCTTTTTGAGGCGCGCTCGCCGTGAGCTGATGATCAACAACGAGAATCGCCCATGAAAGCGAGGAGGGCTCACCCCTTTTGTACGCTGCTAATTACTCGGCGAAGCGCTCCGATTCAGTCGGTTTTATGTAAACTGGTATCACAGCTGCACGATCGTTTAGTCCCTTCTTCCTCATCTTCGCATTTGTCTGATGCGACGTACACTGCTTTTGTCCGTGAATAAATCGCGATTCGTTGTTTATGTGACGGAGTCTTTCTGTAGACGGCTGCTGTTGAGCTTCTTTGACGGTTAATGTGGTACTTTGCAGACGTTGCCGTCGCACTTTTTTTTTTCGTTCATTGCTGGTGTGTCTATGCTGATAGGTCTTTGACGCACCTTTTCCACCCTATCCCTTTTATTCCCATTACACCATCGCTGTGCCGACCTGCTGACGGGCCACCTTAAGGATAGAAAGATACGGGCGGCACTTTTATTGCAATTATATGGACACTCTCGTCTAGATCTTGTCGTCGGCGTCACTCACCGTAAGTCTATACGTATCTATATATTTGTAAAAGCAAGAAAAAAAGTAATTCAGGAAATGACTCCGGTGCGCGGAATCGAACTTCGTACCTCTGAATCGTGAATACGAGACGTTAGCCACTGAGCCGCGAAGGAGCACGTCTTTCAACGTTCAAACGGCAAGCTATTTATATCTACCACTTACCGCTGTTGACGTGCATCTCGGGGGGGAACTATCGTGTTTTCAGCATTACCAGCAAGATGACTCAATAATGCGTCGCCACATCGTCACGACACGGCTGTTCGTGCGTCATTTGTGCATGAGAAACGTGGGGCATGTTTCGAATTGCTTGCCATTCTGCGCGTGACCTTCCAATTTGTCGCTATCGCGTTCATTGTTTTGCCTTTGCGGCAAAGCTGCGACTTAATCTCTTCTGTTCATTTTCATAACTACTTGAAGCGGGCCTCAGTGGGCGCTTCCGCTGTTCGGCGTTTAGGATGCACAAAGAAGGGTTTCTCGGGAAGAACAGAATTACTATATGTGTACGTTTTAAGATATGTTGAATGGTCCTTTCTCTTGTTGCAAACAATGGGCCAGTCATAGACGGAAAGTTTTTCTATATTCCAGGAGGTGGCGGAGGCGGCTAAATTACGCTTATATATATATATATATATATATATATATATATATATATATGTGTGTGTGTGTGTGTGTTGTGTCTTCTACATTGAAAAAACAAACTTTTTATTTCCTTGATGCGTATATTGTTATTTTGCTCGCGAGGCGTGCGAACGCCGCAGTATTTGTCATCCCGCGACTTGGTTCTCAATGCGACCACGGCGCCAGGCTCCCTACTTATCACTGGGCCATGATCCGAATTTCAGAAGCCTGAAAGAAAGAAAAAAAAAAACGGGCGTAAACACTTTTCTGTGAAATAGCTGCAAGACAGGATGATCAACTGTCCCTTGGCTTTGTATGGGAGCCTAAACCAAGCTCTTTAAAATATCCCAGGCCAGGTTAAAGATTAGGGGGGGGGGAGGGGGGGGCTCTGCATCTCATGAAGCAGCTTGAAAAGAGCCCTCCCCCACACCCCCACCCCCACTGCCGATGTACTCTCCCCCATGGGACCAGTATTGCACGCTTGATTTTTTTTTAATGCATGCCTATTTTTTTTATATTCCCTTTTGCCGCGCGAGAACTCTTGGACCAGCCGCGCTAATTGGTTATTCCAGCTTCCATGTCTTGGTGCATATGAGCGCGTCATAAGCAATCACCTCTTGTTTTATTGTTGCGCTTATAGTGAACACGGAGCGCTAGTTTAGCTGCGGTTACGTATGGCCTCCGTAAATGCAGTTGAAGGACCGCTCCGTGTTCTGCTAAAGAGCGATAGGAATCGATTTGACAACCTTGTCAGCTTGTTTGAGCGTTAAGTTTATGCTTCTACGTTGAGTGGCGGGCAAAGTGCGAAGTTTTGAGCTTTCTTCAATTTTAACCGCGGCGACTTTCCGCTTCGGATTTTCTATTCGATCGCTCGCTATACCCATCGGCATGTCTCTCCGCGGATTTCGCGGCAGTTTTGCGACTGAGAGCGCGTGCGTTGGACACGTTTTGGGGCTCAAGTTGCCATTAGCAACGAGGGAGGTGATTTTGTATCACGTTTTAGCCGAGAACCGCGAAGCGGCACTGTCGCATCGTCGTTGTCCTCTCCGGTGGGCCTTCGGCGAAGGAATTGATTTCGACAGCGCAGAGAAAGAAGAGGAGAAAGGGACGAATTTGAAAAAAAAAGGAGAAAAACGAATGGAACGAACGCTCGTTGTCGCCGCGAAGCAGGCGAACTATAATGAGAGGCCGCGATGTCGGTGCTTTAAAAAAAAAGGTACGTCTATGGAAAGCATAAATGGTGGAAGTGCAAACGCGACGAATGCGGGCCGCGCCAATTTTGGCGCGTAATTAGTTTGCGCTGTGGGCGCGGCCTTTTAATTTTCAGTGTCGCACATTCTTCCTCGCGCCCGTCCTTGGGCTGCTTCCTCCCTTTCTGCCGTCGTTTGCTTCCGCGATCGCGCTTCTTTTTTTTTTTCTGTGCGTCGCGCTGCACTACTATGTGCTAAGCGGTGCGAAATCGTGTGTCCCGAACCGGTCCCTCTTTCGCCGTGCTTTATTGGCACCGGGAGCCGACAAGTGGGTGCGTCATTCGCGTTTGCCGGGCGCTTTCGTTTTGTCCGCGAGTTTGGGAGCGGCATTCCTCTTTCTGTTCTTTCCCGTCCGGTGTAATAGGAAATCGAAGCCCTTCCCCTGCACGTTCTCCCTGCGCGCGTTTAATAGCGTTTTAACCTTGCTCTCTCTCCCTTTTGGGTCGTGGCCGAGCGTATCATCGCGAAGCCGGACGCTGTGTCATTTGAGCCGTGCGTGCATGGGCCAATGGGAGACCTCTTCGCTCGGATGAGAGCCCCGTTTAATTTTGGCCCTTCTTGATGAGCGGTGGCGTCACTGGGGCAACTGTTTGCAATCAGCATGAAACGAAGGGCGCCCTGTTTACAGACCTTCGCGCCTCTGTCTGTTGTTGCCTGCGCAAGGAAAGTAGAAGGAGAACGCTTAATTAATTTTGGGCTAGGAAAGTATTCTTTTCACTGACCCACTTTTTGTTAATTTTCCCGATAAAAAAGGTTGTCTATAGTGGAGAAAACGGACGCCACGGTTTCCTGTTCGCGCTCAAAAACTCGTATACGTCGCGGAGTTTTACAAAGGATCCTCTCGCCTTTCGTCTGCTGGTGCGCTTGATGCGGTGTTCGCTGAACTTGCCCTGTAGGTTTAGTATTCGGTTCCTGTGGAGTGTGTATCTTCTTGGTCGGCAGGCACATCAACGACGCCGAAGTAGACGACATCTGCGAGTTGCATGTGGTGTTCAGCGCAACTTCAGGACGGCGTCACGCCATCCTTGCATGGTTTATTCTTGCGTTCTTTATTTTTTATTTCTTTGCGAATCAAAATTTTAGTGGTAGAATACGGCTGTTTCAGAAGAAGCGCGTGCTTCTTATTGATGTGAAATTCAACATATACGTTAAATTTCTACTCTCTCTCTCTCTCTCTCTCTATATATATATATATATATATATATATATATATATATATATATATATATATATATATATATATATATAAAGAATTTCCACAACTGTGTGTGGAACATCCGGGAATTCTAAGTCGTGTTCTTTTGCCGTGAGGCTCTTGTGGACGAGCGTACCTGTACTCGGTGCTTCTTGCTTGTGCAGGTCGGTGAATTGTTTGGAAAGCGATGTAACCCGGGAGTGAGATAGCAGCTGTTAATTCCTGTCGTTCGATGACGTCTGGAGGCGTTTGGCAATTCGGCAGTTGTGTTTCTTGTACGAGTATAGCTGCAGGTGGGCTTTCTTTTACGGAAGCCCTTGCAGTTACACTGCCATATAGTCAAGTGGGTGCTGGCCATGATGCATCAGCTGGAGCATTACTTGAGGTCGTCGCGGGTTCGCTGGGCTGGGTGGAGGAGTGAGAGGACACTCTGTTGCGTATGATAGATAGTGCTCGGGCCATGCTTTGTTCAGTTACTGCAAAAGTGGTGTCTGTGGCAGTTCTGAGTGCTTCTAATCCGGCTACGGTGTTGTTTACCGTGGCTTCCATGTTCGAGAATCGTGTCTATATGTTCGTTAGGCGTCTATACGGTTGCGAAGGCTTCTGTTACGGCGGTGCGAACAGCGTCGGCGACCGTGGCGTGAACTGTCGTGCGGAGAGCTTCGGCAACGGATGCGTTGACCGTTTGAATGACTGTCGCGGTCGTGTCCTCTTCGGATTGTAGCGTCTCCGTGGAAATCGTTGCTTTACGTTTTGCTGCTGCGGCTGGTTGGGGCTGTGCAGTTGAATTATGCACGGACTGGCTGGCACATTCAGCCTTATTTATAGGTAAAAGTTATGAGGCCCTCACTATGCTCATGCAGCATACGTTGCATCCGCAGTTTATTAGAAGGTCGCACAAGTTCGTTTTCTTGCCGTTTGGCGGTCGTATAGCATACATCAAGTTGTATCGAAGAGCATCGCTTGTGCACTCGAAGATTTGGGTGCACGGTGCGAATTTCGTAAAGACGCGAAATTCCCCGTGCGAGTGTGCAACTCTTGGCGTAAAACGCCCGTAGATACATGTTCTGGTTGCGCATCTCAGTCGTAAAACCTGCAGCTCTGGCCGTGTTGAACTTGACCTTTTCCTTGCCCTTTCTCGCGGATTGTGCACTTCGGAGGCTTTCGTCGCCAGGTGTGCGTGTGCTGCGGTACAATCCAGTGCGGCAGAAAAACATGCGCCCAGTGCACGATGCCGAAAGGCGCAGATGCAGATCGGAGACGATCCTCAAAGAGCACGGCAGCGGAGAGGGTGTCCTTTTTGTCGACGTGTGGTGCGCCTCGGGACTATAGCGCCGGCGTTCTGCTCTTTGCTGCTGCGCAACGTTGTTTCTACGGTCCTGTCTCGGTTTGGTGTCCGGGGATCTCGACAGCGGGTATTGCGAAGTAACAATTGACGCCCAATTTTCGTTCCCCCTCCCCAGTTTTCTCGTCGGCACACGACGACCGACGAAATTGACTTTGCGGGCGCGTCTTATTTGAGAGCGCGTACGTATCGCGCCTCTCGAATTTCACAAATTAGAATCTCGGTGCTCTTTTGACATTGGGACGCGTGCGGAAATTCGATTTAAGTTTGGCTGTTTCTTATTTTTGCGCTTCCTATATACCTGCCGTTCTAATCGGCCCGTGCAGCGAGTTCTGTGGTCAAGGGAAAGAGTTGTCCGGCTCTGGCTGTGAAGCAGGGCTCCATTCTTTTTTTTTTGTACGTCTCGCTTTTACTTTTTGCGTCTCGTGTCAAACACCTTTCGATAACTGCGTATACTTGGAGTGGTAAATATGAGTTCTTTGGTGATATAAAAAAGTGGAAAAAAAGGTGCCGCGCGGCATCTGTTGCAGTTTGCACCCGCCTGTATGTACCAAGATGCACTTTGCCTCCCTGCTGCCCGATCTGCGTGTGGGGATCATTCCATTCACTTTCATGATTAATGAGAAGATCGGTGACGGACACACGAAGTGTGTATTACTTTACTTGCCATTGCGTCATTTTGGTCGCCCTTTTCTGCGTTGGGGAAAGGGCAAAGTAATATGCATTAGCTATAAGGTAGAGTTAAAAAATAGAGAGCGCCTCGTGCGATTAACATAAACGGAAATCATAATTTGGAAAAGCCAGAAAAATTCCGTAAAGACTAGCTAAATCAAAGGGAACTTTGCAAACAATGGATGCTCTGCCCGTAAATCACATCCGATATTTTTTTCACATGTTCAAGTAAACATGCGCATCGTTTACAGAATGCCGTCGCGATAAACGATTCTACACGTGGCAGCGCAGGCGTGCCGCTAATTTCAAGAAACGAATCCCCCTCCTTTCCGGGCCTTTCGGGAGTCTCTGCGTGACGCGCTGGTTCCACGCTAGCCACAAGTGTGCTGTGATTGGTTGATCAAGGGCCTACAACTCTGCAAGTCCGCGCTACTTGTTGTTCGTCGCGTTGCCCGCGCGCCTGCGTACGAGGCCATCGGGTTCGGAATCCTTTGAAAGCGATTCGTATGAGCCGGCACGGTAGCCGCGGTTCTTCAAGAAGCACGCAGTTGACGGAGTCGCGGCAGCCGAAAGGTGGTGGTTGTGGTTGTAAGGAAGAGGAAAAAGGCACCTAATGTCTGTCTGCCTCAGGGGCGACACGGCGCAGTGCCTTATAGGGGTGGGGGGAAGGAGGGATAAAAAGAATAGAAGGAAATAGATGAAGGAATAGAGAGGCAAGCGACGGAAAATAGAAGGGGATAGGAAAGTGGGCATCCGGTCGAAGCAGTCCAAGGGCGGGGCACCACAATGCGAGAGCTGCACGGCGTCAGGAGACCGCGGAGGGCGAACCAGTCGGCGGGAGCTACGCTGGCGTCGGAGATCGCGAGGGCACGACCGTCCAGCTTGAAATCCTCCCAGCGAATCCCCAAGGCAGCCGAAAGTAGACGGTGTTTTGGAGTGGCATGGGAGGGGCGCTTGGCGAGAGGGCAAGACTGCTTTGGGAGAGGATACCATGGAGGGTAGCGCAGAAGAGAAGGAAAAGAGGGATCGTCGCGGTTTCCATAATCAGTGTGGCAGCTTGGGCTAGCTGGTATGGCATGACGATAGTTATAGCGCTAGAACAAAACGATGACACAGAGACAAGAAGGACACGAAGGTCTCTGTGTCATCGTTTTGTTCTCGCGCTGTAACTATCGTCATTCCATAATCAAACGCGTCTAACTCCGGCACCGTCTAATTATGGTACCGTTTCGAAAAATTCTCACGGCTCCGTGTTCATCGTACACTCGTGCACAATTCACCCAGCACAACTGAATTTCGACCACACGTTCGATAGCACACAATCTTTATAACTTTTTCGTGGAACAAACGGCTCACAGACAAATCTTCAAAAGCTTTCAAACGTAATTTTAATTAAACCAGCGTCTTTTAGGACGCGAAAAGGCAGAATAAAGCTGTTAAGCAAGTAAAACTCGAAGCGAGCGCTTCATCTTTTAACAAGAGACGACGGCGGCAATTGTTTCACAGCCGCCCGTACGCGCGCTCGCTCGGGCAAAACCAGTGACGTCACGGTGGCAGGGAGCAGGCCTGAAAAAAAATTTTTAGGTGGCATTGGCCGAGGCCCACAAGGTCTACGTTACCAATATCACTCCCTCTTTCTTTTCTCTCTCTCTCTCTCTCTCTCTCGCTCTTTGTCTCAATTCGCGCCGAACGCATCCTTTTCGTCTCTTTCCCGCTCCCCTAATGAAGGTAAGGGAAACCTTTTTCGTCCCCCCTCCGTGAAATTTCCCCTGAGGAAGGAAACATAAGGGGAGAGAATTCAGCAACGCGGGCGAAGCCAAAAAAAAAAAGACAGCACCAGTATAACACGAGATGTTCCACGTCAGTGCACGCATGATCGAGCCGAACATCCTCATCCTCGATCTCTCGCCGAAGTCAGATGTTGGCCAACCGATACCACGCGGGAAAAGGGAATGGCTTCGCGCAGTGTTTCGCTAATCAACACGGCTGGATGCGTGACGTTCACTTTTACACTTCTTCCTACATGCAAATAAACAGCGCCGATGGAGGCACACTTGACGTGGTGGCCGCGCGACTTGTGACAATGACTGACAGTCAGCGCGAGATGACTGGTATACTATTATGTATAGTGCAATTTGGTAGGGGGCTAAATTTAGGGTAAGTCTAGAACCTTAAGTTTGAGGTCAACTCCAAGGATATTGTTTCACTTGTACGTCGGCACACTTACATCCGAACATTTCATCAACACATGAATACACGAACAGACAATCGTACAACGTTGATAAATTTAGGAACGAAGTCACGTAAACGATCGACTGCCTTTTAGAAACTCCTCAATATCATTCTTGGGGCTGTAATTGGTCATTACAATCAATTATATTTTTGAATAAGCAATTACAGTGTAATTGGTTATTTATTTCTTTTCTCCTCATTTACAACTGTGATTACAGTGCTGCGGGCACGAAATATGAAACGCGCCAGCTTAGACAGCTAGATTTTAAAAGTAAGATATCTAGAAGTTACATTAACTGTATGCGCTTCACCCTTGTATTTATCTACTACAAGGTATAGAAAGCTACCATACACCCAAAACATTCCTTGTGCTTCCTGACCACACACACACACACACACACACACACACACACACACACACACACACACACACACACACACACACACACACACACACGCACACACACCATGCAGAAAAGATTTTCCACTCGTTTGCAAAGTTTCTGCAGTTTTATTTGTACTATTTCGAACATTTGTCTTCATATACAGGTAGTTGTTGATGAGAGTCTGTGCTGCCATAAGTACGTTATTCAGCACATTATCAGGGTGGTGACCATTGCAAGAGAAAACGATCGTTCGTTTCACAAACAATTCTTGTGACCGACACAAGGAGCGGCGTTTCCTCTTTTGCTCTGGCCCCTCTCGCACTGGTGCGTAGTCGCTCATTTGGAGCCTGGAAAATGTTAGTACTGGGTCTAGATTAAACCGTACATGTAGCCCCCGTGGGAACGTCTACTGCACTGCCCGTACTTGGATTGGTATATTTGGTAGTGGTTCTTAAATATTCCAGCTTTTAAGTAGAGCTCACACCTGAAAACCATTCAAGAAAGTGCTGTACCGTAAGTGTCTACAAGCATCTAAATTTCAAGGAAACATATTAAGCGAAGGTGCTGGCGAGCCTGGCGCGAAATTACAATGCCGTAATAAAATGGTTGCAACACCGGCGAGAAAATACTAAGCACAAAACCGATGCACTAAGCAAAACAACAGCATTCCTTATTTTGTTCTCAACCAAAAAGCAAATGGAGGTAATACAAGAACTCTCCGGGGCTAATCGCCGATAGCAAAATCTTTACCGACGCTAAAAGAAAAACGCCTGTTCTGAAAATGTACTGTCACGGGCGTTTATTATTCTAATGCTACGGCTTACGGTAACTAGTCAGAAGCACACACGACACCATTATTTTAGAACAGGAACGGAACATAGCGGAGATGGGGGCCATTTGAATGACTTCGAAAGAGGTAGTATATGGGCACATGTGCGTTCGGGTCACGAAGAAAACGGATGTCGACGTCAGCTCGACATATGACCCGCTCCCATCTTGTTCTTCAGTTGTCCTTAGGAAACGGCAACATTCGCAACTTCCGTTCATTGGCCGTGATAATGCGCCACACGAAATCGCCGAACCGTTAGCATTTACGCAGCGCATCACATATCCACGCTGCAGTTCACGGTAACAGTCGCCAACAAGCACACCAGCAGGCCACGAAAACGTTCGTCAGACTTGGCAATCCATGTCTGCCCAGCCGCGAGAGCAAGCGTATAGGCACGTGTGTGCAGCGAAACAGTGAGCAGGCCTGAAATTACCCAGGTGACATTGCTTCGGCAGAGAAGTACGCACTCGCATTATTGCTTCGCAACGTTTTCTTTAAAATAGTGTTGCGAATACGTTTGTTTTTCGTGACTGGACGGAAGGAGCTGCGGACAAATGCATTTGTTTACCTTGTAGACGCGTTGTACACTTTGTTCGTACGTGATCGTCAACTCTGAATTCAACGTAGTCGTATAAATTTCAGAATTTTTTTGTTTCTTCAACAGGTACCATTACGTGGATGTACCAACCAGCGTGCGGTTCTAATGTATGCTATCTTTGGACATGTTGAAGGACTGGGCATTGATGCTTCGTCGACATAAAATAACCTGCCATTACATGCGCTTCAGTCTTCATTTATTTTTTCCCTTGTGGCATGCACTGACAAAGCTTTTGGCCAAAAAGCTAGCGCAAGTTATCTTAAAGAGTCGTATTACAACAGCGCATTGAACAATTTGTGAACTCATAATGTCAATAAAAAAACAAACGGCCTATTTGTGAACTTGTCGGAGCAGTTGCGACTTGTAAAATAAGGAACTGAGAGAAAAAAAAAACACAGTTGAATAAAAGTACCAATAAAAGATAAACCGACAGAACAATCACATTTAGCCCTACTAAAACTGTCCGAGAGTCGATTTTACTGCGTACTTTTGGAACATTTGCGTGCTTATTTGATTTGGGGGGGGGGGATAAATACGGTATAGCAGTACAGTAGCCCTTCTCGTTTCCAATGACAGTGCGTCCCCCGGATTACAGCTTCCTCGTTAACAGTACGTAGGCTGACACGCAAAACGGCGTGTGACAAGCTCACAGTAATTTGCAAAAAAAAAAAAAAACTTGTGTGTTGTTGGGAGGGCGGGGGGGGGGGGGGTGTGATTCTCTTAAAAAAAAAAAAACGGAAGGTACGGAACTGTGGTGTGGAGTGCACGATAACTGTCTCTCCTTCATTGGTAAAAGGTCACTGACCGGGAAAGCAAGGAGCGGTACGGTAATACCGTACCGTATTTGCGGACCGTATTTCCGTCACTTGCTAAAAGACCCTAATATGACAAACCGGCTACATTTCCAATGTGAAATTTCGGTGTTGACCCGCAGTTCGCGATGTCGACTCCCGGCCGCGGCGGCCTCATTTTCGGCGGAGTCTAAAATGCTTGAGACACGTGTACTTGGATTTAGGTACACGTTAAAGAACCCCCGGTGGTCGAAATTTCCGGAGCCCTATACTACGGCGTCTCTCATAATGATATAGTACTTTGGGACGTTAAACCCGAAGAAATATATTTTATCCCCTTTCCTCTCTCTCAGTGCAGATTTCCTGCTCCTAGCGATATCATTGAGGTGACTGGACAAAGACTGCTGAAATTTGAGAGGGCTAGTGGAGGGAAGGCAAGCGTTGTGCTAACTTTTCACACCTCATGAGACCCGCGGTATCTTTGGTCTTACATTTGTTCTGCAGGAACCTTTTCGCATCTCTCTTAGTCTGTATATAGGTCCAGATAACCTCTACTGTCGCTCAAGAGTGCATTGGTGTTTCAAGTTCGGAATGTCGGCGGCTGTGGTTTATTATTATTATTTTGTATGTTCTCAGTCACCGAAAGCATGCCCCTGTCGCGGCTTGGCAGTAGCCACGTGGCGACACCGATTTCTGTGGAAAGATATGCAGATAGCGTTCCCCCTTTTTCACGTGCTGCCACCGCATTCGATGGTCGAAGCGACGAGCGATTGTTGAGCGGCTCCTTAAAGGGATTTAGCGTGGTGGCTTCGGAACTACGAATTGTTTGTGTTGCGGGGAGAAAGGAGGTAAGGAAGAGACGCTATTCCTTGAGCCCTTGTCGCGCCCAGCGTCTGTAGGGAGAGAGGACAATAAAAGACGGGGGAGGATCAGCTCACCCTCACTTGGAGCTCTCTTTCACCTTCTGCGTAGTTACGGCTGTTGTGATATTGTCTACGGCTGTTAAGATACAAACTGACGAGTATGTGTCATTTTCTAGTTTTCTCCCTTGTTCCCTTCCTCCTCGCTGTGGAAGTCCCTGGCTTTGTTGGGGGGAGCATTCCAAGAACGGGCACGGGTAGTGAGGCGTTTTTCTTTCTGCAATGCCTGCGTTTTGACCGCCGCGTGCTCGGTAGTTCCCTGTCGCCATCCACACTTCGTAGCAGTGTTGCCGATGTTTTTCGGCGCTGCGACGCACGTGCCACTGCCGTGTGGAGCTAGGGACATGAACTTTCCGTAAGTTTTTTTTCTACTTCATTTTAACTACTTATTTTGAACTGCCCCCCGATACGTGTGCGTTAACGTTTACGCTTGAGTGTGTTTTTCCATAATTTATTATTTATCTTTCGTTTCGCCTTTAAAGAACCCCGGGTGATCGAAATGTCTGGAGTCGTCCACTACGGCGTCTCTCATCCTCGTATGGTGGTGTTGGGACGTTAAACCCTGACAATTATCTTTCATTTCGCATTCGTCTTTTTGTGTTTCTCTTTGCCCTACTTATTTATAGTTCAGGACCTATTAGCCTTGTTAAAAGGGTAAAAACGCGAGCTTGTTTCCATGGATTCATCGTGAGAAAAAAAAAAAAAACGCCGCGGTTATACGAGAGAAGAACCGCTGTGTCCTCTTGTCGTTCTTCCCTCGTATAAGCGCGCTGTGTTTTACGATGTAGCCTTGACATTTTATCCTTTATGAGATGTCTTTACATAGCGCGCACAGTCCCCAGGCCTTGTATCCCGTGGGGCAGGCTATCCTGTGAAGATAGCCTTTCTCGCGGCTCTATCTTCAGTGGAAGAGGGTTTCCATCGTTGTTGTAGATGGAGCTCCTTCGGCGGCTCTGTGTATTGAAAACATGGTGATGGTTACGTTACGTTATTACATTGCTCGTTCAATAATATCATTTTAAGGTTGGCAGAAAGTTCAAAGAGCCGTGCGAACGTCTGCCGACGCACTTAAGTTGTGCGGAAATGTGTGTGCACGATGCGTAAAATGCAGAGTTGTGACACGACGTGCAGTACAAGACCATGCCGTATACTGAGTTTTACACTTCGGTTTTTTTGTGTGTGAATTAACCTGATAGCTAATATAATACGGGCTTATTGCGGCGACACAAGTGCTTTGCAGAATGCCATGAGCGTTGCCATGGCAGCCATGGTGGGTCCGCAAATAGCTGACGACTATCAAGCGCCACTGCACACGTGGACTTCTCGTTGCGCAGACTACAGAAGTGTGGATGCGGCTTTCGGTTACTTCGTCAAATCTGAAGTGTTGCGCGAAATATTTTTTTCTAGATCACTAAGAGATTTAATTGTGTGTAGTCGACTTTGTCCTCAGCGCTCTCAGAACCAGCGCGAACACTGCTAGTTTTATAATAGAAAGTTTGTACTTGTAGCTCGCGATTGCGTTGCGCAAGCGTTTTGAACGGGGGGGGGGGGAGGGGGACGCCGGGATGAGCATCCTATTTTGAACGCATACAAACTCGCGCTCCAGGTTCAATAGAGAATACATGCGCACTTTGAGAAGCCCTATTGTGCATAAAATCGATCTGATTTATTTGGGGTTTTCGGCACTGCAAAGTTTTTCTTTAGTGTATGGAGGAAATATTGCGGACAGATACCTTACTCGGGAAGTCTTTTTTTTTTTTTACAAGCTAGCGGCAGATATTAGATATCTAGAAAAATTGTACTTTTGAAAGTGTCGCTCTTTGTATCCTAATGAACGTAGTTGTCTAAATTTCGTAGGGAACATTTCTTTCCTTTTTAGTATATTTATGTTGTAATTGTTACGCATATCAGGCTTCTGGTTTGCATTTTACTGTCTCTGAGAGTGTTGTGTGTACTTTCAGTGTAGATTTAAAATTTGCGCCAAATTTAGGAGCCGCGATGTGGATGCACCTGGGGCCTCTACTATCAACTTCTCGTAGCTGTAAGGCCGTATTCGTGCGCAGCAGAGCGAGGCTAGTCTCGAGGGTGTTGAGCAAAGTGAGCGACTTGCTGAGTGAGCTTCAACAGGCTTGGGCACATTTTTATTTCGTTTCTTGTTGGGGGAGGGGTGCTGTACTGCTTCGTTTCTTCCTCTTTATGCTTTTTTTCGTCCCATCTCTCAAGCGCGTTTTTCGCGACAATGGACTAGAATGCGAGGCTAATGCAGGTATCTGGTCCAAACACGAAGCAAAACGCAGCTTTGCACCGCGCCGGCGTTTAGGCTACCAGCACTTTATCTAAGCAGGGTGTCTAGAGGTCCTCGGAGTTCAGATTATTCCAGGTCCGTAGCTAATCGTTCTATTCAGTGTCCGCAGGAGGAGTTCACTCTGTCGGCATGAGTTACGGCGGCGGCTTCTGCAGCAGGGACAAGCCAAGCTACTTGTGTGCTTTTGCTGTCGATCAGGAATAGGCATGCTCAATAGACCTCTCCCTGTTTGTAAACAGTGTGACGTCACTGCGGGTTACCCTCTCTCGGAGCAGCTGCTGGTTGGCAAGAAAGTTCCTCCGGTGGCATCTTTCTGCATAGCAGAGCTGCGTGTCTGCATTCCTTCGACAGAAATTTCTGCATTGCTGTGTTCTAAATTCACAGCTTCTGAAAGAAAGGGGGTCACCGAAGGGTCACTACTCATAGTGTGGACATTTGCTCGTCGTAGTTGGATGGATGGACAAACTTTGTTTCGAGTACTGAGAGACTCGACTAGCACGCCGTGGGCTTCACCCGCGTAGATGGCAGCCATAAAAAAAAAATCTGATCTTTTTCGAACGTGAACGTTTTGAATGTACACGGTTACTGGCACTTTGAGAAATATTTGCATGGCATGGATGTAAACTTATTCAATTCCCATCGTGGCGTGTGCAATGAAGTTTTAAGCGAGGCACAACATGCCACTTAAAAGCAGCATGGTTGTGAGCTGCTGTGCGCGACGTCACGGATAAGACTCATTGCCCTCAAGTCTGATTGGAGATGAATAAAAAACAAAAAAACGCTTCTTGTCGTGGGTTAGGCTGAGGTTAACATATCCACGTGAACATCAGTCACATTCTGCCGCTGCGTTTTTCAATAACCCAGTGAAAATTCATGTGATGTAAAGCCCGACATCTTAATAATATATAATATCATCTGGAACACTTACCTTGCTGCATTTAACACCTATAACGTGCTTTCGTAGATACATATTGCTCCTTGAGGCCCGATACACACTTCTAATGCGCATTGTCACTTCATAAAGGATCGAGCCGTAAAAGTACAAAATAGATAAGAAACGAAAATCTCCGCTGTTTCTATTAACACGTATCAGGTATTCAATAACACGAGTTATAGCCGTGGTGAAGCGTATACGCAGATTCGGCAACGCTACAACAAGCTTATAGCTCATGCGTAGTCGTATATATCACCCGGAGATTACCAACTTTTATTTTTCTGCACGCCGCGCACACGCTGAGATGTACACAATCGCAGTCACTGGGCGTCATTTCGGAGACGAAGTGTAGGTAAAAAAAAACAAAAAAACACGTCACTCCAAAACCTTATATTGACCTGGAAACAGCGGGCACGGTTGCAGGAGCACGTAAGAAAAGTCGCTCAAGACGCACTGACGAGCACGGGATCACTACGCCATGCAGAGGTAGTGCCACTTTAATGCGCACTACTAACGCAGGCCTATATGTACATTTTCATGGAGTGATATCTTTTAGTATAAAGAAGCAAGCAATTTTTCTGTACTTACAAGAAAAGTGTTGACCGCGTACGGTCATGTGTTGAATCAGCGCTCATTAAATTCCTAAGTATTGTCTCTTTCTGTGTGATTTCCCGTGAAAAAGTTTTTTATTATACAGACATATGGGTAGATATTTCTGATTAAACTTCTGTAACAAGGTGACGCCACAGGCTATTTTCGTGATTTTCAATGAAGAAATAAAAATATAACTCCACTTCTCTCGAGAAAAGTGGGGTTCGTTTGAGCCAACATGAGGGGCGGTCTTTCCATCCGTGCAGTCATCTCATTTCATGTTCTGGGCAGTTTTGGGCCCCTTTAAGGAAAAAAAATTTGTGAAACCGGCTTGTCACTGCAGAAGCCAACGTTTGAAAAGAGGATTTCTCTCCCCCCCCCCCGCCCCCTTCGTGCTTCGTTTGTTCTCCGACCTCTTCCCCTTCTTATCCGTTTAGCTTGTAGCAGTTCTGTTTCAAGTATTTTTCTAAATGTGTGGGAGACCGGTGGAAAGTGCTTAAACCTACATCTTTAAAAAAAAGAAAAAAAAGAATTCCATTTGGGGCTCAAGCCTTTAAAAGTTGTTAAATACGATGACAGAAAGGTCATCCTTAGTGACTACTGGTGATTATTAAATGCGCTTTGTACGCAGACAATTTAGAAAAAAAATGTGTTCTCAGTTGCAACGAAGCTGCTTCGTTATCTTTCTTTAATTGTTAGACTGGTCTTTTTCAGTTTACCACTTTTTTAATGAACTTGTGACACCTGTTATTCGCAGAAATCGTATGTGCCTGTTTGGCTTGTCACTAATTCTTCAGTTCAACAAACATTATCTGCAATGCAGAGTAGCCAGAGTGTGACACTCTGTCGTGCTAAGAGCTCCCTGGATGTTGACCTTGTCTCCTTGTTAACACTGCAGTAGCATGTCCAATACGCTGACTAAGAATATTCACCGGAAATTCAAACATGTTCGGCCCCAAGTGATCGTAAATTACGTTTTATCTGCTCCAAAACACAGTTCCTCATGCTCCGAACCTGCACCCAAACGGGCGTTTTTCTGCACACCACTGGAAGTGTTAACATGACACTACGCGAACGATTCTCAACTTGCGTGGCTCGCTTGCTGGATTCCGTGCCGATCGGTTATGCCCTCGCGATCTCCGGCGTCAGCGTAGCTCTGGCCGACTGGGCTCGCCCTACGTCCCCTCCTGACGCCGACGACCTTCGACGACAGTGTAGCTCTGACCGACTGGACTTGCTCTACGCCATCTACTGACGCCGACAAGAGCTCTCGCAAATGGTGCCCCGTGCTCGGACTCCTGTGACCGTGTTCCCATCTTTCCTATCTCTCCTATCCCCTCAGTTTGTTGTCGCTCCTTCTGGCTTACCGCCTCACGTCTCTCCCTCTTTTCTACACCTTTACTCCCTACCCCTTTTATCCCTCCTCACCCCCATCCCTTGTGAGCTACTGTTGAGATGTCGCTCACTGAAGCAGACAGTTACGGGACTCACTTTTCTCTTCCTTTCTCTCTTAAGAATCACCTTAACTTGCGCATTTGTCACGAACCTGGCGTCCGTTTCGCGTCACTATGCGCGTGTACGCCTACGGGGTGGCGACAAGTGCATTGGGCCCCGCTACACTGGTTCCGCTCCGCATTTCCGCGATTGGCCGTGACAGCGTGCGTTGGTTTTGAGCGCGGCGGCAAGTTACCGTCTCATAGTTTCTCCCCTTCTCCGCGGCGTCTTGTTACACGATAGTTTACGGTTGGCGTTTCCTGGGTGGCCGATAGTAAGCTTCGTGGAACTGCTAGTTCGCGAAAGCAGCTTTTAACGTTCAGCGTTGTTGGAGCTTGGACGCCAGCGTTAGCAGAGCTGGCGCGCCAGCTTCTGCCATTCGTGCGGCTCGGGCGCGGTTTGGAAGTGGCTGAATTGATGAGCGTGCCGGTCTTCAGAGAGCTGACCGCGACCGCTCGTTAATCATCGGCAGCCCTGTCCGCCAAAGCGCGTGGTAGGAAGGGATGCTGCGCTGTTTTTGAACTCCTCGCCATGCGCCTTCGACTCGGTCCACGTGCGTGCCATCACAAGCCGGTGACCGAGTCTGTTAAATGGAACGGCACAGGAGGAGATCTCCCGAATAAGGGAATGCGAGCTTCGCTTATGTGCGAATGCATGGCCCTTCGCATGGTGTCGCTGCCACCGTGCAGAGGGCGCAACGAGCTTCCTGGTATACTTCAGTCATTAAAGACGTTCTCGTTGACCGCTGATGGTACTTGTATGAACGCGGTCCCCGTGCCCCGCTGCGTGCTACGCATTTTTAGTGTTTCTCGTGCACCTCACGCAAATGAAGAGGGGCCACGAGTATTGACACGCAGTTTCGACACTTTCATTGCCTTGCACTTCGATCGCTAAGCTTGGCGCACTTCTGAGCCTTGGTAAATACCGACTTTGTCCTTAAAATAAAAAAAAAGAGGAATGTTGGCTCCTCTTTTTAAGTGCTTTCGGTGCTGAGGAACACGTTCGTTTCGTGACATTCAGTTTTTAGCCGTCCGCATAATCGTGCTTTTAAGAAGGAAATGCCACGAGACTGGCCATATGTATACCTTGTCGAGTAACCGTCACTTCTAATCCAAAATTACGATTCTTCTAGCCACGGACACATGAAACCAAGCCAAAGCGTGGGGGATTCTATTCGCATAGTGCATAACGGAAGTTTAAAATTATAGACTCGTTAGGCATTGAGCTCCCTGAGTCGAGACGTTCGCGACGTGTTGGACGGGACAGATACTCGATTTCGGGCTCGTTTTTTGTTTGTCACAGCTCCGTGCAACCACCAAAATAGAGAGAGAAAAAAAGATTGATGATTTGATTGATTGATATGTGAGGTTTAACGTCCCAAAACCACCATATGATTATGAGAGACGCCGTAGTGGAGGGCTCCAGAAATTTTGACCACCTGTGGTTCTTTAACATGCACCCAAATCTGAGCACACGGGCCAGAGAAAGAAAGAGAGAAAAAACCAAATAGAGATAAGGAAAGCCTATCACAGGGGTCGTTATACGTAGTTTCCCTTATTGGATTTAGGAATTACAAGCTTGAGCGAAATGAAAATGAGCGAGAAAGCATTTTTCAGGCAGCGTCTACGCCAGCAAAGCGATGCCGGTCGACAAAACCACAACTCAAACGCATCTCTCGCAGTCTTTACAATTTTGCTTACCTCGGCTACACTTTAATGTAGCAGTGAGAGGCTTGCGTAATGCTCTAACTTGAACCTTCGCGAGATCAGTCCACCAAAACGTAATTCGTAGAGCACGACCGGCGTAGTACAGCCGCGGCCACGTCTGTGTAGAGCACTTGAGGAGCTGGTTTTGGCTCTGCGGGGCGAAATCTCGAGGCAGTTTCGGGCTCTGGTGTGGTCAGCCTGACAGCTAGGCCGCACATGCTTCTGATACAGCACTTCAGAGTCCGAAACTGCCTCGAGGTTTCGCCCCACGGAGCAAAAACCGGCTCCTCGCGCGCTCTACCCAGACGTGGCCGCTGCTTTACATGTATGTCATCGGCGCCAGGGGCGTAGCCAGAAATTTTTTTTCGGGGAGAGCACTGCCTCGAAATGGATGCAATGGCGCAAAAAATCCTGGTGTGCCACCCCCCATGGCTACGCCCCTGATCGGCGATTTAATGATACGCGATTCCGAGGGGTGAGAATGACTGTACAGTAGAGCTTTGCCATCGGTTAACATGAATCGCTTCTTGCGTACAGTGTCCAGAGCGATCACCATCGATGCGACATGCTTTCATTCAGCGTACATGCCGCCTGGCGCACTCGCCGGCACTTCGCCGACTCATATAGGTGAAAACACAGGCTTGCCGTTCGGTACGTGTTCATAAAGTAACACGATGAGATACTTTCGTGGACATGCAATTTGTTTTCAGCAATCGGCTGTGGAGTTCCAGCTATTGGTTTATAGATGCTAATCAGTACACACTGACACAGCCGCTGCACTATAGTATATCGTCGCTTGCGGTAGAAAAGACACCTTATTCAATCGACTACGCGCGTACTTACAGACGGTGTAAAGCTTCGGCGCATGTAAACCAGAAAAAAAAATGAGAAATGGCTCGGGGACTCGGTAGTAACAGCTGATAATTTTCCCCTGCTACTCTGTAATTTTCGTATATTTTTTTTATATGTTACCAATTCTGAAAGAAACTGGACGTCTTGGCCTTAGCAGCATGTCATGCGTGGACGGCAGCAGTTTCCATATTACGAAGACGCAAGGTTTAGCTGGAACAGAAAATCGCGTCTGTGTTCAAACTGCGACCCGTAAACCGGAATGGTGTGTTTGCTTTTTACCAGTTTTTCTTTTTTTTTACTACACAGCGAGCATGGATCTCGACCTATAGTCAAAAAGGCAATAAAGGAGAAAAAAAAAAGGTGTGACGTGGCGTGGTGGTAAAGTACTCGCTTGTTCATACGTAGGTGGCGAGTTTGAATTCCGCTAGGGTTTTTTTTTTTTTGTAAACGATTTTTTTACATTACTGTAGGGGTAATTTGTCTGTGCCGCAAACTTATTTTTGGCGACGCGTTGCCGCTGTTCCTTGCTTCGAAGGTGTTGCTGTTGGCGCTTCGGGAACAAACATTCATGGTTACAAAACCATGCTTTTGTTATCACGGAAAGTATATGGCGCATTAAACTTACATCTGGGGCGTCTACGCTAAGATGCGTATGGTAACGAGACAGTTATATCGCTTTGCGGCGTCGGTGGTGATATGC
Organism: Rhipicephalus annulatus; assembly: GCA_013436015.1. Taxonomy (NCBI): domain Eukaryota; kingdom Metazoa; phylum Arthropoda; class Arachnida; order Ixodida; family Ixodidae; genus Rhipicephalus; species Rhipicephalus annulatus. The sequence continues at coordinate 438,741 of WOVY01012378.1, forward strand.
AGGTGCTAGATTGTATACTCTGTCAGCAAGGACGGAGTGCCAGACCCCATTCACGCCTCATCGGCACGAGAGTTGCATAAATTGGGAATTCCACCTGAGTAGCAGAGCGTTCGGGGTCTATTTTACTCTGCCTTCAATGAAACTCTGCCCTACGCTCCATCATGGAGAACTCTTGGCAGAGTGATACCGTTCCTCTGCTCTTGAAGTCTAAATTTCCGGAGCCCTCCACTACGGCGTCTCTCATTATCATATCGTGGTTTGGAGACGTTAAACCTCACATATCAGTCAATCTATCGGCTCTTGAAGTACTTCTTCTAGCTCTGTGAGCGTAGAGTTGGAATGACAGATAGCTACTTGATAAGTATTCATTCTGAAAAAGACAGACCTGGACACAATGAATAAGTTGAGATACCACAGACGCCGGCTAACAACTCAAAAGTGTGGGCGGAAAGAAAAGAGGGCACGAAAACTTACCTGGCGAACCTATCAATGCACGCTAAAATTTGATTAATGTGCAATCTTCTACCAACATAGATGCGTGCGTGAGCCAGCTGTCGGTTAATTTGCATACATATGATACCAATAGCCTTAACAGTTATCTTTCACGTATACCCTCCCCTCCCCCCATGCGTGCCGGATTGCTATAGTTTCGCCTATTACATTTCGTGTGCAGATTCGTGCCTTTTTTTCATTTCCGGCGTTGTGCAGTTGTTAGTCGGCATCTGTGGCGTCTTGATTTTGTCCGTGTTTGCTCTCTCTGTCTTTTAGAATCAGTGGTGTGGCTGTTTAGACTGCTGCCTGTTCTTCAGTTCACGTGCCGCGTGATGTCATTGGACAAAAAGAAGTTCCGTATCAGTTTCCATGGCCGTGAATGGCTCTGGCTAATATCCAATGATTGAAACTTATGGGACCAGTGTACTTAGATTCATAACATATGGGGGTGTTGCCCACTACGGCGTGTCTTATCACGGTTTTGTCACGTGAATTCTCCATTATTATTATTATTATTATTATTATTATTATTATTATTATTATTATTATTATTAAAGCTGGCACATTATCTGCTATGCTTTCAGTGCTTACCGACACAACTTTGTGTTCATGGTTTTACTCTTATGCTTGCGAAGCTTGTACAACAGCTTCAGGGCTGGCGTACAGTTTCACACTTGATGTCTTCCGTAAGAGTCGAGTGCCAAGTTAATGATGCTAAGAACGTTTTGCTAAATCTTTCATCACTGCGCGTATGGAATATTTTTTTCCAACCAATATCTTTTTTTTTGTCGCAGATTAGTATGCTTGAAGTATTCTTACCATTGAGCAGCTTCGCGTTTACCACTTGCGAAAACCCCCCTCTACGCTGCAACCGTTTTGCAGTGGGGACGCGATATCAACTACGACCACATGAAAGGTATCAAGTGACTGTCGGAAAGCCTCTGTGTTAGTCTTCCTCGGGGAACGCATTGATGAATTTAGTCGGTGGATTTCGTTGAAAATGAGTTTTTTTCAGCCTCCGCGCCGACTGTCGTGTTCAAGATGGCCCCCGTGAGACCGTTCGCCTTACCACGCTAGCCTTACGCTCGAATCGGTAAACCCACTGACCTATTACAGGTTATATCATACAACCGAAAATACGTGCTTGTCCGCATCGGAGGCATTCATTTGCTGCAGTCTGCACGGTTTCTGCACACGGAGCTTGCTCTGCTGATAGTCGTACGCGTTCGGGTGCATGGTTTTAATACGCGTCACTCTCACCATGCGGTATAGAATACAACGTCCGGCATTCGGCGCCTGCTGTTCGCGCTATAGTTGAGCGTTTAGCGCTCAATAAATGACCGCGTTCAGCTTCACGCATGCATACGCAGTCTGCGACAACTGATGGCCTCGTTTCAATCTCGCCCTAATGTCTGAAGCTAAGGCGTTGAGGTCGACCGTGCAGAATCGAAGTGAGCCGACGTGCCCTGGGGCTGCCGTTTCAGGGGCGTGGTGTTGGAAGGGGCTTAGCAGGCACCGCGTTACCGAGGGCGATAATTAGTGCTATTCAAAGCGAAAAGCGTCTCAAATAGCGTGCATTGTCTGTATGTGTTCGGGTGAGTCAACCTGCGAATTAACCCGTGACGCCATTTTTCATGCCGACAAAACCAGTATTTTAGTTTTCTTTGTGTGTGTGTGTGTGTGTGTGTGTGTGTGTGTGTGTGTGTGTGTGTGTTTTCCGAAGTTTCGATGTGCGAATACATTTACAATTCTAATTGGAGAGCACAGGGGGTTCGTGCTAGTCGGTCCAATTCGGGATTTTATTAAAGATGTCTCCCTCATGCCTGCCTTCTGTGTTTTCGATTCAATGAGAGACCCTGAGTACTTTCTACTCATGAGCTTGTGTGCGGTTCACAGTGCGACAGGTACATGCGCACTTAGTTCGAGATCTAACCGCCAACTCTCCACACGCTAGTGCTGCTTTAGCTAATACCACAATAATGCTTTAGCTATCGTCAACGATGTTCGAAGTTTTGTGGCCCTTGAGTGCATCGCTGCTGTGAATATTTGTGCTGAACGGCTTCAGAGATTTTTTATAGCCAGTAAAAGTCGGACCACATCATTACTGAATTTCTTGTGTCTTTATCGTATCCTATAATCATTTCTGTTGATATCAGCCTTGAAATGGGTCGACGAAAAGTAGTTGTCTAACCTCGAGCACTGTTGATCATATATATGCAAGTTGGCTTGACAAGCACATGCACAAGTGCTTTTGTGGAAGTTTGATCGCACAAGAGAGCGTTTAGAGACCCTGTGGGTTAAAGTTCTAATAAAGAGGTAATGCTGTTTGTGAGGTGGCACTTTGCCTTTCACATCAAAATTGTACCTGTATGGGTGATTTTCAGTAAGAAGGAATGTCTTGCAGAAAGTATGAACGATGCGTTGCTTGTTCACGTAACAGGCAAAATGGTAGACATGGCTTGAAGTGCCAACATCAGATGAAAATAGGGCATGGAGAGGAAAAAGAAGGAAGGGATGAACTTATCGGATATTGAAAAAAAAAGACGAGAACTGTGGCTTTTGTGATAAAGTTTGCTTGAATCATAAGAAGGGATGAAAGAGAGCGTCATGTCCTTTTGCTGTGGCAAGAGATTAAATAATTCGTAACAGTAAAACCATTGCCGATGCCAATGAACTAGCTGTTTGTGGATGCACATTTATTGTCCTTAAGTGCTTTATTTATTGTAAAGGAAGCTTTCAATAAAAAAAAAATGTAATAGTCTGCAGTTTACGCAAGGGCTCCAGCTTGTTCACGTTATTTATACCACTCGAGGGTTGTTTCTATTGCGCAGAGTTTTTCAAGCAGACTTGCTGGCCATGGGATCGGCTTAGAATCATCATGGAGGACCCGGCATAGTCGGGGAATTTGGAAAAATTAAATTGGTACACATTCTATCCGCCTACAGGTATGACCGTTGACGTCTAGAAGTTTTTCTGACTATCATTTAGAGCTCTTAATGATGTTGCTACGGAACTGAGAAACGGTAAATGAAAACATATACGCCAGCTTTAATTTATTTCATACTAGTTGATTTCCCGTGCTTTCTGGTGATAAGAATTTCGGATGATACGAATTATTTTTGTCACCCCGCGAGATTCGTATCGCGCAAGTTTTGCTCTGTCCACTCCTGTCCACTCTCGCATCCGCTTCGAATTTCACCGCTTTTAGAAGGTTGGCTTCCCTACGGTCATTACTTGGTCTATGTCTTGGCATTCATGTACATACAATGTGTTAGACCGTCCAAAGAGTTTTGTCGCAGCAGGCCTCACCCTGACGCAGAAATTTCAACGATATGTTTTGTTCTTTACGTAGCCAGCCTTAGTTCGAAAAATAGCAACTGCACGACGCGAGGAGGGAGGCTCTAATAAGCGCCTGGCTTTCGCTTGTCTCGTCATCGTCGCGCCGAGTCTTGCTGCTCGCATGATCCACGCCTTATTTGTCCGTCAAGCGGCAACGGCACATTCACTGCGCTTTCGCTTGCCCGTTGACAGGGGATCATCGGGGAGCCTCGCGCAGCTGGCATCTTGCGCGATGCACGTGCCACAAGACTCGCTCAGAGACAGGCTCGCCACGCTCGGGATAACTGCGCTGCGCAATCTAAACGGACAAGGGGTCCGGTGTCAGCTTTGACTGGCCGTGAAGCCGTCTTGGCCACTGCGACAGACACTCTTCTTCCGCGCAGTCCCTGTGCAGTGCGGCCCGTGTGTAGTTGACGTGGCCAGCTGTGCGAGTGGTGGTGGAGCGATCGCGGAGGTGGCGATGCTCCTCTGTTGCCTACATGTGTGCTCACATCGATGTTCTCCGGTAGGAATCTTGAGTTTGAAGAGTCGTTGACTAGTGAGCTGCTTTGAAGACTCGGAATTCTGTCTGTTTTGTACATTTGGTGAAAACGTTCACCCACGTACGTCAGCGTGACAACGCGTATCAGGACCGCCCCACCCTCCTTTTGTCTTTTTGAGCATATATATATATATATATATATATATATATATATATATATATATATATAATTTACCTAGCGCATCTTTACTACAATTAATATTGCTCCTAAAAATGATGGACTTGCTTCGTAAAACATACGAATAAGTTGTATATAGCATTCATTGCCGCGCCCTTTTAACGAAACTGTGACTTTTTTTGATGGATGGCGTGGTTGTTGCTGCCGCCTGTAGCTTTCGCTGCTGTCATAAACGTCGTTACTCGCGCGTCGCCGATCGGCCGGCCATTGTGGGAGAGAGACGCTCTTTGGCTGCGCGATCGGCCGAGCACAGCTGTCGTCGCTCAGCGGAATGCATGTTCGGTGCTGCGAGTTCGTTGGGCGGCGCTTCTCTGCTGCTGCTGTCGTACGTGACGTGCAACTGCGCGGTTGGGTCTCTGAAGTCTTGCTGGGCCGCCTTTTTTCCCGGGCCTCGCGGAACACCCGCTGTGCTGCACAGGTCGCGCTATGACTCCTTCTCTTTTCGCTCTCTGGATTTCGTGCCGACCGGTAGTGCCCCCGCGATCTCCAACGACAGCGCAGCTCTGGCCGACTGGCTCGCCCTATACGCCGTCTCCTGACGCCGACGAGAGCTCTCGCTGAGTGGTGCCCCGTCTTCGGACTCCTTCGACCGTGTCCATCTTTTCTATCTTCTCCTGACTTCCGTATGTGGTCTCTCCGTCCCTGCGCCTCTCTCTGTTTCTATACCTTTAATCCTCGCTATCCTTTTAATCCCTCCTTACCTCCATCCCTCGTGAGCTACTGTTGAGGTGCCGCACTGTGATGCAGACAGTTACGGGGGCTCACATTTATCTTATTTTCTCTCTTTTAAGAATCACGTAAGACTCCTCTTTTCGTGAGTGCCGTGCGGAAGCCACCGAGGCCTCGTAGTGTTTCTACCGTCGTTAAGCGGCCCTTTTGGGCGCCCGGCCCGTGAATGGAGATGGCAGGCCGGCTCCCGACTAAGGCAAGTCCGTGATGTAAACGCCTCTACGTTTTCAAACGTCTAACGGGTCGTACAGCGCTATGCTTCTGCTCATCGGCGCCATGATTGAATCGCGGCAGTGGTACTAGGGTCATTCTAGCCACTCTTGTGGTACTGTGTGTGTACACGGATCCTTAGAAAGCGCGGTTGTAAGCGTCCGTCGTTCTGTAGTAAACAAAGAGGAAGGACATGCACTCGCACCTGCAGCCCCCGACATGTTGCTCGCAATTTTAGTTTGGCCGGCGCTTTGCTAGAATGCTACTCGAAAGTTTCGCTCGGTTCTGTTCGTCCCCTCAGTTCACGATGTTTGAACAAAACTTGTTCCACGTGAGTAGCGGAGTCATGGCTACAGGCGGTTCCCTTAGTGACTTATAGCGTGCATTACGGTCGGAATAAGGAGCACTACACTTTTTCAAGAAAGCCGTCGCGGGAGCTAAGTGCCTCCACTTCCTGTCGTGAGTGTAATGTAACATTTCTGTTGGCGACGGCGGACCTTCTATGAACCTCGTTTCTTTCTATTTCTTTTCATTCTTTCCGTATATAGACTCCCAATGCTTACCCGGCCATTTCTCGGTATCAGTTCAAAGTTCATGATAGCTCGGGCTGGCGCCTCGCATAAAGCGTTTTTTTTTCGTACAAGTAAAAAAAAAGACAATGCGTGTATAGCTTGGCGCTGACTAAGTCGGCTATGTACAGTTAAAAAAAAATTCTCCGATGCTATGTCACCTGCTTTTTACCTTCTAGCGTGCGTGTGTTTGGGTGCTTGCTTTATTGTTTACCTGTTTAGAGCAAACGATTATTTGGCCTAAGCATTATTCTGGTCACTTACCTGGTTGGTATATGTCCAGTTTTTGACTACAGTTCGATATCGCCCGAGAGCGTGGCAAACCGAGGCTGTGCCGTTGAATCGTTAGTTCTCGGCTTAAATCGCCGGCTTCGTTGTATCGGCGCAAAAGCAGCGCTCAGCTTCATCTATAGTTGCGTTCCTGGTCGAGTATATAAGCGGTTACATTGGGTTTCTTTTGTAGATCTCGATAAATATGAGTACTGTAACCGCAAGGGTTTTGTGAATATTGTACCTTCGTGTTTATCTTGTCGCCCGTTCGTGGCGTACATCGAGCGAAAGCCTCACGCGGCAGCTACTCAGTGCGTACAAGATCGTTTGTCAACTGTCTGTAGCTGTCGCTGCTTTTGAGGGCATCGCGTGGTTTTTGTTCAGCGAGCATTCGCGATGCAGCGACTTCAGAGCGTTCGGCGGGACGCTTGCCGGGAATCGCTGAAAAAGCAGTGCATGCGGGTTTGTTGAAAAGCACGATTTTCTCTCCTCAGGCTTTTTCGCCTCTTGCTCGGCACTTGAGCCAGCAAGATGGGTCGCCGACCCGCGAGATGTTACCGCTCTCCTCAGAAGCGCGTTTGGGGTGTAGAACGCGAAATGGCGCGTCGGGAAAGACACTAGAGGGAGGTCGCTCTCCTATTATATCTTAATACGACGCGCGAGTTTCGTGCCGCGTCGATTACATTTTTGCGGCTGTCTGCGCATGCGTGAGAGAGCATGCGCACATGCTAAGCTGGCAAGGTCAGCAAACACTCGAAAACAAAGCTTGCATGTTTTTGTTTTTATTGCAGCCGTATATAGAATAAGTGGAACAGATTTCCTAGGATCGCATATTTTGTTCTTCTCGGGAGACTGGAATTTTGTTAATGCTTCCTGTTCAATTTCACTGGAGGGAGCCGGGGAAGGTTGCGAGAGTTCCCATTTATTTGTGTTATGAAGTGTGTACAATAAGTAAACACGCAGAGAGTTTTTGCGTAGCAGTCGCGATTGTTGTAAACTCCTATAACGAAAAGTGACGTCCCTGTTTAAGTATGCGTTTGGCGCTTTGCAGCTGACTTGCGAACGAGCGCAGGTCATTCTATATTTGCCGGCCCCCCTCAGCCCTGCGTGCCCTCATTCGGGTCGGCTCGTCAGTGGTTGAAGTACATAGCGGCGGTGGTCAACCTGTTTGCTTACCACCAATGGGAGCCGCTTCCGCGAACTGTTTTTTCATCCCGGACGTATAATGTGGGTATAAACCGAGACGAGGGTGAAACACGATTAAACCAGTTTAAACTGTTGAAATATACTTTCCTAAGCTCGGCTGTATTCATTTCTGCATTAAAGTGGTTAACTAGAGCGTGAAATGAAAACGTTAGCCGCACCTTGATCGTGTGATTAAGTATAATGAAGTTATAGTCACTGGTGATTCTTTTTTTTTCTAGTTTTGGGTTCAGTTGCGTCTCTGGGACTTCACTAATTAGAAAGCGCTTTTTAAAATTTAGACGTTCTTCATTGTGCCCCGTTGACAATGCAGCACTGTGTGTTTATATACTAACGAGTAACTGGCTACCCGCCCGCATAGCACGTAATGTGTCGCGCTGCTATGCTCGCAGGCGTGGGTTAGTTTACTGACCAGCCGCGTTTCAATGAGGGCGAAATAAAAGGAACATCTGTGCGCGTATACTCGCACGCTAAAGAGCCCTAGGTAGACGAAATCGATCCGAAGTGTCTCATATGGTGTGCCTCATAACCTTATTGGGGTTTTGGCAGCAATTATTATTGTTACGAGTATTTTAACTATAGGCCAGAACAACAACTCGAATCGGTGACGTCGCGGGACCACACGTCGCGAATAGTTCAAGACGGCGTCGCCTCTGTGTGTCTTTTTAACGCAATAGCGTTAGAGAGCCCGTGTCGCAGAAATTCCGCCGTCGGCACCGTTGGCTGTGAGCGAAAAATCGCCCGTGAGCGAATAATTGAGAAAGAAGCAAAGAAAATAAATAAATTTTTGGTCCCATTGAGGTTCTAACCCGGGCCGTTCGCGTGGCAAGCAGATGTTCTACCACAAAGCCACAATGTTACTTGCAGCTGCCACTACATAAGTGCCGTGTAGTGGAAGGAGTCTCCTTAACGCATCTTGTTCGACAGGTGTCACGACGAAAACGAGCCCATTCGGCTATTTGTAGGCGCATTTGGGAGGCCATCAAACTACGTCGAAAAAGGCCGGGATAGTGCAGCCATCGCCGCTAAAAACACACAGGAACTTTCAAACAGCTCTAAAAATGGACAACGATGTCCATCTAGCGGAAAACATATCATGCCTTTCCAGAGGTGTTGATCAAGCAAACAGCAAACGATCAAACGCTAGATAATGTGCTGCCATCTGTGAGACTCTTTATAGCCTCCGAGATGGCAAGCGCGTGGCTTGTATCTTGGAGGCCATGCGACTCTTGCTTTAGATCAAAAATCTGTATGTACCATTCGCGCGCGCGCTGGTAAATGTGTGTGTGTGTGTGTGTGTGTGTGTGTGTGTGTGTGTGTGTGTGTGTGTGTGTGTGTGTGTGTGTGTGTGTGTGTGTGAGAGAGAGAGAGAGAGAGAGAGAAAACATATTAATAAGTATGTACTTAGCGGTTGAAGGGTGCACTATATACATAGGGCCGGATTTCACTATCGCTTTCAACTCTTGAATGCGAAGCTTAAGCGTGCACCATTTTTCTTAATGTGAAGTATTCTCTCGCTGTGAGACTGAGTGATTTGCTATCACAAGAGAGCGCAATTAGCTAATGCACGCTCATCGCCCTTTTAATTTAAGGTGTCAATCCCCGCAACGCTCACCTGGCAACTGCGAGCAAATCGGGCCGCTGACAACGTTGTACTAGATTAGGTTAGTAAGGTTGCACCCGCTGGCACAATCTGCCAGTGAGTATGCTTCGGTGAAACATAATCGAGGGCCAGCCGCGTAACAGTCGACGTACCTGGGTTTTCATTTGGCCGAGATTATCGAGCACGTGTGCCGTCACATGGAGATCGGGTGCGCTGTATTGATCCGTTGGTGTTGACTCTGAGCTATCCAAGCCTGTGTGTTATACCTGCACTGCGCGGCCGAATGTCAGCTCTTCTGTTTTGGCTCTCTGCTGTACGTCGAGCTCCGTTTCCATAGCATTCTCAAAATAAACCCGCGACGAGTTTAGGCGGCAATTGACATAATTTGTTGCGCTGCTGAAATTATTGATCGTGGGTACGCACCTTCCCACGGCTGAATTTTTTCCTGTTTGCAGTATAAGAAAGACGTCACACCTGCATAGAATTAGCGAGCTTGCTATCAGCCATCAAGAGCCATGCGTGAAAAGTTTGCCCGCTGTCGAAAGATACTGTTACGAGCGCTTTGGGGATGCGTTTTCAGTTCAAAGCATTCCCGTTAGCGGAACGCCGGAGTACCGCACGACAACGGTGATTCTGGTGTCCATGTCGATGGCAATGTGCGTGAAACTGTGTCTCATCAGCGTTTAGGTTGCATCCTTGGGTGTCATTAAATACGTTGTTTACTTTGTCGCTGTACGTCGGTGATTGGAATCCTTACCTTGCGGGTCGTGTCTCCCCAGAGTACGTTCGTTAGTATAAAAGGTGTCGGTCGTTGGCTTTCACCTATAGCCAACGAATGACACACACACACACACACACACACACACACACACACACACACACACACACACACACACACACACACACACACACACACACACACACACACACACACACACACACTGGACATGGTGTCCCATTAGGGGCAATTATTTCTGAAGTTGGATCGATCGAACTGCATGAGCTAAGATACTGGTGTGTGACTAATTTGTCGACGATGTTCAGGTAGAGATCAATTCATAAATTAAACTGACAGGGAGTGGGTGAAGATTGTTTTCCGGTCCAGCGACTATATACAGACCGCCCCAGCTAGGACTTGCAGGCTGATGGGTTCGATGAATAAGATGCTAAAGGTACGGCCTTCCCAAGAATTAAATGACATTTTCGTACCGCCAGAGCTTTTATTGTAAGGCAAAAATAACATTGTTCTCTTGAAATAGTGTAAAAGCCGAAATACATGCGTGTGCTGGCGTTTTATTCTGTTTCTGAAGGGAAGTTCCACTCTTTGCCACGCACGAAAGATGTCCTCTCTGAACAAACAATCGTGCCACCAGGGCGCTTCTCTGGGCGTGTAACAGCGGGAGCAAGCGACAGCGGGGTTCTTAAGCGAGCTCAGCCTCGAGCTTGATTATCACCCCCCTTATTTTTGCTCCTTCGCCGCGTTTGTTTTCTCGCGCAAGCGTGGCCCTGAGAAGCACGCCACCGCGGCTGCTCGTGGTGGACGGCAGCAAGCCTTCCTGCTTTCGATCTGCCTCCCGAGGCTGCAGCTTACGTAAGGCGCCGGTCGCCTGGTTGTACGTAATGGGATCCGCCCGATCTCGCCCGAGAACCGGCTGTGCGAGATCACTCCAGTTAGAAACACACTTTGTCTATCTATCTATCTATCTATCTATCTATCTATCTATCTATCTATCTATCTATCTATCTATCTATCTATCTATCTATCTATCTATCTATCTATCTATCTGTCTATCTTTAACTTTAACTTTATCTTTATTATTATTATTATTATTATTATTATTATTATTATTATTATTATTATTATTATTATTATATTATTATAAACGAGATTGCAGAAGAGACGGCCGTTTGTCGCGCCCCTGTCCTATTTGTCTTCTCTTTGTTGCTGGATTCCATACAGCGCCATGAGAGAAAGAAAAGAAAAAAAACGGGGGGGGGGGGGCGTTGCAACGTTGCTTTCGCACTGAGCATAGAAAGAGCAACGGCGTCGCCCCGAGGGCAGTGATGTTCCGTACTACGCCGAGGAATTCGCATTCAGAGACACGAAAATTCCTTATTTCGGGGATTTTGTTCCCCTGCAAACGTTGACGAAATTCCCTGCAAAACTCCCTGCACAACAGTACTAATTTCCGCCCCCATCCACGCACACGCATACTATAACTACTACACGTGCCTCGTGTACTGGTGACTTTTGAAGTTATGACTAGCTCCTCCAGTGCCGCATAACAAAAGCATGACTGTTGATTCATATACTGTTAGTACGCTGCACATTCTGGGCTTCAAGTCTAACACCAATAGTGAACTACAAATCGCCTCGCGTAAGTATCAGAAATGAATCTCAAAGGCCATGCTTGCGTCGTGCATGTGTCAGAACCGATTACAGCAGATGAAGTGACCGCTAATTATCGGTCGTTATAGGAGAATTCAACCATTTCTGAAATTGTCTGCAATATCACGAAGATTACCTTTTTCCCTTTAATTCAAAAGGACAGACGAAAATTCCCCGAAAGGGGGGAAATTCTCTGCACGAAACATCACTGCCTGAGGGCAGACGCAAAACGCGTGGCGGCTAGTGATCGAGGTTCGGTGTTTATAAGCGACACTGAGGGTGCTGTGTTGCTACGGCCGCAGTCTGCGGTCAAGTGACCGCACCGGCCTCTGCTGTAGTTTCGAGCGTGCTGACTATGCGACTGAAGTTGTTTACGCGTTATTGGAGTGTGAGTGATGAAAGCCTCCGGAGGGTCGCTGCACTGGTCGGAATGCCGTTTTCTAAACAGCACGACGGAGCTCTCGTAGCTGTCCGGTGATGAAGAAAGCGAGCTTCCTTCATCTCGACTATCCGTTCCCCGCCGCACGTGGCTCAGACCGCTGGCTTGTTCGTTCGTTCGTTTTTCTTTCTTTGTCAGTGACTGCATGCAGCGTGCGCGAACTGTCCCAAATAGCGTTCGACTCGCACAGGTTGGCCAGCGCCCGTCGGGAATGCCGCCGCCGGCTCTCTGCAGGGTGGGTCCGTTCGAACCGACTTATCGTATAACATCTGCATCCGCCAGCTCGAAATACACGGAACACTTTAATGCTCCTCCTGGTAAAAACGATCGTGGGAATTCTTTCTGCCCTGCCGAAGTATAGAATCATCAAAAAATAGAATCATAATGAGTAATAATAATAAAATGAAAATGTTATCTAATAACGTGACGTATTGGCACAAGAAAATATATATCTTTTTTACTTATTCATACTGTCAGCCCAAGGGCCAAGACAGGAGTTGGGGTTACATTTCTGGCATGTACAAAGAACATATGTGGAAACAAGTTTCACTCTGTACGCTCAAGATGCACACTATATGGAAATAACGAAACAAAAACGCAAAAACTATATGAGAATACATCCCGCATAGGTCACGGATAAAAGAAACATGTTCGAGTACATCTCGTACACGTCACCAAAAAGAGAAAAAAGATTTGAAGTGATATAGTACATATTGAACATATTGATATAGTCTGATATATTCTGTTATATAGTTTGTTTTAAATTAGAAACGTTCCACGACACCAATCAGCTTGTCACTATTGGAAGCAGAATTGTTCGGTTGGGCGGGAAGACTATACTTGTGTAGCCTGACATATACCCGGTGTAACGGCGCGCGCTTCATCGACGAGGAAGTACTTCGGCTTACATTACCTCTGCGTGCCGTTCCGCTTTGGGCGCAACTATTTGTATAGTGTCGCAACACCCTTAAAAGTAGTGGAGCCACACAGGCGTAACAACCCCTAGTGTCAGGTTCTTTGCAGCGAGCGATTGTGTTCGGCTCATCTCAAATCTGAGCAAATTGAACGTGCGACCCTCGGTGCCATCCTTTTCGTTCTTGCGTGTCCGTACTCTGCGCGCCTGCCTTTGCGTTGTGCTATACGCACATCTCTTCTGCCAAGCACGACCGCTTTGCATGCTGCAGCTCCCGCCGTTGCGCGCCAAGGGTTTTGCGGTGAAGTGTGTCGTCGCGCACGGTTGGCCTGTCTCGCCTCGGCGCGCGGGCGCTAATCGCCTATCAACGTCGTGAACGGCGCAGGGGCCGTAGCCCGGGTTCGTAAAGTAATTGAGCATCGATAAGACGTCGCCGGGGGACGGCTTGCCTTGATCGCGTCGTTGCTTTCGCCCGTGTAGTTTTGGCGCGCTCGCAGATAGCCGCGTCGTTCGGCCGCGTTCTCTCTTTATGGAGGGCGTCTGAGGTTGTTTGGAGGCGATGTTGCGTGTCGCCGAGCGCCTTTGCTGCACGCGTGAAATGATGCGCCTATCGAGTGTTTTGTGCGCGCGGCTTTCGAGCTCTGCTGGTGGCGGGGAGCGTCTCGTGCTGTCCCGACGAGTGAATGTGTCGCGTTTACATTATTGCGCCCCCTTCGATGGTCGGTAGGGGCGTGGACGAAACTGGTCACACTTTGGTTTCTGGAAGAGCCGTTTGCAGATTCGTTGCGCTTCCTTTGCACGGTAAGCTCCGTCGCTTTACACGTTCTCGCTGTTTAAATTTAGCTCTGTGTTTGCACTGTTGCAACGTTAACATGTCTTTTTATGTCGCTTTAGTTACTCCATATATGTGCAGCACCAGGTTAAACGAGCTGGTAGTTGACAAAAAAAAAGGGGGGGGGGGCGGGAGTTCTGCGTGACGGAAGACGAGACATTTTGTAATATGTCTGGGATGTTACCTTATCGCACTTTTCTGGCTGTATATGCAGGCGGCCAGTTTCTCGGTGTCGTTTAGTGGGGCAGAGTTTGGACTACTTACGCGATCTTGAGGTATGTCTCACGCTTGCATAGATCGTAACACTGCCTGGTGATTCGTGAAGTGGCCCTCACTCGGATATTCCATCGCCTCCGTCCGTTGCATGACGGTTCCAGAACGAAACTAAGTAATTCGCGATTGAAGCTTTTATTCGCTTTTATTTCTTTAATTTTTTAAATCTTTTTTCGAAGCACTGCGTCTCTGAGAAAAGCCGAGTAAACAGTATACACTGCCGCCGTTTATCGTACCTGTGTAACCAACTGACGCTAACTTGCGCGGAGTGTTGAAAGCGTTGTATCACGAGTGTGCAGTTAGTTATTCGGCGCGCAGCGATGTGGTTAGAGGTTTATTTTCTTACGGGAAAGTTCACACTACTGGTGCGTGATACTGCAACGCTGAGGACAACAATGCGCCCAAGTCATACCGCCGCGAGAAACGTAATCGCCGACTGGTGCGGTGATAAGAAGGAATAATGAAATGTTTAGCCAACTACCGTGGTGACACGTATTTGTTTTCTCGCTTAAATAGGTACATGTGTATAGGAAAGGCGTGCATTTATCGTGTGATGCTTATAACTTTTAAGTCATTTTTTGGGATCATTATTCTTGCATGATGAAGTATATTAGACACGCTGTAGATTGTGCTAAATGATGTAACTGTTGATTCCGAACGAATAACGCTCAGGTAGTAGGGTATACCCTTGCAGCAAATAGGCTATGCCACCACGTAATAAAGAGTTGAAAATATATTGCCCTGGTGTAGAGGGGGATGTCGCAATAAAAACTTCTTGTGCTATTTATGGAGACAAAGTGATCAAATTTTGCACGAAGATATCATTCATTTTGGTGATATCATAACTGAAATCGTTTTGAGCTATCTATAGTAGTTTTTTTAGTTACAACAGTTTTGTAACTCAAAACTACATTAGGATGTTGTAACTCAAAACATAAGGATGACAATGAAAGTCCATGAAGTGTTGAACACTTGATAGACTTTCATTGTCCTTTTTTTTTTTTTGCAGTGGGATGCCGGGTAGGGTTTAGTTCTTGCAGAGTCAGTCTCTCATGTGAAATTTTGCTCTCTGGGAATGAAAAGGGCCATGCAACATTTTTTTTATCATAAGGCCCCACCATCTGATTTCACTGCCTCACGAATCAATTGCCGCAAAAATGTTTCGAATCTGTAAAGCGCGAATGGAGTCGCAGGAATTTGTCACAAATCCCTGCAACTTTCTCTCGTCCCGACGAGTGCGTTGAAAGCTGCACTTGAGAGAATGGCGAAGGGGCAAGAAGCTACGCGGCGGCCGCAGTAACTATGTGCAGCAAACGAATGCTCGAACGACCGAGCACATGGCAGAGTCTGACCGTCTATGACCTACTCATGCCAGCTTCCCGCAGAATTCACCGATCGAGAGAAAAGAGAGATCTGGAGCTGCGTTTGAAACGCTAAATTCCGTGCCGTGTGTTGGGCTGTAATATTCGGCTCGCATGTTCACAGGAGCCTCGTCTATACCGATCGGCAGCGTTTTCTCGCAATGTCCAAAAAAGTGACCCTTTAATCTTGAGCAGGCCATGTTAACTGTAGGGCGTAATTTGCTAGTCGCCTGCTGTCTGTCTGGAAGGTGTATGTGACCTTGGCGCTGACCCTTCGCAGTGATTTGTGCGTCCTGTGTGACCATGGGAACGGGCAGTGCTCGGTGGGGAGCTTGTATCTGAGATCTGCGGGGCCGTCCGCTAAACAGACCTCGCAAAGCCCCTTGTTTGTCAGCCAGGGTCAAGTGCGTCGGCCGCGCGATTTCCCGCGGGGCGAGGGACCGTGATTGGTGGCACCCTTGGAGCACCTGCTGCCAGTGAGAGCCGCGGGCAATCGGTGCGCACGCCGCGTGCTTGAACTTGGACATGCTTCTCCCTATGCTTCTCCCTATCCTTCTCCCTGTGCTTCTCCCTATACGGCCCGGCTTAACGCGGCCGGACTTGATTAAGCGCAGCGTTATTTGGGGCCAGATTATCCGGTTTGTTGTCCGCTTGTGAGGCCCCTGTTTTCGCCGGCGGTGCGGCCAAGATTGAAGGTCGGCAGGGGTGGAGCAGAAACTGGGCCACCGCTCGGACAGAGTGCAGCGGTCGGCAATTGTGTCGGAGACCTGGTATACTCGAAAGTCCTTCTAGACAGGCGTGGGCAAATGATTTTCACCCACAATTTTGATGCGTGCGAGCTTTTTTGTCACTGGAACGTGGATGCCCCAAGACCCGAAGTACTTAATCTGGCGAGTCCCCTCTGGTTATCGAGAACGCTTGCGTCTGTTTGCCCCTTCTCCTTCTGTGCGAAACACCCAAGCTTGGAAGTCCCGATTTCATTGCTTTTGCGTGCTTCGCAAGGACGAAGGATGGTACCTCACAGCGTCGGACAAAAATTGAGGTTAGTGGATTTTGTGTAGCGGCTAAACATCTCCAACACTGCGTTGTGCATCGTATAACTGTTGAGTTTCTCGATGAATGGGACGAGATATAGCAAGTGCTTCGAGATTGTGTTACCCTACCAACTGTTTCTCGAATCCACTGGAACCGGTGTCATTATATTTCCCTCGTGTATGCTCGGTCTTATTCGGCCTGTTGCGTGCGATTTGCTGAACTATGTATTTGTAGACGAGGAAGCCGGTCGTTCCTCTGCCTCAAGGTGTCCTGGTCTTTTGTTCTCGTTGCACCTCGGTGCGATATTCGCGCGCTAAGAAAAAACAAAACAAAAGGCTAATGCTCGATTTCGTTTGTTAGCAGAACCCGGACACTCGCACACCTACGCATGAGCGGCGAGCAATTTTCGACCGCATGCCAATGGAGGCATAGTGGGAAAACGCCCATGCATTGGATTTTGGCGCACGTCGAAGAAACTACCCGTGAGCGATCAAAATTAATTCGCTCTCGATATTACAGCATCGCTCATAACACGGTAGTGCTATAGCGGCTTTAGTGAGTCAAATACGAGCCGATTATTCATTTATTGTTGTTTTTAATTTCCAGCGAACCGCGTAACCTCCGACCTTTTCCACGCAGTGAGCGACCGGTGCAAGTTGACAGCGACTCGTGATGGCTGCGTACATCTATTCGCGTTCTATAGGTTTATTTCTGCTTCTTTTGTACATTTTATCAGCGTGATGCCGTCGATTTGCATAGACGATCATTGCCCACCAAAATGTTTTTTTTTTTTCCCACGGTAGAGCTTTGTATAGTAAATTCATGTGTATACCGTTTTAGGATTTCGTGGCCGAAGTGATATCGCCTCGCTCGGTGCCTGCGATTCGACTTTATATTTAGCCCCTCCATGAAAAACAGTGTAGAAGAATTTTTTTGGAAGATTTCGATGACATCACTGAGCCCGCGCTCCTCCGCTCGTGCATGTGTAACTTAGTGTTATTATTACTGCTGCCCTGTACCTTTCTTGCGGCGCGCTGTACTCGCAATTGGATGGAGAGTTTTACGGATAGTGCAACCAATTACCTCAGCTTTCATTCCAAGAACACGCAACCTGCGAGCCTCTGTCTTGTGGCCTGCATATAACTCTTCATCCCACAATTTAATTTTTTTTTCTTAATAGATATTCTCTTTACCTACACAGGTCTAAAGCATTGTTTTCGTGAAGCACTCCGTGGGGTCACTTTTGTCTTAATGCATAACCGTGGAATAAAAACTATGTTCTAGAATTGGCGTCTATATTTTAATCATTGTAGAGATATGAATGTTGTAGAAATCGTGGCTCCACGAATCTCCTTCAGGAAGGACCCGTATGTGTAACATGGGGCAGATTTTTTTTTTTCAAGAATTCAACGTTTCCCCAAATTTGTACTACCCCCCCCCCCCCCGTCCTTCT
Organism: Rhipicephalus annulatus; assembly: GCA_013436015.1. NCBI lineage: Eukaryota > Metazoa > Arthropoda > Arachnida > Ixodida > Ixodidae > Rhipicephalus > Rhipicephalus annulatus. The sequence goes on from WOVY01012378.1 coordinate 456,570, forward strand.
TATCTTACTTTCTTCACTGCCATTGCGGGACCGAATTGTGTGACTGCGGCCCGCTGACTGAGGTGATTTTGAGTACCGTGGTATAGATGCTGGGCAGCATGAGGGATATTTCGCACTCGCAAGACCCAAACTCTGCTTAGGTGTTAATCGCTACGTTTAATAGAGCGTTTTTTAATGCTCTCCAATGTCGTAGCTTTTATACGTGCTGTCGGGAAGTTTCCGTTTGTACGTATCAATTTATCCGTCTGCTTTAAGTGAAAGCTTTGCAAAACGCGGACATTTGTTCGCGAGCTCTCCGGCTAAATGGAGTAAGAAAAAAAACGCTAAGCTGTAAAAAAGTTACAGCATCCCTTCTTTATTTCAGCTTCGTTTTCTTAATCTTGATCCTTGGTTTCTTGCTTGAAAAAAAAAGAAAGCAAAGAGCGAGCGGAAAATTATTTAATCTGCTTACCCGCAGACTGGCGTGTCTGCTCCCTCGATCATCTGGGGCTTAAATCGATTTTCGTCCGCCCTGACGTCATGCTGACCTTTGCTGGTCATCAGCGCTTCTCGGCTGTTTTTCGCGCACTTTCATCAAGCGTGTGCGGGGTCAGTTACGCCACGAGACGAGAACGACCTGGCAAAATTTGCTGACGCCATTTGAGGATTGGGGCGGCTTATATTTGCGCCGTTTGAGGAGCAATAAAAAAAAGACTTTTCAGATCAAGTGAGGCCGCAGAGTAACATATTCGCGTGCGCCGCTTTCCTGACGAGCACGTCTTTTGAGCCCTGCTCGGGTCCTCCTCGTTGACTAACCAGATCGCACGTAGGTTGGCTTGCCCTTTCTTCTGCTTCTCGATCGTCTTCGGTGGAGTCTGCGCTGTTATGCCCGCTTGCGCAGTCGCAAATACAGAATGCGTGTGGTAGTCATGCGAGAAAAATGTAGAACGGACTGCATGACACAGCAGGGTGCAGCGATGATTCACTACAGATACGCCCCCTGTATCGACCAATCGAGAGTTGATTTGATCCTGACGTCAGGTGAACAGACTGCTGGCGTCACGAATGGCGCCGCGAATGCGGCGGGAGATAATAAAACACTTCGGTTTCTTTTTTGTATAGTTTTTGGAGCCTGTTGAAGTAAGGGACGTCCGCCGCAGTGGTGCAGGGGTAAAGGTGCTCCACTGTTGACCCGAAGGTCGTGGGTTCGATTCCCGGCTGCGGCGGTCGTATTTCGATGGAGGCGAAATGGTGGAGGCGGCCCGTGTACTGTGTGGTGACAGTGCACGTTAACGCTGCGTGGTCAAAATTTCCGGAGCCCTTCACTGTGCGCCTTTTATAATCATATCAAGATTATGTGACGTAAAACCCCAGATAGTATTACTACTCACCTGAGCCCGACGTTGCCTTAGCCAGCGGGCCGCAGTCAAGCAATTTAATCCCGCAAGGGCCGTGGTAATGAAGACGGTTAAAATGGGGAGTGGTGGTAGTAAAGTTCGCTATTTGAAAGAACACCTTTCCCGTACCTCCTATACAGTTTATTTCTGAAGGATATTTGGTGCCAGGATTTAAAAAAAAAAAATGTCAATACCCGTCTGCAATATGACTGAAATCCGGACGCCAATTCTGAAATATGTATATATATTTTTTCGTGTTCATTTTTCAACGCGTGGTGACAACATATGGACTGCTTCATGACAAGAAGACGATGCTTTAGACTAGTCACGCCTGCGTACTTATGAACATATTAAATTAAAAAAAATTGAAAATTAGAGTGAAGAGTCTTGTGCTGGCCGCGTGTTATAGACCCTGCTTTATAGCATTAGGAAGTTAGTGTCATTTTCTGTGCTCGTGTGGCGCCGGTTTTTGCATATTCTTTCGAAGTCCCAGAACTAATCTTGGACAAAATCATGAGTACATCATTTACGCTCCCTTGCCCTTACTTCAAACATTGCTCTCCGGTTCTATTCGATCTGCCATGCCGAGTGGTCGGTTCCTGCGATAGAAGGGGTACTATACGTACTGCTTCGTGTCAGCCACTGAAGAAGTTTCAATAAAAGAACGGAGTAGAAAGTATGGCTCCTAAATAACATTGCAGACTCGGCACGTGACGAAAAACTAGCTTGTGATACCATTATGTCGCAGAGGAAGTTGCGTTTCGTAACAAGTACATGAGTGCATTGGTCGGCAAAACTTGTGGAGCTCGCTCAGACTCACTCGTGAAATGTATTTTCAGCTTTGGACTCACTCGAACTTAGGCTCACGAAAATTGTCCTGAGCCGGACTCACGAAAATTTTCTTCAACCGGACTCACTCGGACTCACCCCAAAACATTGCTAACCTGGATTCACTCAGACTCGCGGCTCGATCTGAGTGAGTTGACTCATGAATCCGTCAACCTAAAATTAGCTTCTTCAACCATGGTGTGAATTGCTCTTGAACACCAATATATCTCGTACTCGGTGCTCTTCTTGGTGCCGTTTGGCATAGTAACTTCGAAAACGAGTTCCGAGTGCGTCCAAACAAGTAACGTCATTTTGCTTGCAAGAGATGACAGCATAATAATCAAGAACTTCCCTAGAAGAGTTGGTGGGGTGAGGTCAAGACACCCCTCTATGTAAGTCACGTTTCCAATGAATAAATATGGGAACGTTGTATAACTGCTTTGGAATGCCTGTGAGTTGACGCCAGTATGAACGTGAATTCAGGTAAGGCTGGTAGTAATGCTGAAGATTAGATAGAGAGAACCTTAAGCCGGCAAAAGAAAGTGGAACTCACTCAAGAAATATATTTTGCACCTTGGACGGACTACTCACTCGGACTCGCACTCAAGAAAAGTCTCTCCAACCAGACTCAAAAAATATGTCACTCACCCGGACTCGCTCAGACTCACGGCTTGCTCTGAGTCTGACTCATGCATGAGTGAGGTGGCCGACCGACATGCATGAGTGGCGATAATCGGTCAATTTTCTGCTGTGTGCCGCCGCATGTGTTTCGCATATGCTGAACATGTGCGCTGCTGCACGTTGTTCCTTCGCCGTCATCGCCGCAAGTTGGTGAGAACAGTTGCGACTCGGGTCCGGCGGTCCCCGCCGACGGTACCCATCTTTCGCTGAATCGCAATAAGGCGCGTCGTACAAAAGAGTATAGGGGTTTATTTACATTAGAGAGATAATGGAGAGCTATTTGTTCAAGTCTTCGGTCTTTATTGCCCCGAGTCGGCTAACACTGAGACACTCAAACCGGTGTCAGCGACTCCAGCCGGTACGGTGCCCAGCCGCCACAAAGCACTGCCCACAGCACCGCACTGTAGCTCATGAAAGGGCTGTTCGCAGCACGCCCGCTTTATTTCTTGAAAACCGACCACGGCGCACGCTCGCGGACCTACCAGGGAAATGGGGAGGTTTGCGCCCCCGAACAGCAGCGATCCCTGGAAGAGCTTTTGACTGACCGGAACGCCCTTAGGTGCGGACCGGAACGCCCTTAGGTGCGTCTGCCATGATGCATTTTAGGGCCGGTCGTAACACAACTTACCCGCAATTGCACTACCGCGTTTTATTGTTTTTTTTTTCTTTTTGCACGACCACAGTTAGTTAAGGCTACCAGAAGGCTATGGACGATAAGGCTCATGGGCAAGGCATTTTACTACGGACTTTTTCAGTGTCAGCATTGTAGTGTCTGGCATGTAACTTAGTTCCTACGTTAAGTGGTGTGCAATACGAGGCGCTGATCAATCGTGATGACGGACACAATACTGTATGTGGTGAGTAAATAGCGCCGCAGTGATAGAACTCTCTAATGACAGTTACTGTGATGTCCTTTGATGTTCACAAGGCTTCTTGGTATACGTAACTACTGTATGCTGGCCAGTCGCGTAGCTGGGCTCTTTCTGCACAGCGGGAGCTTTTTGTGAAAATGAATTCATGACCCATATTCACTGAACTACTTCTACGAAGGTCCCTTGTATGATTGACCGTAGTCTAAGCGAACGGCTTTGTTTTTCACCGTCATCTGTTTATAGTTCGGTGAGTGTGGGCGCTTTAACTCATTGTAATCCATTATAAATCACCCTTAGGCAAGAGAAGCTTTGTGCCTTCGGCGGCATTCCCCACGCTGGTATGTGGAGGGAAAGGGCGTTAATCGTGTGATCGTGTTTCTAAGGTGTGCATAATCGCTGCGCCCTTGTATAGCGGCGTTTGTTCCGTGTGTTAAACTGCGCGTTGATGTCTGTTTGTGTGTCTGGCTGTTTATTCCTATCGCGGAAGGCATGGAAGTTTATTAGCGCGTGGCAACGTGGTACCCGAAATGCTTGGTGCTTCTATAGGCCCTGACTTGCTGTTCACTGAGAATATCCTTCTAGCTGGTTGATTTGGATCTTCTATGCATGGTTGGACTTTATTGTTTGTGCAGCCCATTGATTGCTCGTGAGTGGCTTGACATGCACTCGAAAACGTCGAGCGCTGAATCGATGATCGATTTGACGTGAACGCGCCGACGTGCCCCTGTCTGAGGTATGCACATACAACAATCGCTTAATATTCTTTATGTGTGCACACACATATTTGGCTGAGTGCAGACACATGTTCGCTTATGTTTGGAGGAGGAGCTCTATTTTGTGTGGACGTTAAATGAATAGGTGTAAAGACTTGTATGCCTGCAGTTACAGTATGTATTCAAAGACGTCAATGCTCGCAGTGTTTACGGCTTCCACTGTGCTGCTGAAGAGATAGTGGCTTTGAGATAAGGTGCAGCCTCTCACCTTGCTTGGCTGGTGTGGTAATCTCGAGGCTCGATGACCTCAGTGCGCATGCCCCCTTGCAACTGCTGCAGTTTCGTTGTTGCCGAGCAGTTCAGGTTTCTGTGTGGTCGTTTCTATAACTCGTTCCTTCACCTACGTTCACTGTGGGCTTCATCTCATGCACACTCTCGCATACATGAAAACGGATAACATTCCGAATCGGCAAGTCCATGCACCAGGTGAGAAAGGGATAGTAACCGCAATTTACAATGAATGTATAGCAGCAATCGTGTTATTCGCACAGAGCGTGTTATTTTCTTGGACTCGGCATTGTGATCTCCTTGTTCAAGGTTGCCAAGCACGCTGTCCGCATCGGATGTGGGAAAGGTGCCGTGAGTGTTGTGAAAATGTGTCCGAACGTCTAACGTTCGGACACAGTAAGCATGCTTGGTAAAAAGTGTGAAAACATATAACGTTTTCATACTTTTTACCAATGCTTACTTCGCTTTTTTAAAAGAAAGTACTGCGGTTGGGTTTCAGTTTTGGTTATATAAAATTATTCTAAACATTGCCGAGTATTTTTTTGCTATGAGGTGATGACAGGGGCGTCTAGGGAACATAAAAGCACCATTACGTTGACATAGTAAAAAAAAAAATCGCTGAAATTGGCCTTTCAGGTCTGACCCCACGTAGCCGTTGCAGCGCGTCGGCGCGTGTCCTTTTGACGCGGTGTCGAGCCCTCGCTCATATTGAGAGAGAGCATGCAGCTTCGCGTAGCCACGCGCCCTCTATGTTCATAGGGAGAAGGCACGGTGCCGTGTCAAAAAGGCACGCGCTGACGCGTTGGAACGGCTACGTAGGGTTAGACCTTTACGGTAAACGTTAGTGTGCGTCTCAGCGTTGATGAACGCGCAACGTGCGCACAGCTGTTCTTTTAGTACAGCGGAAAACATTTTCGCTAATTCTAACGCAAGCAGATACGGCGCCATCTTGACATAAAAACACCACTGTAGCATCCACAAGTGCGCCACTAAATTGAGCTGTTCCTAAGTTACAGCTGCGCCCGCGTCTTCGTGCTGCGTTTGGTTCTGTGTTGCGTATGACGGCCCGAAACACATCTATTTTTTTCCCGCAATCGCGTATTTTTCAAGACCGCTATTTACCTGTCTCAGCGTGACTTGTGGCCGTATTTGGCTGATCTTGGAAACAGCCGAATGAATACAGCGTCGTCATCTTTGCTCGACTGCAAAAAACATAGCGAACCTTGCACCGAAAACTGGCTGTGTATCTCGAAAAACGGAGTCATTTTATCGGCAGTATACGTCAGGCCCATTCTCATTACTCAAGTCTAAAGCAAGAACAAGCATTATTTGAAAATTAATGACTTTAATAGTGCAGGCTGACGACTATAGGAATATTCGAAGTGGACGGCTCTCACTTCAACAGGCTCTGCCATCTTGCCTATACACTCATAAAAAAAGGTAGTTGGGCTTGCTAACTTTGGGCTAGTAATTGTTTGTCACATATGTTATAACTCTGCTAGTAAGTGCATGTAGTAACGGAGAGGGTGGTAACAGTTACTACGTCGGCCGTTATTGCCAGCATTTAGTTACGGTAGCTATCCTAGTCGTTACCAGCCATAGGTAGTAATTTTCAAAGGCGTTAAGAAAAAAGTTGTAACCGATATTACCGTGTTCATTTTGCCGTATTATTTTTCCATTAGTAATGCTGGTCAATTCATCACTCATTACTAATTAACATTGTGCAATCTTGCGTGGTGTGTCATGAATGCGAAGAATATATAGACCTGACAAGTATACTACACTACATTACTATGTAAGAGACTACTGGAGTATATACATAGTCCCTACTTTGAAGATGCTTGTCTGTCACAAGTGAGAACTTGTGTTTCAGGATGAAATATAAGAACTGTGAGCCTATAGGCACTATATTTTACTACCTGGTTACGTTTGTTTGGGGACGTAGCACAAGAATTTCAATCAGCCGTATTTATAAAAAAACAAACTCTTTAACATAGTTCAGTGCATTTGAATGTTTCACAGTGCTAATATATCGGTGGTTAAAAGGTACGTAATAACCGTTTCGGCGGTTTTACTTGCCAAAGCCGCGATATTATTGGGAGACATGCCGTAGTGAGATTAATTTCACCATTTGGTTGATGTTGATCTGCCTGTCTTATTGGTTCGTTGTAATTTACGAAGTTTGTTGCTGTTGTCTACTTCAGCACATGTAGCACTTGCTTATTGTTCATTAAATTGTACTTCGTTTAGACGATAGCATAATGACGCCTACGTATCTCGATTGCGTAGTTTAAACAACCGTTTTTTTATCTTGATTCGTGGATATCGTCTGCGTTATTTTCTGTTTAAAGATGATACGCTGAGGCGATCCATCCTAAAAGTTATCACAATAGGTATTATCTACTATTTTAGATTAGATAGTCGATGGTCGGGTAGCAAAAACGTAGTGACGGGCCAAGAAAGTTAGTAAAGGCTGCAGTTACTATTTCGTTCCAGTACTGACTCCGTAAGTAGGTAGTAAGTAGGTAGCAAAAGGTTAGTAATGGTTCAAGAAAGGTAGTGAGTGCTGCATTTACTACCCATTTGCTTGCAGTTGCTACCTTTTTACCTGCGTTTTTTAAATAGTGTATTCGTACAGAGTCTCTTGCATGCATTAGCGTTGAACGCTATATTCCAGAAATAGCGTACGTGCGTAAGAGCTCGTGCTAGACGTTTACGTTATGCACATTCTCAGTCTAGAGCACTCAACGTAAACGTTAAATCCTTGAGTAGTGTGTTTTCCGCATATGGCTTGGATTGTTGCGCGTGCTTTGGGGTCGGCTGCTGCTGAAATTTCGTTGCTGTTCGTTGCTTCATTGTTGGAAAAAAAGTCCAAGTGGCCCGTGATTGTTTGTGTGCTTCTCTCGGACGCGAGACATTTGTGCCTACGCGGTGGGTGCGCCCGCCCACTAGAGGGAGCTAGATGGCGCATCGAGCTCCCTCTAGTGGGCGCACGCACCGCGTAGGCACAAATGCCCACTAGAGGGAGCTGGATGGCGCATCCGCCCGATCTAAAGGGTACAGCCATATCCATCCAGCGCGTGCGGTTGAAGCAACCGGAAGCCGCCGTTGGTGTCCCGGAAGCCACCGCCATAAACCGTCGTCTGCTGCGTCCGCGAGGGCTTCTCTGATCTTTTTAAGGAAATGCTGGCCTGTGCAGTGAGCTTTACGAATCGACCGGAAATATTATCGTGAAGACATTTTACGCATAAGTATACCTCAAACTTATATTCCTTTTAAGCATTCTCCGAGGAAATTGTGGTAGTTGACCGCTTTTTTTTTACCAAGGCGTGTTGAACGTGTTCGTTTTTTTGATATCCAGTTTCCCACGCTCGTGGCCTCAAATATACGAGAAGTGGGTCAGTAACTTGAAGAGGTACACGCCGTCTCCAGAAAGCAGACATTGCAGTGAGCGTTTGGCAGGGTCATGTTCTGACCACTCGGTTCCAAAGCTCATCTTCGAAACGATGCCACCCCAACGTTGTTTTATTTTCCGCATCACTGACGAAATAGAAACCTTAGCGCTGCTGTCTACCATTGCGCTCATTCTCTCTCTTTTTTTTTTTGTAAAAACATACCGCGACAGTTTTTTTTTCTGTCGCCTGACCAATAAGTAATTGAAACGTTGTACGTAACAGCACTGCGCCGTATTCGGACGGCGTCGCTACGGCGTCTGTCACTTTTTGTGTAGCGTTGGATGACCGCGAGAATGGTATATTATAAAAAGAAAACGCAAACATTACGATCACAACGACTGCCACCAGATGATATTTGAATTACGCGTCTAAAACTACCTGAAGAGGCTGAAGAGGCGTTCAGCCTTTTTAATGGAGGGTCGGACCCGCGGCACGATGAACACATTGGCTCGGTACTCTTCTTTTGCTGTGCGTATTAGTTCTTTGTGAAGCGAGGATTTGTTCAATTGTTCCGCTCCTGAGTTCTCGGGAGCGTACAAAAGATTAAAGCAGCTAAAATTGCGATGAAGTCGCTCCAATAATATTTGCCAGAAAGAGAGGTAGAGCCGATCTTGCGTATCTTAATTCATATGCGTGATGTTGAACTTCTTGGGCGTTTAATTTAATTGTGCTCAAGATGTTGGCCCCACCGGCCTTCTGTTGGTGGTGGGACCACCTTTCGTGAAGAAGCTCATATGCCCAGAAATCTATCAAGAGTCGGGGCCAGTATAATGTAACGGCTCTTTTTTCTCTGACTCTACCCCATTCTTTTGATCCGCCGTCTTGGACCGACCTATTTTGGGGATTGCGTAGGCACGTCACTATAGGTCTAAGGGGGCAAGCGTGGTTAGGAATAGAATTTTCAATGGGAATCTTTAAATTTTGACGTTCTCAGTCGAAGAAAATTAATTTCGGGACGTGCTTGCATGCTGAACCTTTCTTTTTTTCTTCACGTCACTTCGGGAGAAGATTGTTCACCTTTGAAAAAGTAATGATATGCATCAAGTTTCTTGGTCGCACGAGAAAATTGGCCTTTCATAGCAAGAACTCCAAAGTCTTCCCCGAGATTAGGATTTATTTGTCTTTCATGTAGAGTGGGCCATCTATACAGGCCATAGGTCGGCAAAAATTGTGGAGCTCACTCATGAAATATATTTTGCGCTTAGGACTTACTCCGACTTTACTTGCCGAAATTTTCCTGTGCCGAACTCGCAAAATTTTTCTTTTACGGGACTCACTCAGACTCAAACTCACCCAAAAATTGTTAACTCAGACTCACTCAGACTTCCGGCTCGATCGTAGTTAAGTGAGTCTGAGTGATTTGACTCACGAGTTCGTAAGTCTAGCATTAGCTTTTTCTTTTTAGATCATGGCGTCAATGCTCTTTAACGCCAATACCTCACGTTATTGGTGCTTTTCTTGGCGCCTTTTGATTTAGTACCCTCGAATACTAGTTATGAGGGATTGCAAACCAGCAAGGGCATTTTTATTTAATCGCATGAGTACATAAGATATATTTATCAAAAAGTACGTGGAAGAATGGGGGGGGGGGGGGAATGCAAGGCACCCGCCCTACGTAATTCACCCTCTAATTAAGAAATATTGAAATGGTGTATGGAGTATATAGATTTGGAATACTTTTGAATAGATGTGAGTATAAACATCAATCAAAGTAAGGCTCGTAGTAATTCTGAAGATGAGTAGATAGGACCTTAAGCCGGCACACTACTATAGTGAAACTCACTCAGACTCACCATAATTTTCCTGAGTCGGACCCTCTTGGACTCACTCGCTCAAAATTTGTTCAACCGGACTCACTCGAATTCAAACGCACCAAAATATTACTCACCCACACTCATTCAGACTCAGACTCGATCCGAGTGATTGAGTGAGTCGAATCATGAGTGAGTTCGTCGACCTATGATACAGGTAAATGATTGCTTTTTATGGCGCATGAACAACGTCGTGCCACAATGTTGACAGATTTGTCGAGTGTTGTGGCACTGATAGATTTTTTTTATATGGCGGTTCAAGTTGGCGCCGAATCGTGTTCGGAATCGGCAGTCCTCAACTGACCCTCAGAAAGTGCCCCGCCGTGGTGGTCTAGTGGCTAAGGTACTCGGCTGCTGACCCGCAGGTCGCGGGTTCGAATCCCGGCTGCGGCGGCTGCATTTCCGATGGAGGCGGAAATGTTGTAGGCTCGTGTGCTCAGATTTGGGTGCACGTTAAAGAACCCCAGGTGGTCGAAATTTCCGGAGCCCTCCACTACGGCGTCTCTCATAATCATGTGGTGGTTTTGGGACGTTAAACCCCACATATCAATCAAAAACCCACAGAAAGTGCTGCATTGTGCTTCATGCATTGAGCACGACATGCATTGATAAAGCGTAACTTTGGGGAAGTGGAATACGAATGAGCATGTGAAATGTCCGTTTTGTCTTTTCTTTTTTTCGCGTGAAAACTTTCAAAATCACCTTATACGTGTGCGCCCAATTTTTCAGCACTTCGCACCGCAGTTCACACGCGTGGTTGTTTTACTTTTTAAATGTTCTCGTCGTATGGTCACGGTTATCAAATTTTCGTTAAGTGCGAGGCGTGATGCGTATGACGCTGTGAAATGTGTTCTGGCGTCAATTGCGCGATATTTCGGCGATGGGAACGTCGCACTTGCCGATGTGAACATCGGCTGCCGTATACATAAAGGTCCTTGTTAGTGCAACGCACTATAATCGGTGTGAGTGTTACCGTCGTAATCGTAAGCCCGGCCGGCCTTAGTGCCGTTTCTAGTAACGCGCGATGTCCAAAAAGCGATACCTCACTGGCATCCTTCGCCTGCTGGTGCATAATTTTCATTGGGCGAAATTTGGCATGGATCCTGGCTAACCCGGCCTACTGCTATAGAGGTTCCTAGCCGAATTATGGCGCCTGGTGGTCGTCTAGCGTCCAAGTCTCGGGTAAAAAAAAAAAACGTGGTTTTTTCGGCGGGCTTGTTGGTTCACGAAAATTGGGGCAGAACAGCGCAAAAAAATTAATACTAATAAAAATAAGAAAGAAAAGGGGCGGTGAATACAGTGGACACAGCGCTGTGGCCTGTGTGCTTACTGTCCTGTTTATTGGGAAGTTCTTCCGCGGAAAAAACGTGGCGTCCGGGCATTTTTGCGGGAGCACTTCCGGGAATGGAACGCGTCCGGTTAACGCTGGTGACTGTACGACCTTTAATCGGAAACGAACCCTGTGTTAGTTATTCTCGTCGGATCGCTTGTCACGAGTGAGCGTAGGATGCGTGTGCTCCGAGATAAAGGGTCGCCGTAGCTCTGTGCGGCGCTCCGTCAGAAGAGCTCAGTCCTCTTTTTTTGTTGAGGTATATGCGCGTACTTGTCACGGTGCGTTGTCTTTAGCTATCCGTGTTGGAGAGTGCTCCTAGCTTCGGCTAAAATGTTGTGAGCGGAGATATGCGGATCTTTGGGGCCGACCTACTCTGATCTCGAAATCGTAGTTCAGATAACAGCGGCCTTGTATCAATCATGCATGGCATCAACATTCATTGAACTGGCGACTGGCTGCCAACGATCGCCGTCATGTAATGTATATTTATATGGTTCCTTTCGTGTGAACGGTGGTGGGCCGCTGAGAGCCGCCTATTGGTGCTCAATGAGTTAATGATGCATCTGCGTGCGATCTGACAGTCTTTTCGGACAGTCAGTGTGCCGCTGCTTTCAAGCGGCGCGGCGGCCGGTGTTCGCAGCGGCATTGATTGGCCGAGCCGGCCATGGCAGCGGGGACGGTGCTACTGGCGTTCCGCGCAGGCCCTCGCGTCGGCTGTAAATAATTGAGCGCGCGCGCGTAGGAGTACTGCGGCGTGGCGCGCGGAGCATGCGCGGCCGTCAGAGCCCTCGTGCGGCCCCGCGGCCGCCCGTGGTGCGTCATGGCGGTCGAGCGGCCAGGAGACGCCCGCCGACGCTCGCGCTGAGCGAAGCTCGCCGGCGACGCTGCCGCCGCCGCCGCCCCGCCGGTGAGTGTGTGTGCCCCAATTTGGTCGCCGCACGGGTCGGCGGCTTTTCGGCCGTGCATCCGCGCTCGCAAGGGGAGCCCACTTCTCGGGGCCGCCGCTGCACCGCACGAGTCCCGGCGGCGTGCGCCTCGAGATGCCGGGGGCTGCCTGCGCTGGGCGTTGGCGCTCGATCGGCCCTCCCCCGCCTCCGCTTCTTAAATTTGTCTGTCGTCCCATCTCCGTGAAGACCGATTTTGCCCGACGGCCCCTGTTGCGTTGCCACCCCTCTTTCCCTCCCCCTTGGGAAGCACCGTAGAGAGGGGGCGGGAGGTTATTTTAGAGTGGTCGCTATTTTTAGCCCTTAAGTGCGCCTAAGTGGGTATGTAGCGTCTGTTTCCCGCCCTATCACGCTAAGCGCGTACTACTGGTTTATTTCTTCCGCACCCGACCTACCACGTGCTTGTTTGAGTGGCCTCACAATGATCGGCTCCCACACTGCTTGTTTCCCGTTGTTAGTAGGCGTCTGGTGCGTCCGAAGAGCATTGCCCGGTGCCTTTTTTTTATTATTTTTAATACTGAGCTTTTATGCTTGCGCTGCTGCGTTTTTTGGTACAATCGTGTTCGTTCGATGAGCCTGCTCGGCACTTCTCGGTCGATCGTTCTTGCTGCGCTCTCCACATGCTGCTCCAAGTCCGCTGAACACCGCGGCCGGTGCTGCGCGCGGCTGTTGCTCCCGATGAAAGCACGGCGATTTCATACGAGTATTGATCTCATTCGTATTCATGTGCTCTTTAAAATGTTGAAATTCGTACGTTTCTCGCGAGCGTTTCTCATTCCGACTTTCCCGTCTCGCGCGCACCAAGGAATAACTGCCGCACACAGCCTCGCACCTGCCAACTTATTGCGCTGACGTGAGATAACAGGCGGAAACGCGCTGCGCAAAGTGCCTAAGTGTGTGCACGCGTGTTAGGTGAAGTGTCTCACTGCATAGGTGTCAGCAGGGTCCTTCCTTGGGTGGTGCAAACCCATTTTGCATCTCGACTAGGGGAGCTGGTGTAGCTTGGGTATGGTACAAGTGCCGGCGTGGCTTGAAGGGGGAATCGCCCCTTTTGTACCCCCCCCCCCCCGACGCCCTTGTCTGACTGGCCTTTTTGTATGCACGAGGCTTCTGTTTATCAGTCCAGTTCGCTCAGTTATATTCTTGAAAGGGCGCGATAGAGAGCTCAAGAATGTCCTTGTGGTGTATTCTTGCGATTGGTTATTTGTTCAGGCAGAATGTGGAACCCTTCCATAATTTTCTAAAAGGTGCAGGGGTTTAACCTTGCTGTAGCCTTCCTCCTGAGGCTATTTTTGCCTTTTTAAGGTTTTGTAGCAAAGGAAGAAACTGTTTGGACATGGTTTCACTTGTTTATGGAAGTGCCCGGTTCACTGTAGTTACATTATTTATTTGAATGTTGCTGCAGTTATTTTTGGCCTCACTTTTCAAACTTCATCATATAGTCATTGTTTTTTCTTACATTGTTCCGCTCCTATAGTATTGGGAATAGACCATTTTCCAACAATCCCAGAGCACTCCGCGACCGCGCGAAGCATTATGTACGTCGAAGCCGGTCAAGCGCGCTGGCTGTTTTTCGTCGCCCGCTGCTGGTTGGCGCCGTGGGAGCGTGGGAGCACCAAACGAAAAAAAAAAAGGCATCCCCACATGTTGACTATTATTCCAAACAAAATACTAGACATGTCTGAACACACCTGCACGTATATCTACGCATGAAATACGAAAGGAATGATGCAGTCAGTGTCGCTATAACCAAGCAGACATATACAGGATGTAGCAGTTAGCGGCATGCGAATATATGATGGCGTGCCTATACATACAGTCAAAACGTGCCATCGTGAGCAATGGAAGCTGGAACATTGAATTCATAATTATTCAATGATTACTTGTTACTAAGTTGAAGAATTAATTGTCTGTGATGGGGTGTAGCCAAATTGCAGATAGATTTTATTTCACAAGTCACGTGCTTTACAAAGAAGTGAGCACATTCTAAACTTGTTTAAACAAAAATAAATAGGACTTTAATTAATTTGTGAGGTTTTTTGCTCTGATCAAATTTGCAGTTTCTTGGTACATGCTTTAAAGTTTCATTGTGAGTTCACGAAAAGCGGTGTTTTAATCTTGTGTCGGTACATTATTCAAATATTGTTAAATGAGGAATTGTTATGTCATGCTGCGCATGGCATCGGGGAAAAAAAAAACTTGCTCACATGAGATGATTAGTAGTTTTCAGCTGCATATTGATCGCCTCAAAGAGGCCGAGATCCTGCATATTATTGCATCGGTTTGTGAAAATTGGTTCACATGGCAAAGAAAGACGTACTTCACCCGTGAATAATGAAGTGGGGGGGGGGTGCGTTTGCCACCACAAATGAGATTAGTTGCATTTGTTTCCTTGTGCGCAAGGGTCTGCAGTGAGGTCTACTGCGGTGCAACAGTAGCAGCGGGGCTCAGCTTCTGATCCAAAGGTCGCGGGTTCGATCCCTGCCATGGCAGTCGCATTTCGGTGGAGGTGATATGGTAGAAGCTCGTGTACTGTGCAATGTCAGTGCACGTTAAAGAACACCAGACGGTGCGGAGCCCTGAACTATAATTTGAGACATTGGAATGCCAGATATTATTAGTATTACTACTCTGCTGTAACCCAACAAACATTTAATCAGAGTCATGTTAGTTGTTCTGTCAGTTGTTGTGTAGCAGGTAAACACAAATTTTTCTCTCTTTTTTTCGTCCACATCGGCTACGCTGGTCGATCTGTTAACACGCTCACCAGCGAGCATCGGGATTCATTTAATCGAGTCGTCTTATCTCGCCCCGCTATGTCAGTCATGCAAATGTGATGTGATTCAGTCTTCGAAACCACAGCAGTTTTGTACCATCAACCTAATCAGTCAAATTGAGCAATTGCGGAAGCATATCATGTCACAAATAACGCCACACTTTGTGAAAGTTGACTTTTGCGGTTACAAGACAAGTAATTCGACTGTAATATTAATCGACTCTGAACAGGCCGGTGTTTGTCTTTTTGTGCCTTTTATTACACACACGCTGCACCCCCATTTTTGTAGATTTTCTTTCATGCGTGTAACTTTCAGTTGTAAGGGAGCACTAGATGGTGGGTGTATTCCCGAGCTTTCATGTCCTGCTTTTCTTTTTTTCGCCCGAAGTACTATTCCAACTAGTGTCAATGCAGGTTAGTAGACACTTATCGTCATTACATATATAATGTGAGCAACGCGCACGCTGTTGTTTGAATGGGTCTTATTTTATTAAATGCTGACTATACTTTCTACAGTACTCTTCGAAAATTGAAACCTCAAATTCTACTCGTCGACAATATCAATGGACATTGGTTAAGAATGCATCTGCAAATCTAAAACCACTGGTGTGCTTCATTGGCAACCGAGTTGTCTCTTATCTTTGTTTCATTTTTTGCCATAGAGCACTGGTGTAGATGAAAACAAAAGGGTGATGTTTCTGAGCTGCTCAACAGATCCTACAGTGGAACAGCCAACAGAACTAGTCGAGAGGCCCTCACAGCTAAACACTGAAGTTCGTGATTGAATTACGGAACAATATTTTGCACTTTGCCAAATTCACGGTGTCTAAGAAGTCCTGGAACAGCACAAGTGCAAAAATAAAGCGTGAGGTCCACGCACTCGTCACGGCGGCTGCTCCGGCATACAAACTTTTCCCGTGAGCAGTTGCGTGCCCGTTTGTGGCGCTGGTGTGCTTGAAAATGGTCTATTTTCGCTCTCCACAATCTTACATGCAAGTGTGCTATCAGTAAATGTCGAATCACTTGGTAAACTTGAATGTGTTTTGCCTTCCTTTTTTTTTGTCATTATATATTCAATTTATTTATTAAATGGCCACAGTGTCGAGCGCACTTGCAAATGCATCTGAATACATCATTATTGGTCTGAAATTAAAGAAAAATGCCAAAGTGCAGGACAAGCCAGTGCATCAGATATGTAAGAGTTATTATTCAATGTATTTCTAATGAGATATATCATTAAAATTTGGTTGTAGCTGGGCTGAACTTGTCTCATTAGTTGTCATAGGCTATTGTGTTATTCACAAATACATCTTTTTTCATGTTATGTGTATGTGTGTTTGGGGAGCGTGAGCTGGTCGGTTAACATAATGAATATGAAGTGGCATGAAATTAATAAAGAAAAGACAGTAGGCAGGGTCAACATTGTCACTGACTCACTACTGGATTGTCTCATTATGAAACACATGCAAAGGCACTCAGCACATGCAAGATAGGCTAAGCACAGCAGCAAATTATGCACTCACAACTAGTACTTTTTATTGTGCAACATGATAACATATATATTTTGTCAGTGTAATAAATCATTTAATAATCTGAAACTCGTAGTATCTGAGTGCATTGTCCTTTGTTCTAGAGGTTAAACTTCATGAAAGTGTCATGACCATGAAAATGGTCATACGGTAACAGGATGTTATAGACTTCTTGCACGCTCACAACCTCACTGAAACACCTTCTATGCTGTTACTCATTGTGAGAATAAACACAGCAGTGTTGCATATGACCGTGGCTGAGTGAGATGTAGCCGAGCATCAAGGTGTTGCCTTATACTGCGGCCACAAGACCACCTTCTGGGCCGTGACATTGTGATGCAGTATTCAATTCAGAAGTAAAATCTAAAGTTGGTGTAGAAAAGGTTCATAAAGCTGAACTAATCTTCAGATTTCTGCTGCACAGGCTAGGCTTTGATAACCTTACCCCTTGTTCCCTTATTGCTGTCTTGACAACAAAACGACTTCCATGTCACTCTTTACTTATGGGAATTCGGTCAGGAAATTCACGTAACAAGCTTCTTATTACCTCCACACAAACTGGAATAAGTTCCGCAAGAGTCGTGTCTTATACATGCTAAACTTTAAAAATTATAAAATGCCTTGTTTTTTTTTTAAGCATTATTGTTATAGTTGCAGTGACACCAGTAGCTTCATGTTGTTTTTTATTTGGGACTAGTGAAGGTAGAACTCGTCTTTTTCAAAATACCATTGCCTACCAATTTTTCTCATGCCACTCTTTCAATGTATTTACTTATAGACGCTGGGTCTATCAGTATTAAAAAAAGCACACCTTAGGCACCAGGAATAGGTGGGCAAAACAATGTATTAGGCCTCCAATATTGTAAATATAAGCACAGTATATTTTCACATAATCTCAAATAGCTGGAACAAAAGAGTTGTTCAACTTGTGTCAATGGCAGGGGAAAAAAATTGTGTATGATTGCACAAAGGCACCAGAGTTAAACATAGCTATGGAATTGTCCTTTTCCCCTCACGGTTTGCGCAGCAGTCTTTCCTTTTATTTTATAGCATGGTGTCTAAAGTTTCCACTGTCTGGGTGTGCTGGAGCGGATAGCCTGAATGGCCAATAGACCAGACAGGAGGGATTCATCCTATTGCCCACGTTGAATCGCAGAGAGCCAATTTGTTCTCTGGCTTTGAACACCTTAACGAGTAAACTACAAACAAAACAAAGGCCACGTGCAGATCACATTTTTCTTCTTTTAATCGTCACTCTTCTCTGGTGGCCCACCGTGGTTTCGCATTTGCCAACCACTCGCACAATGTCAGCGTGGCAGCTCTTACTGGACAGCTTGTCCCGCTTCCCTGCTGCTAGCAGTTGTTTTGCGGGAGTTCCTTGTACTAGACGACTCATTTTAACCCTGTATAGCTCTGAACAGTCAATATTGCCTGGTAACATGAATAGTAGTCTTAAACTGCACCTGAAAGAGAAACATGAGGCTAAATTTATGTGCCAACATTGAAGATAGGCATTTATTTTAAGTATTATGGCACAAACACCAAATATTAGTCATTGATAGATGCTATAAAAACACTATTAAAGTCCTTAACCACTAGTTCATGCTCATATATCAAAGTGTGGTGATAGGAGCACAATGAACAAAGTAAGCATTTGCCTAAACTTCAGTTTCTACTCATTTACTTTGACCGTGGCCAATAGTAAAGTCATTTTGTCCAAGTTTTTTTTTTAAAGATCAAACAAACTGGTGATTTGAAGTATAGATATTTGACTTGAGATTTAAATTCTTGTGCAAAAATTTGCAAGAGTTTGAATTTCTGAAAGGAATGAAGCATGAATGTTTCAGTTTTCTGGGATTGTGTGGAGCTCTGCGGAGCTCCGCCCTCGACAAACGAACATGCGGGACTCGTCACGCCCATGAGACGGCGTCGAGGCCAGCCCTTGACGTCCCCTCATGGGAAGCCTAGGCCCAGCCGCCTAAACTTGTTGGTTTTTTATTATTAAAGTTCATTCCTCCTCCTCCTCACACGTACATTGTCAATGAGGTAAACTACTATAGTATTATGCCCAAATTATATAGTGTTCAGGTTTAATACATAAATCAGCTTCAAGCTATTGATTCCACGTAAAGCTGTGAATGGCTGCCTGTCAGATTGAAGCCCTGCCTCAGTGGTCTAGTGGCTAAGGTACTCGGCTGCTGACCCGCAGGTCGCGGGATCGAATCCCGGCTGCGGCAGCTGCATTTTCGATGAAGGCGAAAATGCTGTAGGCTGTTTGCTAAGATTTAGACGCACGTTAAAGAACCCCAGGTGGTCAAAATTTTCGTAGTCCTCCACCACGGGTGTCTCTCATAATCATATGGTGGTTTTGGGACGTTAAACCCTACATATCAATCATCCGTCAGATTGAAGACTTCCAGGAACTGTTCATTTCGTATAACATACAACCTCTGGTTTCACTGCATACATGCTTTTAGAAAGAGCCCTGTGAAAATTTAAATTTCGTTGTTTTGAAGGAGTACTGACACAAATTTGAAAGATTCTGTGATAGTTTTGAATTGGAACACAGGTTTTGAGAACACTAAAGTGATGAGTATTGTGGTTCCTGAGAATGCATCACATATATTTTTAATACCACTACTTCATCAAGACACTTTCGTTTTTGATATCGTGTGGTGCCAGCACCGCAACTTGTCATGGTGGTGTGATGTCATAGGGAGACGGTAATTCACAACGTACTAGCGGCATATGTACCATCTGCTTGTGGTGCATGTAACCAACAATGCGTGCAATACCTTCAGTGACCTTGACAGTGATCTCTGTGTTGTACTGTATTTACTCGCATGATTCTCGCACTTGTTTTCGCGGAAAACCAATGAAAAGTTGTGGGGTGCAAGAATTACGTGGGGAAAGTTTTTCGCGATAATGCACTGAGTGAAAAGAAAATGAAGTGGCCACAAATCATGATTCTCACGCCATCAACTAACTGAAAAGCTTTGAGAAGTACTTACAAAAACTTACCTTAACAATAAAACCACAGGTTCAACACAAGGCAAGATTTACTTCAGACAGAAAACCCGCACGGATATGGTAGAGAATCGGAATACCGTACGCACAGCTTGTGGGCATCGCAGGCGTAGCATACGACGTCTACCTTGAGCTGAGGGCCATCTAATAGGGAATCATCTACAGTTGCCTGCTGATGCAATAAAGTTCATCATTCATCCCTGTCCTATACACATAGGAGGCCCAACGTGTCTTGGTGGCTTTAAGCTGCTCGCGAACACAAAACTCATCAACTCAGAAGTGTCTACTCGTGGCCCTGTTGCCATTGTTTAGTGCATGATCAATCATCGGCTTCCACTTGAAAGCAGCCGTGTAGTACAAACGCAACGCACAAAACACGTCGCAACGCACACTTGCGCTTTGGCCTGGGTAGGATTGATTTTACGCATAACATTTAGGAGATGGCACTTAGCTGCCGTGCGCATTTATAATCGGTCGGTGAAATGGGCAGACGACATTACTGCTGTATTTCACCAGGGTGGAATAACTACTGGCGGGAAAAAAAATCTTATTTTTCTTGGGCGATGTAGGGGGTGCGAGAATTACGTGAGTGCGAGGATTGCGTGAGTAAATACGGTAGGTGGCATGCAGGACGCAGAGTTCGCAAACTCAGTATAACTGTGACAGTGTCGTCTCGTCGGGATAATATCTGTTGTGATGAAGCTTGGGGGGGGGGGGGGGTGCTGATGCTGTGCGACAAAAACCTTAAAATAAAAGAAAAAGTTTCATACGAGTTGACCGACTCCGGCGGTATGTGGAGGGCGTTAACACTGCACACCAAGGAAACGAAAAATGTTCTTTTTGTGATATCTCAAGATCATGTCAGTACACCTTTAAGTGGAGGTATATCACTACAGGATAAATTCATAAACTCTCTCTTGAGACCTCGTACAGTTTATTGACTTTTCAAAAATTCTGAAATTTCTTACACAACTTATTTTTTGTTTGATATTATTACATTACTCATTTTTTAAATCCTTACTCAAGAATGTGCCATTTGCGATACACTTGTTTTCTGACGTAGAAGATTACAAAGAAAAAAATGTGTTATTATAGCCTTTTCAACTATTCATTAGTTGGAATGCTCACAAATGAGTCCAGTGACTTTTTATGTATGATTGCAGCCTTCAGCAGTTTAAGTTTATAGGGCTGAACAGACCAGAATAACATTTATGAACAAAGAACGTATACATGAAAAACTACAAGTGCTATTACGTTGTCATATTTTCAGAGCAATGTTCTTAAAGTGTGAGGTAAAACGTCGGGTGACTGTAAAAATTCTCCACGCCATTGCTTATCAGTCACGCCCACCGACGGAGACAGTCCAGACAGCCACCGTGCTGAGTTTGCCTACTGACCTTGAGCATTTTTTTTTTTCTTCGAATACGCGGCTTTTTTAGTGCGATCGCGCACGCATGCGTGGTCAAGTGATGGCCTCTCGCGGCGACCTCTGTAACAAATGAGCGTGCCATGTTCAAATCAGCCAATATCTGATAGATGGGCTTACTGGGCTTAATTCTGTGATTTCGAAACATTGATTGATTTCAAAACATTGATTGACAAAACATTGATTTCAAAACAAGGACAAAGATAACCTAAGAGAGAGTAGTTCAAGTAAATCTGAGTTAGCAGAACGTCGTTAAATATGAATGATACATTTTTTTATTCTTCTCATTATCAATTAAAATGGTCTTAGCAGTTGGTCCTCAAACCAGGAAGCAGCTTCATTCAAATACATACCGTATTTTCTTGTGTATAGCCTTCCCCTGCATGTAGCCTGCACCCCCATTTTTCAGGCACATATTGCCGTTTTTTGTTACAGGCTATACGTGAGAAATACAGCACATGTACGTCGTACTTAGTGAACTTCATCGAATGTGTGCTTTACATTCTCTAATGGCGTATTCCATTCGACGTTCCGTTGGACTATTCAGTTGATAGAATTTAAGCGGTTGAACTACCTTCAGTTGGTCCTTTCAGAGTGTCAAGCTCAGACTCGGAGTGCTCCCAATCTCTCTGACTTTGAAGTGAGAGCGTGGCGCGACCTGGTGGGGACAACGGATTCCATGACACAAGCCGGCAACCAAGTGATCACGCATCATGTGGTTGTTGGCAGGTGACAGCGTATGAGCGCGCATTTCGAAAAAGGATGTTGCAGGTTGCGTATTACTTCGTGCACATGTATTGTTTGTGGCACTTTTGAGCGTATGTGTGGCGAGTTCACATCTATGAATCTATTAATTAATGAGATCACAAAAGAGGCAGCTAGTGCAGGCGAAGGAAACGCTGATGCTATTATTACAGCAGCTTGCAGACGAGTGCCTTAAAGCTAGCAGCTCGAACGTCAACGATGCCAGATTTAGGTGCTGAGCTCAGAAAGCTTTCTTTGCATCCAGACATGTCGGAGACGGCCACCAATATTAGAGATGACCACTAATATCTCAGAGAAGGCAAGCGGGTTAGGGGAAGACAGAAGGCTAGGTGGGCAGATGAGATTAAGAAGTTTGCTGGTATAAATTGGCAGCAGCGAGCACAGGACTGAGCTGACTGGTGGAACATAGGAAAGGCCTTTATCTTGCAGTGGACGTAGTCAGGCTGATGATGATCACTAATATTAGAAATTGGAGCCGTTTGTCAATGCAGTGCAGGAGTGTTTACCCGGCGGCTTCCCTTGCTGGCTGCATGGTGGCGCTACAGGCGCACTGCTCCGGCTGGTTCAAAATTGCTGCTTCATTCGGTTGGTATGCTGCCTCTCGCGCTCTGATCGCAAGCTGCCTCAGCATGTGGGAACTCCCAGCCAAAGGACCGAAGCGGTCAAACGAATACACCAAAGGACAGTGGGTTATAAAGCTTTGTTGCAGATTAGTTTTGACCGTGTCATAGTGGCTTAAACAGGAATACAATAGCCCTTCCTTATTGCATTCACACTGGAGAACAACAACCACGGAACTGGTAATGTAGATGCCACAATGGGGACATGGCTGGCTTTGTGGGGGAATATCGACAAGCACGATGAAGGGCCGTCTTCAAAAGAGTTTGTAATAAGGGAATGGGAGTATGACAAAGTGACATTAAGAGTAGATGGATGAGCAGGATATGTGTGGATGATCCAGCCAGTAACACTATTTGACTTACTCAACAGTGCATAAAATCTTTCTGCTGCTGCAGAGGTGACATTTAATGGCTTCGAATCTCCTCTTCCTATACCCCTGTCACATGGAAAATCTGATGTCATATAGAGCAATTGTTGTTTGTTTGTAATTTCATTTGCTGTCACATGAGAACGCTATTGCCAGTCGATGAAAACGACATTTTCGGTTACACACATTCACATTTGATTTCGAACCGAGTGTGTAATCTCCACACCAAAGGCTTTGTAAAACAGACATTTCAAACTCGCATCTGCTAGCGGGCTGCAGTCATGAAATTTAGTCCCACTGGTGCCGGTAAAAAAAAGGTGTGAGTAGGGGGGGGGGGGGGGGTGTAGTTTGCACAAGATGTCTGCTAATATTGCCCTTTGAAAATGGCAACATTCCCCTTATTTGATGTAACGAAGATTTCGGAAGAGGGATGCACATCAGGGTTCCAACAACATATTCATACCAATATCCCCAGAATGGCTAAGATCTAGACACCTATTCTGAAATATAGACCTTCTGTTTCATGGTTATGGTTCAATACCTAGGGACTGCATGGAGATTTGAGATTTGAGATTTATTTATTTTCTGTACGTGCAACAGAAAAAACGAAGCAAAAGCAAAAGGCTACATAGCCTGACGGAGGCTTTTGCTCCGAAATACAGTCTGGCAAAATAAAATAAAAACTAAAAATAACATGTCATACACAACTTAGCCGAATTAGAGAACATCATTATATACAGATACAATTTGCAAATTATGATCACACATGTAACCATTACAAGTATAAAGAAAGAACAGGACAGTAAATAGTAATGAAATACCAAAAAAACATCGCAATATATACAATAGGTGAGATAAGGGAAGCATTAGGAGACACATTCCTAAAAAACAACAACAAAAGGACACAAATAGTGTACTCTAAGCAATTGGGACACAGAAAGTAATAAATAATCCAAATTTCTGTATTAAGTGTATTCAATACAATTATAAAGAAGAAATTCCTTGAACTTATTTTTGGAAGTTTTCTTATTTAGGTCAAGTACGTCACCCAGTTTGTTGAGGAGACTCGGTATTTGATAATCAATATGTTGTTGACCATAGGTTGTTCTAGTTTTCGGTGTTCTTATACTATGTGTACGGAGATAGTACTCAACACATCGAGAAGAATCGTACATGGGGTATAGTTTATTATTTTGGATATACAATAATAACTTATAATAATATATTTGGTTTGCTTGTAATATGAGATATTTAGGGAATAACGGACGTGCGCTAAGACCTTGTGGCATACCGTAATATCCCTCGAATAGTCTTAGTACCCTCTTTTGTAGTGTAAGTAATGTTTTATAGTTTTGAGCCGTCGTTGTTCCCCAACATAAGACACAATAACTTAGCCTGGAATATATCAGTGTATAATATAACGCTTTCTTTAGCCAAAGTGGTAATAACGGACATAATTTGTACATACATCCAACGCTTCTACTTAGATCTGCTGCCAATTTATTTATATGTTCATTCCAGGAAAGGTCTTCCTGGAACCACACACCCAAGAATTTCTGTACCTTGACTTGTTCTAAAGTCTGACCCTCAAAGGAGATACTTAGACTTACATTCCGTGGCTTATTAATGGGTGCAAACAATATATATTTAGTTTTACTCGCGTTTAGCCGCAACTTATTTAGTTTAATCCAGGAAGACAACTTATTTAGATATGTGTTTACAGACTTTTCAAGTTGAGAGATCGATGAACCAGCAAAAAATATATTAGTGTCGTCCGCATACATGATTAACTTAGGGGAATCCGGAATGCTACACAAGTTATTTACATAAACTATAAACAACAGAGGACCAAGTATCGATCCTTGTGGGACACCTTTGTTGACCCTCGCACGCGGAGATGTCTCTTGATTAATAACGACATACTGATAGCGGTCTGTTAGGTAATTTTGAATTAACCTATTGGCAACACCACGGACACCGTAGTTATTAAGTTTTTCTAAAAGAACACTGTGATGCACGGTGTCGAATGCTTTGCGGAAGTCAACAAAAAGACCAAGAGTATATAGCTTTTTCTCAAAATTGGTTAGTATCTCGTTTTTAATATTGAGTAATGCAAGCTCGGTGGATTTACATTTTTGAAAGCCAAATTGGGCATCACTTATTACATTGTACTTCGCAAAAAATTTTTGTAATCTAATATTAATAGCGCTTTCAAAAACTTTTGACAGAATCGGAAGTACCGATATCGGTCGGTAGTTTCCAATCTCTTGGTCATTACCACCCTTGAAAACCGGACATACGCGAGCTATTTTTAATTCATCGGGAAATACGCCGGTAACAAGAGTTAAATTAATAATATGTGACAACGCAGGTGATATAACATCAGCGACGTATTTTATTGGTATAGCTTTAATATCATCGTAACCTGCTGCACAATTGTTTTTATCCTTGTTATTAATTCTTCGGTTTCATGACATGAGATAGTGTGCAGAACTATAGAGTTAGATAAGCGACGGTCATTTACAGGCAGTTGTGTATCCTCGTCATACCCCGCATCATCGAAATCACAACTTTTTATGAAGTAGTTATTCATTGCCGTTGCCACCTCTTGGTTACCAAGGCCACTAGAGTTTTCCAAAACCCTAGGAATGTGGCTTTGTTTTATTTGACCAGAAAGATTTCTAACCTCGCTCCAAATTTTGCTAGGATTATCACTTATTCTACTAAATAAATTCTCATAATACCTGAATTTAGCGCGGCTTATTTCACCATTTAGATGGTTTCTGTATTTTTTGAACTCGCTGAGTAATTTGATATCTCGTGTCTTTATAAACGCATGGTACATGTTGTTCTTCTTTGTAATTTTTTTAAATAGCGCATAACTTATCCAAGGTTTTCTAATTTTCTGGCGTTTTGCGTTCTTCACAGACACCGGGAAAGCTTCATCATAACATTTCATGAGTTTATTAATGAATAGCTTGTATGCCAAGTTAGCATCCCTTTCTTGTAACACGTGGTTCCAGTCTGTTGCAATAACACGATACCGGAAGATTCCAAGCGTGTCAGCGTTGATCTGACGAGACCGTACTTTTTTATTGCTTTTGCAAGTACCATTGGAAGAAGGAATGGTGCAAAAGATCGGTAGATGATCGCTTATATCTACTGCCAGCGATCAGTCCGGCAGCAGTGCACATTGGCATCGCTTACTAAATCTACGCCTGTTTCAGATATGCCTACGACCAATGCATCGTTGACGCAGCCTGATACTCTGGCCCAGGCGAAGCGGGGCGTGTTTGTTTGTTGACGACGAAAGCAGCGCCTCCGAAAATCCTCCGAGATCGAAAAAAAGAGATCCTCCGAAAATCGAAAAAAGAAAGAAACAAAAAGTTTGAGACCAAAATTGTCTTTGTAGCTCATCTACAAACTTATTAAAAAGATTTTTAAAAATGTGGAACGAGGACGGTGACGTGCGGGCTACGAGCCGCTAGAGAAAGGTCTGCGGGTCTTATCTTTTAGACGTTTGTTCGAAGGAAATAGCAGTTGACTTGTTTATATGTAACATTAATTATAGAAATATTTTAGTTTTTTTTTAGTTGAACTAATTTCTGGTTTGGTGACATTATTGTAAGCAGGAAAGTTTTAATAGAAAGCTATTCTCAACTACAGCAGTGGTACAGGCTAGACGACAACCATGTTTCATTTGTGCTTTATTGTCGTTTTCCTGGATCGCGGGTTTGGTCATCCGATAGCTCATTTCTTGGTGATCTAAGTGGTGACTTCATGAATTAGGTGCCAACACGCTGTTTCTGCTGCCGGATAGTCGATCATACTCCTGCCTAGTCGTATCGTTCGTCATGTTGGTTTGATTAGGTCTGGCTTGACTTCGTTTGTGCTGTGCAGCTGTGGAAATTCAAGTAAAACGGCTGCACTTATATTCGTGCAGCAGTTTTTTAACGTAAATTCTTTTTGAGGGTACACGCATGTTAAATGCAAGTTTTTATAAATTTTATTTCTCGCAAAGTTATGGATAAGGAGGGTTTTAGGTCATATTCATCATTTTAAAATAAATTTGTGTCATGTGACAGCAGGAAGGTAAAATAGCATTTAGTTCATGCAATGCCATTCGTTGTAAATGATGTTATATTTGCCGTGTGACAGTGCTATTGGGCACATCATTTAGTGTTGTGCTTCTTTTTTTTCTCTCATCAGAAAGTGGCTGACCAATCCAGTGCGGAAGCTGAGCCATGGGCGCCTGGATAAGGGAGATCCTGCTTCTGCAAAAAGCAATCCCACACCACCTTCCAAAAAGCTGGCACCTCCTGCTTCTGTGGTACAGTCTTCAAAGGCAAGTATTTAGCTACCAGTTTATTCTGCTTTCACGTACACACAGTAGACACTTATTTATCTCGTTACTGAGGAATGACTTTCTTCTTGCTGATCAGTAATAATGAGAAAAGGTCTCTTCATAATCCCCCGCTTATTCTGGAAGGTTCCTCATTCGGCTTTAGACGGGAAAAGGCAGAGCAACGGTGCTGAGTGAAGTGGGCAGATGCTGCTTTTTTCAGTAATTCCTTTAGAAGTTCTAGGCTAAAATTTTGTAATACAACACTCTTTATATGTTGGTTGCAGGAATAAAGGAGCACTTGTAAAGGAATTGTTTGACAGAGGCAGTGCCAAAAAGTTTTATTCAAGTGTAGTGGTTGCTAGTAGCACTGGGACACTGCTGTTAAAATGGACGAGTTACAAATTTAAGTTGTTCAAAAGGCTCTGGACTAGCTTATCGGGAACATTTTCTTGAATGGCCATATAAATGACCTGCTAAACAAGCTAATATAGGCTGGGAAAATTATTAAGGAACCTTATAAAACACAGATGAAAACTTTCGGAGTTCAGTGCATATCAGGTGAAAAGTGCAAGGGGAGAAATGAATGAATAGTTGTCTGATATGCAAAGCATAAAGGTCTGGCTGGAATTGTTTAGCAGGAGTTTAGATGATTAATAAAAATGATAGATTTAAACAAATTACATTTACTAGGATATGCAGCACTGGAGCAGGTTGCATAGTAATTGACATTGGAATGTGTGAGGCAGTAGTGAAAGGGCTGTTTATTAAATTTTACTAAGTAACTGTGAAATAATGTTGGGAAAATGTAATTACAGAATTGATGTCAATTGGTACATGAAGGGTAAGGCTGTCCTAGAACCACTTCTGAAAGGAAAAGCTTGAAGTTTGTAGTGAAAAGCATTCCTGTACCAGCTAGTATGCTTTTACAATATAGGAAAATGTAATTCATTTGATAGCACATTCTCCTAGTCTTGATTTCATAAATATGGCACTAAGCATGCTTCCAGTAAACTGTCGTCATTGGAATACTGGCAAGCTTTAACTTTACAATTAAATATCACCCAAGTCAATATTTTTAATGACAATAGTTGTTTAAATACAAATCTATTAGAACTCGTGCAAAGTCTGCCACCTGCCCTGCCACTGAAACTAAAGCTTCATCAGCAAATGTTAATTTATCTCAAACCGTCTGTTTTTTACCATCTGGGATTATTATAGAGAAAAAAGTGTTATCTTTATTTATATTGACACTGTGTTCAATACGACGAAAAGCTGAGTTGGTTGGCAAGGATTTGTCATTAAAGAAAGGTAAGGTGTGCAAACGCAGGCGCAAGAGAAGTGAACAGCGTCTGTGTTGTCTTTTTTTCTTCTATTGTGCCCAGGTTCACACACCTTACCTTCTTTTACAGTGATCAAATAGCCTGTACAAAGGTCGCTTGGTATGTATTTTATTTTTCAGTAACTAGAAAGTTTGTTTCTTTAGAAACAATCAAGTAGTAATTGGTCACTGAGTAAGTAGGGCTCTCTCTGTGCATACATGAAACACTCACAGCAGCTTAGACAGGGAAAAGGATTGGTGGGTCCAACCCCCTCCTCTTCCCTGAAATTTTTTCATTTCATATATGTATATTAGTGCATACATACAAACATACATGTGAACTTACACGAAATGGGATGGGGGGAGAGCTTGGACCTCCTCCCATCTCCCATGCCCTGAATGTGAAAAAGTAAAGGCAAAACGAAATTCTGGCTACATCCCTCTCTAAAAAAATATGGCATGATTTGCAGATGTCTTAAACTGGTGTTAGAATCATTTTGCTATATTTGCCATATAATCATTTTGCCATTTCAATATTTGTGAAGCTCCTCCTTTTTTTTAATTTTGGAAGATCACTGCACAGGTCATAGTTAGGGTAATCAGTTCAGGCTGAAGCAGCATAATAAGAGAAAATAATTTGCAGTGTTTTCTTTACAGCACAGTGCAGTAGCGCATGAATAAGAGCCCCATTGACAGGTTGTTTTTCAGGGCTTCGGCAGCACTATACAAGTACTTCAATTTAAGACTCGGGCATAAATGGTCTCAAATATTAATAATAGTGCCTCATTATCTCTGTTTGAGGTGGTTTATTTTTGCATTGAAGAGCTTGGCTTGGTATAGGGAGCTTTCACAAATGGCAGGTATGCTATGCACTCTAGGTAGGCAGCCTTTTTTTTTTTTTTTTTTCAGAGGCGGCTGGGACGTGCAGCAGCACAGTCGTATTTGGGAGCGTTGGCGTAGCTTGCAGGCAGGCGTGATCGAGTGCGAGCGCAACGCAAGTTTAACTCCAAGGAGTGTCATGCAAGATGTGAGCCTCACTTGAAGACTACACCGCAACACTGTGTCAGAAAGACCTTAAGTGGTATGAAGAAAAGACGAGAATTTGCTGACTGGAGCCGTTTATGCTTCGTGTGGGCGACTGTGTAAGCGAGGTGGTCTTGTGGTCATGCGTCGACAGCTCCAATATTCCCGAATTCTCATTCTGTGGGTGAGTTTGATTACCCGGGAGTAGTTGAAGTCGAGAAAGGTCCTCGAGGGCCGCAACTTTGGGACAAGTGGCTGGATGGTGGAGCCATGGGTGAAGAAAGTCGCCACCCACATCGTGATCGTTGTCACTCAAGTAAACGTGTTAAATTGAGCAGCACTCTTCACGTGCGTGTATGCCATACTCCTCATAGAATAACTGTGCAGTGAGATGCGAGCAGGCTTCGCCGTTCCCGGCTATGCATGTGCAGTGCGGGGCAAGTACTTCGCCATTATTTTTGCCCATGAACAAGACTTTGGCAGGGGGTTCACTGAGAGTGGTTAATCTGGGCAAGAACAAGCGTTACCATCCACGGCAAAATCAAATAATTTAACACGTCTTATTTGAGTGACGACAATCACGGTATCGGTGGCGACCCACGGCTCCACCACCCAGCCACTCATCACAAAGTTGTGGCACTAGAGGGCCTTTCTCGACTTCAACTGCTCCTGGGTAATCAAACTCATCCTCGGAATGAGACATTTGTGAATATTGGAGCTGTCAACATGCAGTCACAAGTCCACGTCACTTACACAGTCGCCCGCGTGAAGCTTGAATGCGTTTAGTCAGCAAAATCTCATCTGTTCTTCATACCACTCGAGGTCTTTTTGGCACAGCATTGGGGTGCAGTCTTCCAGTGAGGTTGACATCTTGCACGACACTCCTTGGAGTTAAATTTGCATCGCGCTCGCAAACACGACTGTGCCGCGGCACTCCCCGGCCGCCTCTGACAAAAAAATGGCTTCCTAGTGCACGGCGTCATCGCCATTCGTGCTAGCTCCCTACTAGTCCACTCTTATGTTGTAGGTACAACACACTATAGTTAACAAGATGAAAATGGAAGACAGCAAAACAACTAGTTTTTTTATAGTTCTCGAAAAGCACCTTTATGGTATTTTCTTGGAACTCTGAAGCAACAAATTGAACTTTTCATAATTCCTTCTTTTTTTTTGGCTTGGTGATTGTAATGTTTTAGATTTCTTTGTTTGGCGTTATTCAAATTCCAGTTGCTAAGTTACAAGGAAGAGATGGGCAACAAGTCATCTTCTCCAGGACCACCACCATCAAAGCCAAGTGACAGTTCTGAGGTTAACAAAGCTGAGGTAGGTGTGTCATTGAGTTGCGCTTGAATTGGCACTGTTTAGCAAAACTGTTCCACACTAAAGGCAACTGCTTGACCCCCCCCCCCCCCCAAAAAAAAAGAAGACCCTTTGTTCACACTGCGTGACGCACAATATCTGAAACTCTGAAACTATTTCAAAGGCACATATGTACAATGGCAGTGATGATTTATTTTGGCATTGCCTCTAAAATGGGGTGGCACCACCTAACCTAGCTGCGTTAATCAGGCATCATGTACAGGTGCCCCAAAAGTAAAATGGAGCGTGCGAGCTGTGGCCATAATACATAAAACTGCATGCCAGCACGTTTTGTCAGAGAAGTGGTCCTTTATTTATAAATAAAAAATTTCCAAATGATAGTGCCATTCTTTCTATTTATAGATAAATAGCGTCTTCTCAAATATAGCTCGCTGGCATGCAGTTTCGCATAAGGCTAGAGCTCGCATGCTGCATTTTACTTCCGGGGCACCTGTACTAATCATTTGTGGGTACGCCTCCCTCACCTTTTTTTCTCTTTTCAGTAAAATATTATTCTTTGTATTGTGCTGCTACTTATGCACACAAGAACTGGTTCTATCAATTTTCATTTTTTACCCGATACTCCAAGTGTTTTTTGCTCATCTTGATTGCTGACTAGTCAAGTTTTTATCTGCTTTGCATCTTATCTCTTCAAGATGATAGATGTTCCCTGTGAGCCTTGCTGTGTAATTAGCATATCATTCCATAGTATTCTGCCGAGTCATTTCTGAGAAGACTTTTTCTGCCCTTTCTCATGCATCTCTCAATAAATGAGGCACATTTGGTGTTTTACAAAAATCTTGCTTCTGCAAATTAGTCAAGCAGTCTTTCCACTCTATACAAATGTGTTCAGCAAGAGGGACATTTCCACGTAGTTGCTGTTAAAAACTCTGTTGGCTATGTTTTTTGATAATTATTTTCTTTGTTCTTTTCATCCTCTGTCATTGTCTCTAACATGGTTTTGAACCAGCATAAATTGGCAAGGTGACATGATAGATGATACTGTAATACTTCATGATACTGGTGTGATACTTTAGTACAATATAAATAATATGAAAGAAAATATTATTACTCAACAAGGTCCCTGTTAAAGGGGCACTGAATCACTCTTCAAAGTAATGATTGATTCACGCAGACAAGTGAAGTTATGGGTATTCATCGCATGTTTAGGCATGTTCTCCTGTCCGAACAAGTGCACTGGAAGCTACACAGGGAAAGATGACATCGGTAAAAGAAGCTACATCAAAAATTGGCTTCATGGCCTTGACTTCGCATCATCAAACGCTATCGCATTCTTTGTAAGCGATCCCAGAGCACACTAGTGTTGCAGCTATGCAATTTGAGCAAACTGTAGAGTGCGATGCCCGGCAAATGGTGACACCCTGTGTCAAGAAACAAATTTTATTCAAATGCTGTTCTTAGTTGATACCAGCTGTTGGCCAAGCAGCAATCAGTCGTCTGGTGAAAGATCTGCGGTGTGACTTCCTTTAGAAGAGTTTGAGGGAGGGGCCTCTGTATGAAGGGAGGGCGCTTGAAAAAATGGCAGCATCATGCTCCGCTAGGGAACTGTCTTTGCCACGCATGACTGCAAGGTTTCGCTCAGCTGTTAACAGCAGTATCGGCTTTCCGCTGTATGTGCTTTTTTTACCAAACATGAGGTGTGGTTCTGAACCCCTTTGAATGACACTTCTTGAAACTGGAGAATCAAGGTGTCAGGAAAGTGAACGAAATGGGGATGCATTGGGGCTTAATGTTTATTTTTTCCATTCACCTTCATCTCGTAAGTTCTCTGCACGGGTGTCTCAGATCTTAGTGTCCTGGCTACCACGTCTTTGTGCTATGTACTTATGGCAACTTTTCATGTTATGCGTCTATCAAAAGGGCTCGAGAGCCACAAATGAGTGGTAGGAGGACATACAGGATACATACTTTTGAGTGGACAAATGCTCAGAATGCTTTCCATAACCGCAATTCATATATTGCTGTGCACAATAAAGTTTCCAATTTTTGTTGTGAAATTATGAATGCATTTTGTTAAGCAATGTATGTAGCTTTTGTCATGATGGATCTTTTTGCGATTTGTGGTAAGAACTAAAAATCAAATGATTACTTTTGTATTTTTGCAGTCTGAAGTGAAATGCTATATGCCTACCCAATTATCCTATCAGCAGCTGAAAGTAGGCATTAACGAAATTGTCGTTTGCAGGCAACAAAATTTGCATAAGTTGTCTTTCTCATTTGCTTCATTCTTCTGAAGGGTTTCCAATCTAAGTTGCATGTTTGGTACTTCAATAGGAAAACATTTGTCTGACCATAAGTATTATATAATCTAAGTATGCTTCCTGATTGAGGTGCCAAGCTTGCTGTGTTAAAGACATGTTTCTTGCATTGGTCATTGTTTCAATGCCCTGACACCTCGGATAAGTTCTGGTTCATTCATTTTTATAAAAATAATCTTTCCTTCCTTTAAATGACTAGTGCTAATTTCATATTTCTGTAATAACTTTCAGACTATTATTCAACCTCTAAATAGCTTCTCAAGTGCAGGAGGAACTTCATCATGGTAGTTATGAACATTTTTTTTTATTTCCTGAACTTCTGTGCACATTTATTTAGAGAGAGTGTAGCTGTTCACAGAGCAGTTTAAGGTCTAAGTGAAAAGTCATTGTTCTTTATAAAGTTAACAACCCTGATGTTGATAAAAGCAAATGCATGAACATTTTATTCACAGTGAGAGAAATGATGACCTGCATCGATTACTTTTATTTTTGAGTTGACATAGAATATTAGTTGAATGTGAGCCTTTGCCACTTTTTAATGTCTTGGACAAAACAGTATGAGCAATACAATGGAAATGTTTATACTTGTAGAATAGTGTATTTTCTGTGCAGGCTTTATTTTTACAGTATTGCTGTTGCTTAGTGTTTGCTAATGGAAAGAAATGTTAATTCAGTTTCTTGAAT
Source organism: Rhipicephalus annulatus (assembly GCA_013436015.1). NCBI lineage: Eukaryota > Metazoa > Arthropoda > Arachnida > Ixodida > Ixodidae > Rhipicephalus > Rhipicephalus annulatus. The sequence continues at coordinate 490,390 of WOVY01012378.1, forward strand.
ACATAGTTCCTAATTTGTTAAAAATTTGCAAATCCAAATTTTTGTAGTTTCTTTTTGTAATATAATTCATGGATTCCTTCCTGAAAAAAAAAATGAAAGTGATTAGATAGTTTTCATATTCAAATCACCACAGTTTGCTAATGCGCCCCCCTCCCGCCTCTAAAAAAAAATCAGCAGAATTCTGGACAAATGCTGTTGCAACCAGATAGCTATGGACTATAAAGATGGGATGAAAGACTAAGACGCATTCTATACCATGTGTTCCGTCTTCTTACCTACTCTGTGTTGGGAGTGGTGTTTATTCTGTAACAACAAAGCAATACGTAAAGGGGTTTAGCATTTACATAGCAGATGCCCGAACTTATTCAGAACAGAAGAAAGGGAATGCTTAGAGGGGCTTAATATTTTGCTTCACACAACCTACTGAAGCCAAGGAACGTATAGAGGACATCATTTGTAGTTTTTAAGTGTAGCATAGTAATTGTGACGTAAATGGAAGTGAATTAAAGTGGATGAACAAACATCTTTGCCCTCAGTGGGGCTCAAACCCACAACCTCTTAGCTTATGCGTCTTGACACTCTGGCAATTGAACTTTGATAGTGGCTATCTTTCGTTCATCTCCAAGTAAAGTAACCACAGATATCTGGTAGGCATATGACAGAACATACAGTTAGGATATTCCGGATATCCATCAGATGTACACTGTACGTACGATGGGCGTAAATCGAATGTACAAAGGTAACAAATTCGTACGCTCACTCAACATCCCTCTAGGACAGCCAACATGGACATTGACAGGCCCTTTAGAATATATATATATATATATATATATATATATATATATATATATATATATATATATATATATATATATATATATATATATATATATATATATATATATATGTAATGTTTGTGTGTAGCCCCGCCGCGGTGGTCCAGTGGCTAAGGTACTCGGCTGCTGACCCGCAGGTCGCGGGTTCGATTCCCGGCTGCGGCGGCTGCATTTCCGGTGGAGGCGGAAATGTTGTAGGCCCGTGTACTCAGATTTGGGTGCACGTTAAAGAACCCCAGGTGGTCAAAATTTCCGGAGCCCTCCACTACAGCGTCTCTCATAATCAAATGGTGGTTTTGGGACGTTAAACCCCACAAATCAATCAATCAATGTTTGTGTGTATATAGGTAGTGTATATTCAATAAAAACCTTTCATGTGAACAACGTATCCACGCAGCCTCGGAGGCCCTTCTTTTTCTGACGGGAGCTTTTCTTCTGCAAATGAATTCTCAAAAAAAAAAAGTGCAGTCCAAGCGGGCTTTCTAGAACAATCAAACCTTTATTTCAACCTATATCAAGGTTAAGAAGCACATAACTCGCAGCCCGCAGCCGCGATTGTGAAAGTGTGTACGTAGTCTTACAAGATTTCACTGTTCATTGCCCTTCTGCCTTCAAGTGCGATGACTACTTAAGTGGCAGCAATTGCTTCTTGCAGGTTTACTAAATTATTAGCAACAACCCCAGCTTGTGCAGGTTTATGGCAATGTTATTTTAGTAACTGCGATACGTACATACAGACAAGCACAGGAGAAAAACTAATGGGTGTAGTACACGCTTCTAAAAGAGGTGCAGAAGCACTGATCATGTGCTCGTCCTAAGTTGGTTAATAGCAAGGAATATGCGAGCAAATGAACTGAAAAAAATGCTATGTATTAGCAGGACATACAAATGATAGGCAATAGTTAACGCATGATAAGAACAGATGAATGTCCTGTTACATGTGTAGATTAACTGATGGCCAGGCGGTAGTGACAACCGTGAACAGTAGGCCATCAGGCCCGCGAAGAACACGAGAACATCTGGAGCTCAGAACGAACTGTTTTATTATTTCCCTAAACGGCCACCCCGCTGCTGTGCCAGGCTTGCACAGCTCAACACAACTATCAGCGCCGCGTGGGGGCACTGCATTTGAACCAACATTGTAACACTCCTCCCCTCTTAGGAGGAAGACTATGGGGAGTACCTATTCACCGGTTTCCTAATCCTTGTGCCACGTCGCAACTTCGGCGTGCTAGGCGTAGGCACGACAGAGTCACTGTTCACATGCACACCCCTGTTGAGCGCAGTCCCGTCACTCTCTGTGGCACAGCTACTCCCAGAGAAGCTAGTTCTAGGTAGCTGTTCCTGATGAGGCACTTCTGGAATAGCTGGCGCATGATGAAGCGGCGGCTCCAACTGTGGTGGAGCTGCAGCGATAGCAGTTTCAGGAGAGACCAATGTTTCTGTCTGCACAAGGCGCAAGTGGTCACTGTGTCGGTTTCCCAAGGTGCCATCTTCAAAACAGACACTGGCTGATGATGGAGTGACATCCACGACACTGGCAGGCACCCAGGGTGTGCCCCTGCGAAAGTTACGCACAGGGTGTGCCCCTGCGAAAGTTACGCACGTACACATCATCACCTGGCTGCAGTGATGGAGCCTGCCGGGACCCTCTGTCAGCATACAACTTCTGCTTGAGTTGTTTTAGGAATACAGATGCCTGCAGGCTTTGCCTGAGGACACCCAACGGAGTCTTGAACATTCTTCTTGTCAAGAGTTCACACGGTGGCCGACCTGTCACTTCATGTTGTGTGGTCCTATAGTAGAACAGAAACCTGGAGATCTGCGTTTGGAAGTTCCCAGAACCAGACTTCTTGAGTTTGTTCTTCACAGTTTGTACAACTCTTTTAGCTGCACCATTTGAGGCAGGGTAATACGGCGGTACAAGCATGCGGCGTATTCTATTTCGAGTTAAGAACTCAAGGTACTGGGCACTGGTGAAGGCAGGACCGTTGTCTGAAACTATGACATCAGGCAGGCCATGTTGAGCGAATGCAATTCTCAATGCAGAAATGGTAGCTTCTGCAGATGTAGAAGACACAGGAAAGACTTCTATCCACTTTGAGAACGCATCCACAATAACCAAGAATGTGTGACCTAGAAATGGTCCCCCAAAATCAATGTGAAGCCTTAACCATGGTCGCTGTGGAAAAGGCCACGGCGTCTGCTGAACCGGCTGTGCAGCTCGATGTTGAGTCTGGCACGTAGCGCAGCTCTTCACGCTGTTGGCAATATTATTGTCAATGCCTGGCCACCAAACATGGCTCCTGGCAATCATCTTGCTCTTCTCGATACCCGGGTGGCTGGCGTGAAGAACACCAAGAACTTGGGTCTGCAATGACTTTGGGATCACTATTCTTAATCCCCAGAGTAGGCAACCCTCATGGAGACTGAGTTCTGAGCTTCTGGTATTGAATGGGTTCCACTCTGGTCCTACTGGAAGGCTTTCTCCTTTCAGAACTGCAAGAGCAACATGGCCCAGAAGTGGGTCATTTCGTGTGGCTTGGGCCACAACACCTGGTGAAAGGAGTCTCGGATATGCCTCCTCTAGCAAGAAGATTTCAGCAGGTCGTGGTAATGCAGTAGTGTCAGTTGGGAGAGGCAGTCTACTAAGAGCACCAGCGTGGCCGAACTCTTTGCCAGGCTTGTATACAAGTTTGTACTTGTAAGCAGACAGCTTCAGAGCCCACCTGACCACTCGAGGCGAAGCTTGCACGGGAACGGGCTTGTTGGCACCCAGCAGACCAAGAAGTGGCTTGTGGTCAGAGCGTGCTTCGAATGAGATGCCCCACAAGTACTGGTGGAACCGATCCACACCAAACACTAAAGCCAGTGCCTCCTTGTCGAGTTGACTGTAGTTTTGTTCTGCTTTTGACAAGCTCCTCGAGGCAAAAGCAATGGGATGTTCCCCGCCATCAGCATCTTTGTCCACTAGAACTGCACCTATAGCATAAGGCGATGCGTCACAGCTGAGGCAAACAGGCCTGGCAGGGTTGAAATGCACTAAAACTGGAGCTGATGTCACCAAGTGCTTGCAGGCATTGAATGCATCTTGTTGTTCATGTCTCCACTCCCACTGTCCACTAGAACTGCACCTATAGCATAAGGCGATGCGTCACAGCTGAGGCAAACAGGCCTGGCAGGGTTGAAATGCACTAAAACTGGAGCTGATGTCACCAAGTGCTTGCAGGCATTGAATGCATCTTGTTGTTCATGTCTCCACTCCCACTTCCATTCACAACGAAGTAAGTGCAGTGGACGAAGGAGTGACGAAAGATTGGGTAAGAAGCGCCTGTAAAAGTTTACAAGTCCCAAGAAGCTCTGACATCGTACTGGTGGAACTGATCCACACCAAACACTAAAGCCAGTGCCTCCTTGTCGAGTTGACTGTAGTTTTGTTCTGCTTTTGACAAGCTCCTCGAGGCAAAAGCAATGGGATGTTCCCCGCCATCAGCATCTTTGTCCACTAGAACTGCACCTATAGCATAAGGCGATGCGTCACAGCTGAGGCAAACAGGCCTGGCAGGGTTGAAATGCACTAAAACTGGAGCTGATGTCACCAAGTGCTTGCAGGCATTGAATGCATCTTGTTGTTCATGTCTCCACTCCCACTTCCATTCACAAAGAAGTAAGTGCAGTGGACGAAGGAGTGACGAAAGATTGGGTAAGAAGCGCCTGTAAAAGTTTACAAGTCCCAAGAAGCTCTGACATCCTGAGGCACAGGAGCATGCAGAATGGCTGCTACCTTGTCAACATTCGGGGAAAGGCCTTCCTTGCTGATGATGTGCCCGAGATACTCAACTTGCGGCACGAAGAAATGGCATTTTTCAAGTTTCAGCTTGAGGCCCGATTCCTGAAGCTTGCTAAGTACAGCACGAAGGTTGCGAAGGTGCTCAGCATTAGTTGCGCCAGTCACAAGAGTGTCGTCAAAATAGACTGCTACATGAAGCAGTCCCCTGAACAAGTTCTCCATCTCGCGCTGAAATATGGCAGGAGCTGATGAGACACCAAAAGGCAACCGGGTGTACTGAAATAATCCCATGTGCGTCGAAATTGTGACATACTCCCTAGAGGCCTCGTCAAGGACAACTTGCTGGTATGCATCTCGCAAATCCAATTTTGTGAATTTCTCACCTCCAGCAAGCACAGTCCACAGGTCCTTGATCCTTGGAATGGGGTACTGCTCCACTGTTGCCACTGGGTTTATGATGACACCAAAGCCTCCACAGATTCTGATGCGTCCATCCCTTTTGGTCACACGAACAATAGGTGCAGCCCACTTTGCTGTCTTGACTGGAACAAGCATGGAATCTCTTCTTAGTCTATGGATTTCTTGAGTTACTCCATCTGTCAAGGCGTACGGCAGTGAACGTGGCTTGAAGAACCGAGGCGGAGCATCTGAAGGAACCTGTAGAGAAGCTTTAGCACCCTTGAATGTACCCAGGCCTTCTTCAAACACTTCGGCGTAGTCTTGGACTAGGTGTTTGACGTCGGAAAGTGCGTGGATGTTCACTTCAACATCGGAGACGCCAATGCCCAGCTCACGCATCCAGTTGCGTCCAAGAAGAGTGGTCGATCCGTCTCCGGTCAAAAAAATAGGTAGGTCGGCCTTTCTGCCATGAAACTTCACACTGACGTCAGCTTTGCCCTGAACCTTTTTTTTTTTAGTTCCCCGGAATAGCTTCACAGAAGCACTTGTGACGGCTGCACAGGAACCGAAGGCAAAAGCTTAAGAAGACGCGACTTGGCCATGACAGAGACACTGGCCCCCGTGTCCACTTCCATGTGGAGCGGCTTGCCGCAAACGTCAACAGTGACGGAGAAAGGCGGAGGCGGCGTGGCGTAGTCGACTTGCCACATGTCAAAAACTTCGCAAAATGAAGTGGTAGCGGCGTCCTGCTTGCGTACCGTATTAACACGATGACGGTTACTCGACGACGGTGAACTGCAAGCCGAGAATGAACGTGCCTTGATGGGCTGTTGCTTTGGGCTTGGCTGTCCCTTCGTCGCAAATTGCACACCTTCGCCAAATGACCTCGTTTGTGGCAGTAATTGCGGATTGTCTTCACATGCTTGCATTTTGATGCAAGATGTCCGTCCCCACTGCGGTAGCAGGTGACGCCCCCAGAACCTGACGAGACACGGTGAGTCGAGAAAGCGCTTCTTGTGTTCGCCTGCGCCATCTCACTTGCATCCCTTTTTGCTGCTTCCATTGCCAGGGCGGTCTGCACAGCATCGTCGAAGGGGAGGTCCGGTTTTTTCAGAAGTCTTGTTGTTTATGCCACACACGATGCGGTCGCGGAGCATGTTTTCGAGTTCAGCCCCGAAGCTGCAGTACTCGGACAGGCTTTTTAGTGCTGCGATAAAATTGCTGACTGATTCTCCTTCGCGCGAGTTGAAACGAAAACGCTGCACGACGGCAGAGGGCTTCGGACAATAATGGCTTCCAAGTACTTAAAGAATCTCGTCCAGATTCTTGTCACTGGGCTTGGCGGGCTTGACCAAACTGCGGAGCAAAGCATACGTTTTCTGCCCGCAGCAGCTGATGAATACGGCAGTACGCTTGTCTGGGGCGACATCATTCGCCAGGAAAAATGCTTTGAGCCGGTCCACGTAAAAGGGCCAGTCGTCTCCTCCCCCCTCGAATGGCTCGAGGTTGCCGAAACTTGGCATGGTGAACAGATGGCAGAGAGCTGCGGGAACGAAGACTTACATGAAACTTTCTTTCATCCTCGTCGCCAGTTGTTACATGTGTAGATTAACTGAAGGCCAGGCGGTAGTGACAACCGTGAACAGTAGGCCATCAGGCCCGCGAAGAACACGAGAACATCTGGAGCCCAGAACGAACAGTTTTATTATTTCCCAAAACGGCCACCCCGCTGCTGTGCCAGGCTTACACAGCCCAACACAACTATCAGCGCCGCGCGGGGGCGCTGCATTTGAACCAACATTGTAACATGTCCGATATGAAATGTAAAGAACAGATATGTAACACATGGCCTTATCTGTGCCGTGCGAGTAAGCGGGGTTGCTGCTGCTTGCCGTAGTAATCTCAGCCGAGAACAGTGGTGGGCTCATGTTGCGTTTCGGTGTTTTTTGTCTAAGAGTCATCCTTCGTAACTTCACATGTTGCTGTTAATGTCCGCACGGGCACACTTGAAAAAAAAATAAATAAAATAAAATCTGCCTTTGCCGCAAGGAGTCTCGGAGACCAGCTCAGCATACACACGTGCGACACGACACAAATACTCTCCTTTCCCGCGCTCCTTCTTACTGCGCACGCTGGTCAAGCAGGTTTCGGGACAATAGGCACAATGGCATGTGTTTTCTCCCAACTCATCCAGAGAGGCAAGGCTAGCATGACGTGTACGTTCAAGGAATCTGAGCAACTGCGGTGCACCGCTAGTTGAGAGGTGTCGAGGCTGGCGCATGAAAATTTGCCTACATGATGACGGCTATGACGCGCTCGATCCGCATTTTTGTCAGTTCACTTGCGATAATCATAACACTAAATAAATTGTTTCTTATGACATACGATACATATACTGAATCAACCATATTGTTTTGCCTCATGAAGCAAAATTATTGGGCATCCTGGGATCAAATGCATGTGCGAAAGTTTGAATGAATTTTATAGTAGAATTTTTAATGAAACTTTACAAAATTGTCACCCAGGATTCGGCAATTCTATTTATATTTTCACTATATTCTAATTTTACAATCGGCATCATCATCAGCCTGACTACGTCCACTGCAGGACAAAGGCCTCTCCCATGTTCCGCCAGTCAACTCGGTCCTTGTTCCGCCAGTCAACTCGATCCTGTGCTTGCTGTTGCCAATTATTACCTGCAAACTTCTTAATCTCATCTGCCCATCTAACTTTCTGTCTCCCCTAACCCGCTTGCCTTCTCTGGGAATCCAGTTAGCTACCCTTAATGACCAGCCGTTGACCTGTCTATGTGCTACATGCCCGACCCAGGTCCATTTCCTCTTCTTGATTTCAACTATGATATCTTTAACCTTGGTTTGTTCCCTAATTCACTCTGCTCTCTTGTTGTACCTTAAGGTTACACCTACCGTTTTCTTTTCCATTGCTCGCTGCGTCGTCCTCAATTTAAGCTGAACCCTCTTTGTAAGTCTCCAGGTTTCTGCTCCGTAGCTAAGTACCAGCACATTGCAGGTGTTATATACCTTCCTCTTGAAGTATAGCGACAATCTACCTGTCATGATTTGAGAGTGCTTGCCAAATGTGCTCCACCCCATTCAAATTCTTCTAGTTACTTCAGTCTCTGTGGTTCAACTCCGCGGTTATTACCTGTCGGAAGTAGACATAGTCTTTTACAACTTGAAGTGCACTATTACCTATCTCGAAGCGCTGTTCTCTTCCAAGGTTGTTATACATTACTTTCGTTTTCTGCAGATTAATTTTAAGACCTACTTTTCTGCTCTCCTTGTGTAACTCCGTAATCATGAGTTGGAATTCGTCCCCTGAGTTACTCAGCAATGCAATGTCATCGGCGAAGCGCAGGTTACTAAGGTACTCTCCATTAACTCTTATGCCTAACTGTTCCCATTCTAGGCCTCTGAAAACCTCTTGTAAGCACACGGTAAATGGCATTGGGGAGATTGTATCTCCCTGCCTTACACCCTTCTTGATTGGTATTCTGTTGCTTTCTTTATGAAGCTCCATGGAAGCAGTTGATCCCCTGCTAATTTCTTCCAGGATGTTTATATATGCTTCGTCAACGCCCTGATTCCGCAGTGTCTTTACAATTTTACAATAATTGACGAGCAAATACACATATCCTTAGTATGTCCTCTTATGGACAGCCAGTCAACGTTCAAAACTTAATGTCAGGTCGACGTCCAGTTCAGACATCAAGAAAGCAGCCACATGGAACATGGATTTTCAGAGTACGTTCATTGGCTATCCGTGTTGGATATCCATACGGCCGGACATTTGTAATAATAATGGACAGCCAGTGGATATACGTGGTTATTTGGGTCTTTTTTGGGCATTTCTGCCTGTGTGATACTGGCAATGTTAGCTAGCATCACTTGTAGCCAATAAAGAGCATCAGAATGGCCTAACATTAAGTAAACAATAAAATGTTAAATACTTTGCATGAGTTTCACTTAAAGGAAAAATAAAAACCTGCCTAATAAGTCCTTGCTTTCAGTTCTTTTGGCACAGATTTAGCAATTGCCTCAATAAATATTGTACTGTAGATTTTATTGCAGTGGGGTTGAAGCTTCCTTTACATATATTCTTGTATCAGACTAGGCAGCAATGAAATTACACTAATGCATACTGTGTGAAATCACATACTTTTTGCTCTAATGAGCAATGTAATGAATCACTTCAAGCACATAATTTCAGGAACATTACCCTTTGCTTTCCCAATTTTTTTGGCTAAACTATGACATGTCCACTTCACTCACAGCGTAATTGTCCCCCCCCCAAAAAAAGGGCAAGAAATATAACGGGGACATATTCATCTGAATTTTCATATGTTCAAGCATAGGAACGAGGCAAGCCCACAGAAAACCTGTGTAGCATCTGGGCTCAAAGCCTTGAATGATGTTGCTGGACGGCGGTCGCCCTCGAAACTCCAAAGTGTAGATAAACTGTACATGAATAAGTGCATGAGTAATGGAACTTTTGTTAAAAGTGATTTTAATTGTTTCAGAACTACTAAAAAGAAAATTTATGTCAATACTAAGCCAGGTGTAATTTGTAGTGTACTTGCATTTTTAAATATTGCCAGCAATATATATATATATATACATACATACATATATATATATATATATATATATATATATATATATATATATATATATATATATATATATATATACACACACACATACATACATACATACATGTATATGTGTGTGTGTATGTGTGTATTTCATCGTGAGCGCGAGGCGTTAGCCACTGAACCAAGGAAAGGCACTTTCATAATCGTTCGAACGGTAAGCCAATTATACCTACCACTGACCGCTGTTGACGGAAATCTCGGGGGAACTATCGTATTTTCAGCATTACCAGCAAGATGGCGCAGTTAGGGCGTTTCACCACATTGTCACGATGCCGCGGCGCGCGCCCTCATCTCTCACGCGTACTTTGTCCAGCGGAGGAGGGGCAACTCTCGCTCCCGCACCCCTATCTCGTGGTGGGGAGAATCGTACATCTTGGCTGGCATCGGGCTTTAACTGGAACGATTTTGTTGTAGTTACAGGGTGCACAAAGTTCACTACAATTATTGCAGTTTTGTTTGCAAAAGGCGCAGGCTTTTCAGACACAGCGAAGTAACTACTGGGATGTCTATTAACGTGCATCTGTAATTGTGAGCACGTTCCGTGCGTCATTTGTGCGTGATAGACGCGGGACACGTTTCAATCTGCGTTCCATTCTGCGCGTGACCTTCAAATGTGTTGCTATTGCGTTGATTGCTTCGCTTTTTCGGCAAAGCTTTGTCTTTTTAGAGTGTACGCTACTGCTATGCAATAATACATTTCTTAGCATGACTCATAACTCGACTTGATATCTGCGTCACCGAAGATCAAAACTGTTTCGGTCTTATTCTGAAGCACTTTAAAGCATAGACATGGCTAAGATTTGGCTGCCACGCCAAATGTCTTAATTCGATTCTGGCTAAAAGATTGATTTTAAATGGAAAGCGTATGGCCTGCAAGACAACCTGCAATCGTTCAAGGCGTTCGTCAAACGTTGTAGAAAACACAATGACGTCGTCAAGGTATACTAGGCAGGTTCTCCATTTAAGCCCAGAGAGCATGGTATCCATGAGACACTAGAAAGTAGCAGGCGCGGAGCACAAGCCAAATGATAAGACCTTAAATTCGTACAGTCCCTCCGGCGTCACGAAAGCCGTTTTTTCACGATCCCTGGGGTTGACTTCAATTTGCCAATATCCACTCTTTAAATCCATAGAAGAGAAGTAACGTGCGTTTCAAAGCCTGTCAATCGAATCCTCTATGTGGGGAAGCGGGTACACTTTTTCTTTTGCAACCTGATTTAGCTTTCAATAGTACACACAGAAACGCAGGCTGCCGTCCTTCTTCTAGTCTAGAACAACAGGTGACGCCCAAGGGCTTTTAGACAGTTGAAACACGTCGTCTTCAAGCATTTTTGTTACCTGCTGTTCTATCGCTTCTCGTTCTATTGAAGCCACACAGTACGGATTTTGATGAATTGGTCTAGCTGTGTCCTCTGTGATGATTGGTCAAAGATGTCCGGACAACTTTCGTGGTCGACTCAAAACAGTCGTGAAACTCGGCTAGCAGCCGAAGTTTCACGACTGTTGCTGAGTTAAAGTAGGGCTGTCGTCAAGGTTAGGTGCTAGGTCATGTGGGTCTTGTGTAGGCATTGCTTCGAGTGCTGAAAAGCAATCACAAACATCTGCTATCTCGTCAAAATATGCCAAAGTTGTGCCTTTTGGAAGTAGCCGTCGCTCGGGGGTGAAATTGGTCAACAGCAAGTTCGCTCGGCTGTCGGTGACATTGACTATTCCTCGTGCTACTGAAAACCCGTGAGTGAAAAGCAGTGAGGTTAGTTGGTTGGCGACTCCTTCACTGTCGAACAGTACGTCACATGCTACTGAAACGAGGATACATGATCGAGGCGGCACGACTATATTGTGGTCTTTGAGACGAAAGGATTTGTGCTCTGGTGATGAAGAATCAGTCTGACGAGCACTCTCGTAAAACGAAACCACGCGGTCTGGAATGTTGATTATTGCGCCATGTTCCCTGAGAAAGTCCATTTCTACAAATAAATCTTTGCAGCACACTGGGAGAACGATGAAAGTCACGACGAAAGAGGAATCTCCTATGCTGATTCTTTCTGTGCATCTTGCAGTAGGGAGGAGCAATTGACCATCCGCTGTTCTTATATGTGGTCCTGTTCACGGCGTTTTTACTTTTCTAAGACGATCGACCAGCTTGTGACTTAGGGAAAACTCAGCACCTGTATCATCTAAGGCTGTCACTTGCTCTCCATCGATAAGTACATTGAGGTATGCGCTCATCATTTCGTTGCTCTTAATATTCGTCGGTGTTGCGTCATTCTGTAGCGGCGGTACTGGGGACTTTTTATCGTCTTTCGGTCGGGCTGCGACCTTACCCCAAGAAGTTGCTGCCTTTAGTATCCCCGGTAAGGGCTGGGCGACCTTGTTCTCCGAAGGTCAGCAAAAGTACGTTGATTCGGTGATGATGTCTGTGCAGGGAATGGAGAGCGTGACCGGCGGCCGGAGTTGGGCTGGCGATTGGGAAGGGACTCTTGATAGGGAGACCACATCGTTGGAGGTCCTCGAAAACGAAGACGCCATGGCCAACAATGTAGTCAGCATTGGCACGGCGATTGTCATACCCTGGCCGAGACGGGCAAAGCGATGTGTCGCATTACCAACAATAGCGAGCTAAATGGCCGGCACAAGCACAGTTGAAGCAGAAGGGGTGCTGATTGACAGTGCGCCAAGCGTCTGTTCTGCGAAATTGAAGACGTCCCATGTCCTCTTGTGGTGGTGAGTAAAGCACGGCAAGTGATGGCTGGTGGCATGAAGACATTGGAGACATGGGCCGACGTCTGCAAGCCTCCTGCAAAGGTTGTGACGAAGATGCGGCTGTAGGTGGCTGGTGGTATGACGCGATAGGCGGGACGGGTGGTGGACGGCAGACAGCATCGGCTTAACTCATTTGACGCTGCTCGCGACCGAGATCAGCTGCTGAAAAAGCGTGCCTAAGTTTGTCACGAACGACTAGTGTATCCGCGGTCACTGGTGTATCTACTGGCGGAGTCCAAAGCTTCTGAATTTCTTCTTGGACAATATCTCTAAGCAGGTCACGTAGAGAGCTCTGATTGTCCAGAGTCACTGAAGCGGCGTTGATTGAAGTGGTAGTGGACGACCGATCATACTGCCTCGATCTTTGGTGTAGAGCACGCTCAATGGCAGTGGCTTCTCTTATAAAATCGCCCACGGTAGTTGTGGCATTGCACGCAAGTTGTTCCTTGACGCCGCGCATAAGGTAGCGCAACTTCTTTTCCTCGGACATATTGGGATCAGCCCAATGACACAGGCGCGTCACGTCTTCAGCAAACATTGCCACAGTTTCGTTAGGTTTCTGAAGTCTTAACTCGACCAACTGCTGAGCCCGCTTAGACGGTCGACGCTAGCAAAGGTGTCAATCATCTGTTGACGAAACGTGTCCCATGTTGATATACGGCCTTCTCGATTCTCAAGCCACGTGTGAGCGCTGTCATCCAGGGTGAAGTACATGCGGGCAAGCTTCTGTTGAGCATTCTACTGGTCGATGTCGGCAACGTGTTCGTAATGTTCAAGCCAATTTTCAATATCTTCATGTGGAGCACAACTGAAGCGATCAGGTACCAGTGGCTGAAGAAGCATTACCTGGGGTGGATTGGAAACGGGGCTGCCTTGTATCCCTTGGACCACCTGTGGCTGGCTGGCGGAGGCCATTGGCAGAGGTACGAAATGTCTGGTAGAACGTTCGTCCAAAGAGGTTATCTCAGGAGAGAGGGCTAGCACCCGCCGACTGAAGCGGTGCACTGATGTCCTAACAGGTGGCTGCGTGTCGGACTTTGATGAACGGCTCCCAGATGGGGTGTAGAGCATCGGCAGGCTTGCAATCCAGCACCTCCACCAGTGTCGCGGTTCAACGTAAGCAGATAACCGAGACGTTGAATTCGAGAACCGACGACGTGTGTGTTCTTATGCAGGAGCCAAGAGCAAGCACATCGTCTTCGTTCTCTGTCTATTTCAAGTGCGGCAAAATATATATATATATATATATATAGAAAAAGTTTGGGGGCAGCAGCCCTTAGTTGAGTGTATACAGTATTTTTTAAAGCTTACCGAAACCTAATGATAATATTCAAAGTGGTGGCTATATGTGCAGTATGATCAGAGCTCCCAACAAATCAAAATGGACAGTGTAAACGTGTGTGTCAGTTGCCTTCTGCCTTGCACCTGCTGTTGAAAAGTGTTTGTGTAAGACTATCAGTCGACACTCTTACGGCATTACCAGATTTACAGTTAGCAAAAGTAGATTAAGAAGGACATGCATAGCATGTGTGAAGAACCCCTTCTATGGCTGTCTGTTATGAAAGTAACTTTTTTGCTATATTTTTAGCATACAAGGGACACCATGTTTATAAATGTTATTACATTAGCTGATTGTGTAATGAAAGAATGAAACTAGAAGCTTTAGTATGCTTTACTGCCACCAATTAATTTCTCAGATATTAACCATTGTGAATCCCTTGCTCCAAGTACAGGTTAGTGGGAAATACCCTCTGGTGCATTCCCGTATTCCGACAACTTGCCGGTTTGTGTACGAACACCTGTACAGTAAAAAATTTAGAGACCACCAACTTGGACTACATTTTATGCTAACATGTTAACCACTTTTTAAAAGTTTTAAGAAATGTTTTTTTAGCTTGATGTTGGCATAACTTGACATAGCAAAATTTTAATTTCCGATTTATAACTGTGTGGCACAGTTACTTTTGATAGCAGTCAAGCCTGATCTGGATCATGTTTCTTGATCATGATTGGCTTCTTTAGTCAAGCTGCCAAAAGGAGCCAGGCACAGCAGACAAATTTGACCCCGTTATGGTTTAATCGCGATCAGCAGAACACTGTGTGACAACGGTGGTAGTTGTGGTGGTCAAGTGAAGAGCCAGTGTAATTTAGTTCGAATATGTTGTTTTACAGCAGCCAACACAGCAAAAAGTTTCTGTTAACACGAAATCATCATCTCTGGATGCTGACCCTGGTGCAACTGAGGAGGAAGAAGTTTGCGAGCTTCCGCCTCCTATGGAAATTCAGGATCATCTTTTTAAGCCTCAGCAAACTCCAGACTTCACTATTGATCCTGCAGTGAGTGTTCTTTAAGACATATTGTGGTATTGTGACCATAATTAATTCACTACAGGATGAGGTTTCTTCCAGTCATTTTATATAACACTTTCTGTGCATAAATTTCTGGATCATTTATGTGCTTGTAGATTTTATGATCCGACCACCTTGCTTCATTTTATTTTCTTTCCCTTCATTTGGGGTCTCACGGCCGCCATTGTATCACTTGGTGTTCTTCAGTGCATGCATAGCATATAGTTATGTATTTTTGCGAGGGTCCTGCCAAGCTTTATACAGGAGTTTCTGCTCTGTAAACGATTATTATTATATTAGTATTAGTATTATTATTATTCTATGGATTCGTGTATATGTATACATCAACCGTATATGTTTTCAGGAACCTGATGAAAAGGCATTAGCTGAAGAAGCTGAGGATGCATCAAAGGAGAAGCAGGTATGGCAGTTTTTGAAGCTTGCATGCCTTGCTTTTTCATATACACATGTACAGTAAAACTTCTTCACTAGGAAGCTTGTTAACTCGTATCTCTCATGCTTTCTTATTTGCTTGCCTCCTTGCTGTTGCCTCGCAAAATGTTTAAAAAAAGTGTTGCTTCTCTACAGCCTAATAGGGGGCTGAAATCGCATTGAAGCAATTTTTTCCTCAAGCTCATTTAACTTATTTTAATCTAGCTACATCCTACATCCTAGCACCTACATCCAGCCATGATGACGCTTCAGTTGAAAGCTCCTATGAAGACGTGGAATCGGCAATGAGTAAGGTAAAAACACAGTATACTATAGTGATGGGAGACTTTAATGCAAAGGTAGGGAAGAAGCAGGCTGGAGACAAGGCAGTAGGAGATTATGGCATCGGTACTAGAAACGCCAGAGGAGAGCTATTAGTAGAATTCGCAGAACGTAATAATTTACGGATTTTGAATACCTTCTACCGAAAACGAGGAAACCGCAAGTGGACATGGAGGAGCCCTAATGGCGAAAATAACGAAATAGACTTTATAATGAGTGCGCACCCAGGCATCGTGCAGGATGTGGAAGTGGTTGGTAAGGTACGATGCAGTGACCATAAAATGGTACGGTCTCGAATTCGCCTAGACTTGAAGAAGGGGCGACAGAAACTGATACGCAAGAAGCCAATCAGTGAGCTAGGACTGAGAGGGAAAGTACAGGAATTCAGAGTCTCGCTTCAAAACAGGTACTCGGCTCTTAGTGAGGAAACAAACCTTAGCATAGATACAATGAATTATAATCTGACGAGTAACATTACGGAGTGTGCAGTAGAAGTTGGAGGCAGGGTAGTTAGACAGGACACTGGCAAGCTTACCCAGAAAATGAAGAATCTCATTAAGAAGCGTCAAATCATGAAAGTTGAAAGTACAACAGACAAAAAAGAACTGGCAGAGCTTTCAAAGTTGATTAATAGGCGTAAGGTATGCGATGTGAGAAGGTATAACATGGAGAGAATTGAACACGCTCTGAAAAACAGAGGAAGCGTCAAAAAGCAGTGAAGAGGAAACTTGGGATAGGCAAAAATTGGATGTATGCACTAAGGGACAAAGAATGCAAAATAACTACCAATATGGATAGGATAGGTAAAATAGCGGAGGAGTTTTACAGAGACCTGTACAGTAGCCGGGGCAACCCTGACTTTAATACTATAAGAACTAGTAGTAACCCAGATGACACGCCACCAGTAATGATAGAAGAAGCCAGAAAATCCTTGGAGAGCATGCAAAGAGGTAAAGCTGCTGGTGAGGATCAGGTAACATCAGATCTGAGGACAGATTGTGTTAGAAAAACTAGCCACCCTGTTTACGAGGTGTCTCCTGACGGGAAGAATACCAGAGTCTTGGAAGAACGCTAACATCATTTTAATACATAAGAAAGGAAATGACAAGGACTTGAAGAACTACAGGCCGATCAGCTTGGTCTCTGTATTATACAAGCTATTTACAAAGGTAATTGCTAACAGAGTAAAGAAAATATTAGAATTCAATGAACCAAAGGAACAAGCAGGATTTCGAATAGGATACTCAACAACCGACCACATTTGTACTATCAATCAGGTAATAGAGAAATGCCCAGAATATAACCAACCACTATACATAGCCTTCATAGATTACGAGAAGGCGTTTGATTCAGTAGTAATATCAGCCGTCATGCAGACACTGCGGAATGAGGGCGTCGATGAAGTGTATATAAACAGTCTGGAAGAAATCTACAGGGGATCAACTGCTACCATAGTGCTTCATAAAGAAAGCAACAGAATACCAATCAAGAAAGGTGTAAGGCAGGGGGACACAATCTTCCCAATGCTATTTACCGCGTGCTTACAGGAGGTTTTCAGAAGCCTAGAATGGGAACAGTTAGGGATAAGAGTTAATGGAGAGTACCTTAGTAACCTGCGCTTCGTCGATGACATTGCATTGCTGAGTAACTAAGGGGATGAATTGCTACTCATGATTACGGAGTTAGACAAGGAGAGCAGAAAGGTAGGTCTTAAAATGAATCTGCAGAAAACGAAAGTAATGTACAACAACCTGTGAAAAGAGCAGCGCTGCGAGATAGGTAATAGTGCACTTCAAGTTGTAAAAGACTATGTCTACTTAGGGCAGGTAATAACCGGGGAGCCGAACCACGAGATTGAAGTAACTAGAAGAATAAGAATGGGGTGGAGCACATTTGGCAAGCACTCTCAAATTATGACAGGTAGATTGCCACTACCCATCAAGAGGAAGGTATATAACAGCTGCATCTTGCCGATACTTAGCTATGGAACAGAAACCTGGAGACTTACAAAGAGGGTTCAGCTTAAATTGAGGACGACGCAGCGAGCAATGGAAAAAAAATTTAGGTGTAACCTTAAAAGACAAGAAGAGAGCAGAGTGGATTACGGAACAGACGGGGTTAAGGGTATCATAGTTGAAATCAAGAAGAGGAAATAGACATGGGCCGGGCATGTAGCGCGTAGACAGGATAACCGCTAGTCATTAAGGGTAACTAACTGGATTCCCAGAGAAGGCAAGCGGGTTAGGGGGGGACAGAAGGTTAAGTGGGCAGATGAGATTAAGAAGTTTGCAGGTATAAATTGGCAGCAAGCACAGGACCGGGTTAACTGGCGGAACATGGGAGAGGCCTTTGTCCTGCAGTGGACGTAGTCAGGCTGATGATGATGATGATGAATCTAGCTGCACTCGTTAAAACTTTTGACTTGTCAGGTTTTTACATGGCATTGAAACTTGGTGTTTTTGTGTAAATATACGTTATAGAACAAGGAAAGCAGCAGCCACCAAATTCAATGTGATAAGTAGAAGCTGGATAACTGAAACAGTCACATTGGCCCCGCCGCGGTGGTCTAGTGGCTAAGGTACTCGGCTGCTGACCCGCAAGGCGCGGGTTCGAATCCCGGCTGCGGCGGCTGCATTTCCGATGGAGGCGCAAATGTTGTAGGCCCGTGTGCTCAGATTTGGGTGCACGTTAAAGAACCCCAGGTGGTCTAAATTTCCGGAGCCCTCCACTACGGCGTCTCTCATAATCATATAGTGGTTTTGGGACGTTAAACCCCACATATCAATCAATGAAACAGTCACATTTGCATAGGGAGTAATGTGTGGGAATAAGGCTAGGGGGTGTCAAGTGTGCAACAAGAGCTTGTTGCACATTTGACACAAAATGGATGCCAAACTGTTTGCTATGCTAGGCAGTGCAAAAGTTACTAGAAGATGAGGCTATAATTTTTCAGATGCACTTCAGATGGCCGAGGGTTGGTTGCACCGAACCAAACTGAAAAAGCATTGTGAGGCACTGCTTAGGGTCGTGTGATGTTCAGTAAATACTGCCTCATGAAAAGTGTAGCACCTATATGCGTGATAGCTGTACCATTAAACAATTGGTTATAAAAAGAGTTTCTCTCTCCTGTTCCCCTCTATCCACTGTAATGTGACAAAATTTGGCACAGTTCTGAAAAGATTGTTAAGAGGCTGTTTTCTCTCTGTCTCGCTCTCTCTCTTTCTTTATTTTTCTGTACTAGTGCAGTCAGGCTAGCATTGCTTACATAGTTGTGTAAATACAGAACTTGAGCAAATAAATTGCGAAGGATTCATATACGTTCTAAGAAAGTCTGTAGATCTTTTTTGTTAATTGCACATGTCTTGCACACAAACCGTCAACATGAAAAAATAGCTTGAAACATAGGCTGTATGAAAGCAGGAGCCTTCCAATACTGCCTGTCAGACATAGAAGTTCATGCCGCAGTTTCATCACTCTTTTCTGCCACATTGAATGTTGAGTGCACTTATGGTGCAGGCACTGATCACTCAGGATGATGACTCTGAGACCACAACTTCTCAAGAAGATCCACACGAAGGAAGCCTTGAAACAACAGTACCTGATGGCAGAGAAAGGGAGAAATCCTTGCAAAAGCGCAGGCAAGTACTGCTTACGAATGTGAAGTATTCTGTGTAGTCATTACAGGCAGGGCAATATCATAGACTTCATTCAGTTATGTTAAAAACCATGGCCGTCGCGCAACCGCTGCCTGGCAGCTCGTTGTAACATGCGCGTGGATTCGCCGTATGAATTGCTCTTCCTCAATCTTCTCTAGACCGAACACATATGAGGAGAGTAGTGTGTTTAATTAGCGTGAGGATAACAGATCAATCTTCTCTAGACCGAACACAAATGAGGAGAGTAGTGTGTTTAATTAGCGTAAGGATAACAGACTTCCGCCAAGACAAGTGCGCCGTGATTATCTAGTGATTATGAAAACAAGAGATAAGCACATGTTATCCCTTGTTCTCTCTGTGTTATTTCTCTGTCAGCTGTGATGTTTTATGATGGAAACTAACACACCTGCACACATTTGTGGGTATGGTAATGCTTAGTGAAAACTACTAAACATTTTTTCACCACAACTAATATCGATTGACGATGATGTTTGACTTTAGAAGGTTGCTCCAAAACTAACTCACTTTGCTCTAAAAGAGACCTTTCGGTCCTCCGAACATGCTCCAAAACTTCCCTTTTACTGTGCCAATGCTGCTCCAAAATACTTAAGTCCACTTCCACCTTTTTGTTTAACAGATTTCTTTTACTGAGAGGGTACTGTAGTCCCAATGTACATAGTATGTACATAAAGAGCATAATAATAAGTGTGAGCACAAACAAAGTGTGGTTCATTTAACAGAATTAGCACATATTTTAACCAGCCAGATCCTGTCTAGTTGAAATCACTGGCCAAGGAGTCCGATAGGGAATCATCGTCGCAGCTGCTGTCACTGCTTTCCCAAAATGCATTATCCTTGGTTCTTCTGAGCGTGTTTGAATGCCCCATTTTCTTGGAAGCTCCTCGCGATAAGCCAGGAGAAACCAGGTCCCACAGCACAGTGATATGGAGGCTCTAAGCTTTCGCACATAATAGACTTCTTCAAGCAATCCCACAATGCCCCGCGTGCACGCGGAGCACTATGGGAAAAGTTGGTACGCCGAGAGAACCGGCTCTTCTTCCGCCCGCTGCTCGTTGGCACCATGAGAGCACAAAACGAAAAGAACATGCCGCCGCTTGTTGAATAGGGTCCGAACGCACCTGCGTTCGCACCTGTGATATGTACGCATGAAATGTGAAATGAATATGCAGTCAGTCTAGCTATCACTGGACATCAAACGTAGAAGATGAGCGGCCTGCGAGTTGTTGCATACCAATACATGTGGTCAAAAATGCTATTGTGAGAATGGGAGCTGGAACACTGAATGCATAGTAATTCAATGATTAACTGCTCATAAAGCGCTATGGTTTTTAATGCCATCGCGTTTTGATTGGGCCATCAACAAAAGACTGCAGAGAAGTGTTACCGCTATAGATTTTTTTAATTAAAATTTTTATGGACGTGTCACGTGCTGAAAAAAAGAAAAGTAAACACATTTTAAACATGTTTAAAGACGAAGGAATGGAACTAGAATCATGTGCGAGATACCTTGCTCTGATAATTTGTGGTTTCTTATCAGATGCATAAGTGTCTCTTCGGGGCATGTTTGCTGGCAGTATATTCCGCATTAAGTGGAACCACTATTGAATTTTGCGTTGGCGCATTCAAATATTTTTCGAGGAATATTGATGTACTTACACTCGGTGAAGAAAAAGAAAGCAAAGAAAACTTGGGCACTTTACATGAGCAATATTTTACAGCTGCAAGTTGGTGCGGTGTCCTGCCTACATCTTATTGCATCGGTTTGTGAACAGCTCATTCGCACTGCAAACAACGATTAATTCGGTCGACCTTCACCCCCAAAGAAACTAAGAATATTGGAGTTACTTCATGCATCTGTTCTGCACAGTCTGAAAGGAAGTTGGTTAGCGATAAGAGATGGTTGCATTTTCTACACCATAAGCTTAAAGTAACATTTTTTCCATAGAGCGCAAAAGGCCGCAGGAGTCTGCAATGGGCAGAGAAAAGTACTATGAGAGGCATGCCAATTGTTCTTTCAATTGTTGTGCAAGAATTTCTAACCGAATTCCTCTTGTGTTCCCATATATACATCAGTCAAGTTGGTTGATGGATCAATGCGCGCATTGGAGAGCATCAAAATTCATTGAATGAAGCCATGTCATCGCACCTTGCATTTTCAGTCATGCAAGCACTTTCATCTTTGAAGGTCTAGTAATTTTGCACAGTCACCTTAGCCAGACCACACGAGAAATCTCTGAGACATATCATAAAAAATACCGCACCTTGTTTAAGTGAATTAGCTTTTGCTATCGTTAAAATAGAAGATACTTAACTTTATTAATTAACTGTAAACATGCACCTCGGTTGTTAGTCTTTTTGTACCTTTTGTGACATGTGCAATGCACACCCATTTTATTATATATGTTTGTTCACATGTGCGATAACTTTCGGTCATGAGTGAGCATTTCCAGAGTGCATATTTCTTTCCTGGTCCTACTTCTTTCTTTTTTGCCCTGTAGGCTTTATTCCCCTGCCAAGGGAAGTTGGTAGATGCATATGCTGCGAGTGCCGCACAGTCAATGTATCTTGTTTTACGAAATTGCGCTTATTTTCAAAGCACTCTTTAAATATACCAGGACCGTAATATTTACTCGTAAACAGCATCAAAGGACATTGATTCCTAATGCATCTGTGAAATTATGGACAGTGCTTGCACCTTTTAGGCAACCAAGTTGTACTGTTTTTATTTATGCCGAAGGTGGACTGACACTAAAGGATAGCAATAATTAACTGACGCTTCTTAGCGGCTCAGCTGGTTGAACAGGGGGACAAGTGCAAATCGTAGACAGGCCATCGCACCCAAACACTGAAGTTTGTTTGTGAATCACACAGTAATACATCACACCTTGCTGAGTTCACTTAATCTGACAAGCGCTGGCACAGTGCAGACAAAAAGCCAAAGGGTGAAGTTCGTGCTCGTCGCCGCGGCTGCTGCGGCGTACCAACTTTTCCCATAAGCACTTGTGCGCCCGTTGGCGGTGCTAGTGTGCTTGAAAAAGGTCTGTTGAGAAGGTTATCTTCATTGGCAGAAAACTTTTATTATCAAGTGTGCACTCTTCTGCTTTCTCTCGTATGTAACGTCACACGTTGAAGAACACACCGAAGTGCTTGGCAGCAGCACAGTTCCTGTTTTCTTTGGCAAACTTTATAACAGTGAGCTTAGAAATTAGCTTAGAAATTTCGCTGTGTATGTAATCATTGTAGCTGATTGCAAGGGAACAGGAAAAATGCGATGGAGGGATGGCAAAACCTAATCTTCTGAACTTCTGAAATCAAACAAGCACGCATTGCCGGGTGGATGCACAGAGCGAGGGGGGTTTAGGTTGGGGCTTTTGGGTACAATGTTCTCGGCACCAATAGTTTGAGGAAAGTCCTCGGAAGAAGAGACTTTGAACTCGCAGCCCATTTTATGTATTTCTTCACTCGCCGGCTCGCCAAGGGGTGCACTAGCAATCTGGCTCAGTTGGGTCGGGGAATGCAAAATATGCAAGTAATATTTTTTTAGTACAGTTGCCTAAGTATTAGGGGTGTGCAAATTATATAACAGTGCAAATTATGTAAGTAAATACAGTAGTTAAGAAACCACAAATGTCCCCTGTGCTTTTCTTGGCTTAATTGTATGTCGATTTCATTAGTTGTGTATAAAAAAGAATGTATATAAAAATCGAGGGGACTGCCTGTGCTTCCAGGTTTATGCTGGCCTGCAAGATGAATCACCCTTTCAAAGCACCGTCTGAGGTAGCATTTGCCTTGCCCAATGTTGCCCACCTTTACTGCTTGGCCACTGACACTAGTAGCAGCAGAGACCTAGTA
Organism: Rhipicephalus annulatus; assembly: GCA_013436015.1. Taxonomy (NCBI): domain Eukaryota; kingdom Metazoa; phylum Arthropoda; class Arachnida; order Ixodida; family Ixodidae; genus Rhipicephalus; species Rhipicephalus annulatus. The sequence continues at coordinate 513,505 of WOVY01012378.1, forward strand.
GCAGAAGCCACAGCAGCAAAAAAAAAGCCATCGAAGCTTCCCACAATGTTTTCAGCGAACCTGGCAAGGCATTGGCTCATAACGATGGTGCAGAGGCACGGCACTCAGGCACTTTGTGCGTAGGGGTTTGTTTTGCGTCACCCAGGGAAAAGTCACGTCTGTTTCTTTGCTACAGCTCAAATTGCTTTGCATACACCGTCTGGGCGTTTGGCAATGTCACATGCGTGCGGCATTTCGTCGAACATATCGTCACAGCAAATTTTGTAAGCGTGCTTTACACGCTCACGTATGCTTTGCTGAAACTATCAATGCGATGCATTGCCAGAACTAATCGTGGAGGTCAGGAGTGCCTAGCTCATGAGGAGGTGAAGAGATCTCATGTGACAGCGAGCATTCGGAACTTATTCTACCTGCTTATTGTATTCTAGAACGGTTGAAAATGTCAATAGGAAGGGGGTTAACCGCAGTTTCACCCATTCCTGTGAAAGCAAGACTTCGAGCACAATGCGAAGAGGGCTATTGGCATTTCTATCACTTTACGCCGTTGTTGGAGGACATTTAAGCAAAGCTCAGGTGCTTTTCCTGGTCGAAAAATACTAATAATAAAATAGCCACACACTTTTCTGTTAACCGATGCAGCTACAACCAATAAGAAGGGTAAGCATTCTATTTTGCTTAAAAACTGGGTTAAGAAAAATCAGTTCTCGGTCCCTGGTATAGCATGGCAGCAGCAAGCACTGGACAAGTCAAGGTTGATTGGCTGAGCATGGGAGAGGCCTTTGCCCTGCGGTGGGCAGAGTCAGGTTGATGATGATGGTTATTATTATTGTTATTTTGCTTTGTAGGCTTTAGCTATTTTAAGAACTGCTACAAAACCATTGTACTGGGCTTGTGTGCCATTAGTGTTCAATTTTTGTTTGAAGGACGCTGAAATATTGCTTTAATGCTTAATCTCCAGCTTTGTGTTGAAGGAGCTTGTCGACACAGAGAAGCAGTATGTGACAGACCTTGGCTACGTTGTGGAGGTATGACATCTTTCTTTTTTATGCTGCTATTGTATAAGTTGTGCCAGAATGAACCAATTATCTCACTTGCGTTACAGGGATACATAGCTGTGATGCAGTCGGGGGAAGTGCCCATGCCAGAGGACTTGAAAAATGGCAAGGACAAAATCATATTCGGAAACATAGAAGCTATCTATGAATGGCACAGGGAGTAAGTATTTGTTCAGCTGCATCTAACAGTCATGCATTGTGTAACGTTTAAATAATCATTGTTGTTGCATTTTGTTTCTTTCCAGCCTGTTTTTAGCTGAGTTAGAAAAATGCCTAGAAGAGCCAGAACGTCTGGGTTTACTGTTTAGGCGCTATGAAAGGAGGCTCAACATGTACGTTGTCTACTGTCAGAACAAACCCAAGTCTGAATATATAGTTTCTGAATACATCGATACCTATTTTGAAGTAAGTGTTTATAACTTATTTTCTTGTGATATCATTTTTTGTCCTTTTAAAAATTTCTGGTGTCAGTTCAGTACAATAATGCATGCCGAACACTTGAAAATATTGTGGAACAAAAGCTGAATGATGCGGAGCAAGGACAAGTGGACCCATGGCATCTTACTTGCATGTCATTGTCCTTGCTTTTGTGTCGTGTTTTTTTTTAAAGCCACTGCTGTCATGCTTTTTAAAGTGGAGATTGCATAAAGATGTTACACCAAAACCTCGGTGATACGAATGTCGTGGGGTCGTCGAAAAAATGTCTATAATCTGTAATTTGTATTACCAGAAAACATGGAAAATTTGTATGCAACAAAAGAAAGCTGGCACATGTTCTCATTGATATTTGCTCAGTGTCGCAGTGATGTCATGAACAGCTCCGAATGATGGCCAGTAAAGTTTTTAGACGTCAGTGTTCATACTTCTAAGTACGCAGTGCATGTGCACGTGCGTAAATAATAAACTGAGATGCGTTATGACCTGCAACAGCCACTACAGTTAAACCTGGATATAACGAAACTGATAAATTCTTGGAAAAATTTGTTATAAAGGGGATTTCTTTATATGCAGGTTTGGTACAAAAATTCGAAAAATAAATGCACAAATCAAACAAAAGGAGGGACTGAAGGCAGAATTAACCCAAAACAATTATCTAGCGGTAACAAACTGTGTTATTATTGCTATAGCAATTCTATGGACACTCTAGGTGGGTTTTTGCCATTGCCGTTATGTTCCGTAATAAGTCTAAATTCATAACATGCCCCCGCGCATCGTAACATTTACAAATGAGGGGAAGTTGCTTGAGTAGCATCAATGCACTTTGATTTTAAGGTTGCATCGCGATCGCTGGCGCTCATGCTATTTGTGCAAGCATCAGCTGCGCTTTCAAGGCGAAGTAACTGTGTGAAAAGAGCACTTGTCCCCGAAGCGGCTGTATTTGCTTACATTACCATTTTGTAGAAGTTCGACACTATATGATGCAAAAGAGCTGGCTGCAAGTCTTACTTCATATAACATTACAATTTATTGCTCTTGCACTTATTCCATTGCACTGAACACGCCGTCGTGTTGTTCCCAGAACTAATTGGCTAATCGCAAAGGCTACGAGCCTGCGAACTCGCGGCGTGGCGCAAGACCGAAGCACGTGAGCAGTCGACCCTCGAAGGTCCGTTGTCCCTGTGGTCTCGGAATGCCTAATCTGATATCTCCTTGGTGGTGACGACACAGCTGTCCGCATTCAAAAAAAAAAAAGCAAAAAAAATGATCAATGCTCAACGTTGTCCGCAGCCATATCATGTGCACCCAGTGAAACCATGCACGTACACACGGCGTCGAAAACGAACAGCAAACGACATGGACACACACATGGATACCAAGGAAAACTATTCTTTGGCGTAGCACTGCCAACGCAAAAGTATTTTTTTGTTGTTGTTGTTTGAGGGACGCACATGCGCGCATGCTCCCGCAGCGCCAAGAACAATGGCAACGCCGGCCTGCCTCACGCTCACCTGCACGCAAAGACGAGCGCTTACTCTCGCCTAGTGCACCGTGCACGCCGCTGCCGCTTCGCACTTTATCGGGGGCGGGGCACTTGCTGAAGATGCATGTTTGTACTAAAATGCCGAAATCTGGGGCCAAATTTCTAGACTGTCTGTGGGGAAAATTCATTGTATTAAGGTTGTGTCTTGCTATTACTTTGTTGCATAGCGGTCGCAAATACATGCTCTTCTATGGAGCAACGGTGGGGAGTAGAAGAAACTTCATTATATCAAGGTTTGTTATAAGCAGGTTTAACTGTAGCTGCTTCCTAATCTTGTACATTTTTCCCCATGACAACAGAGTACTGCAAAGAAATTTACTGAAGTGCTGTGTGTGCAATAGATCAAGGCCAGAAAATTTTAGAACTGCTGTTCTTTGTTCCTTTGTTCTTACCGGGGTGGTGTTGGGGGCTGTTTTTTGGGAGATAAAGCTGTGCCTGCATAATCAAGACACTTGCTGAAAATGTGTAACTCTCCTGTGCAAATCGTAGGGTGGGCAGATGTGTGCATCTCCAACACCCATGCATGTTGCCGTTGTGAGAACTAGCTGCTTCACCAAGAACGTCTGTTATTTCCTTCAGTCCTTCCTCGTATCACCGAGTTTTTACTGTATATTGCATATGACATGAAGAGTACTGATACATTAAAATTCAGTGCTTAAAAAATATATGTTGATTGAAATACAATGCTTAAAATACCTTATGTCAGATATTCTTTTGTATTACATACTCATATTGGCAAGTAACATTCTAGTTTTGCTTCATGATATATCTTCTAAATCAGTACATTCATCTTTATTGTATTAAGACTGAGCTGTAAGTGAGAAATGTTCACAAAGCGTTCATATTTAACTATTTAATATATATATATATATACAAATTTTATTGGTGAAGTAACTGTGAAAACAACTTTATAGGATAGGCAGGCACTAGCAGGTGATAAAGCATCGCTGAAATAATAATTTAAATGAAATCAAATGCCTAGGTGTACGCATGTTCAGTACAGTAAAATGTGGTAAAGAAATGGCATAGGTGGCTTAAAATTTTTCATTTAATACTCTCTTTATTATTTTTTGTTACTTTTATTCAAAAGAAATATTTCAGTTAACAAGTGCTCAATGTTTTATTAATTACTCATTGCTGTTTTTTCAAGTGTTAGTTTTTTTTAATAATTGCCTTAAGTCTGTTATACAGTATTCGACGAGCGCCTGTGATGCAAGTGGCATATATTAGAGGGTTCACATCTTGTTGTCCTAGTATGCGTGTCATATTTTACTGCATCACTTTTTTTCTCACATTACTGCAATGAATGCTTTGATTTCAGGAAATCCGTCAGAAGTTAGGGCACAAGTTGCAACTGCCTGATTTGCTCATTAAGCCAGTTCAGCGCATCATGAAATATCAACTCCTTTTGAAGGTATACAGGCTCAAACAAATCTGAGTACTTTGTGGCAGAATCTGTCTCAGTTGCCACTGTGGGACACACTTGTCTTGTTTTTCTTTCGGCAGGACATACTGAAGTACACTGAACGGGCGCAGTTACATAAGGAGGCTGAGGACCTCCGAAAAGCCGTGCACATCATGCATGTTGTTCCAAAGGCAGCCAATGACATGATGAATGTGGGGAGGCTGCAAGGCTTTGACGTAGGTGTCCTTTATCAATGACCATTCTGTATTTTGCTATCCAAGCTTGCTAGTCCTGCCTTATAACTCGATGTTTTTTTTTTTTCTTCCAGGGCAAGATTACTGCCCAGGGTAAGCTGCTCCTTCAGGGGCTTCTTTTAGTGAGCGAGCCGTCGACGGGTGCCAAGTTTCGGGAACGTCAGGTGTTCCTCTTCGAGCAAATCATCATTTTAAGTGAAGCAGTTGGTGCAAAGACACCCTTTTCAAATCAAGCATACATCTACAAAAATCATTTGCAGGTGGGTATTTAAAAAAATCGAACTCACTTGTCTTTTCAAAGAAATCATGCATAGTTATTGCTATTTGGTATACAGAATCTGCTGATACACGGGCTAAAAAAATGATATGAAATGATATGATATGATTTTACATGCTTTGCATACTGGGGACATACAAATTTTGTAGGGCAGTTAAGTGCCTCAAGTAGCTAGAATGTGGTTTTCTCTTTTAAGCTGTTGAAAAAGGTCTTACCTTTACATCTAAGGGACACTTTCTTTTGGTCATTCACTGCTATGGCCTTGCAGTTCTTTATGCATATTTGAATAGTAGTAATAAAGCAGCTTAAAAAAAACACTGTGAAAGATCAAGAGGTGTAGGATAAAGCATGTGCAATTTTTTCAGCTCATTCAGTAAGCCTGGGCTTAAAGTTTCTTGGATCGAGCACACTTTGTTTAGTTTTTCTTAAGTAATCGAGTCATACCGCAACAGAATGAGTGAAGGGATGTACTTTTGCAGATGTGCTGTTATATGCTATTGCTGTTATTCTTTAAAGGTTGCATTCGTGGGGCAGGGCACACTGCATTTAATGGATTACTGACAAAAAATTTTTGTCTTGCTTAGCGTATCGACTAGCGACTAACTTGATAAGTCACCACCAGCTTATCAAGTCGCCAGCTTATCAAGTGCGCTACAAATAAGTAATTTTATTGCATTTTAATATTCTATGATCAGAGTTAACTTCATCAGCTCAGCACCCTTGTCACTGAAACATTTATGGGGCACTCTGTAGGACATGAGGGAAGAGATGCTAAAATGGCTAGTTTATATTCTTTGAAAAGGAAGAGCAGAGGAACTGGCCAAGGTGCAGAAATAGTTTTTTTTAAATAGAGCATCCACATGGCACACAGCCCTGGGATATTTGCAAAACATGATCACCACTGCCTTCTTTACGAATGTATGAAAAGCAGTGGTGATCACATTTTGCAAGCTTGTTTGGCAAGTGTAAAGAAAAGGTCTGGGCCTTCTACTGACTGTTTAATACCCCTGTCACGCTGGAAGTGTTAATGTCACTGGATTCAAATGTTATCGGTGCAATGAATGCCATTCAATGCGTGGTGGTGCTAGACAGGAAAAAGTAATGTCATTCGTTTGTGGTATTGATGTCGATAATTAAAAAAAATGGCTGGAAAAGTTGAGGTAGGTAACGGTACATTGGTAGAAAAAAGAAGATATTTATTTCAAAAGACATCTGAGAAGTTGCTTCGCTAAACAAACACACATACAAATTTTATATTGCCATCGTAAGCAAAGAAGATGCAGTTGAAGAGTAGTCACAGCCAATAGAATTATTGATGAAATGAACACAAGCAACGTGGCTGACATGCAGAGCTGCTGAACAACAAAACTAAGCTGCGGCAAGTAATGCATTTAGTAGCTTAGTTTTTGGCGTTCCGAAAAATGTGCACAAGCCAGACTAAGATATCTGATCACGAGATAAAAGAAGAATCAAGACGCAACTTATTTAATCTGTGCATGTAAAACAAGGCAAAATGCGTTCGCTAAGGCATGCACAGCGTGACAGGGAAATTAAAAAAAAATTGGAAAAGAAACAAACCATGTATATTGAGGTTTTATAGAACGCGAAGTAATAGATGCACACGTGGTATAGTTTGCCGTTCAACCGCACACTCACAGAAACCCAAAGCATTCAGCGTTTGTTTGCTTTAAAACACAGTTTCACATGCGTTCATGCAGGAAAACAGCTCGTAATGAAACTGCCATAGCCTAATGAGAGCAGACATCTCTGCCTGGGTTTATTGCACTCGTGAAGCTTATGCCATCGCTGCATACACTTGCATACACTTGCATACACTTGCATACACATGCACAAAAGCGTCTGCTTGTTCACACATTATGGCCGACAGCGCCGGCAGCCTGTCACCACTGAGGTTAAAAGTAAAAGCACTTTGTGAGAGCCTTCTATATACCTGTCCTTGTTAACATGTGAGACGGCTTAAAAAAGCAACGTTAGAAGCATGTTTACATGAATGCAGGTGAAACTAAAAATGCCAAATTCCACTTTTTAAATAGTCTCTTGGGTCGACAGTATACATTCAATTTGACTACAACGGCAATTGTGTTTCTAGAACTCATTTGATTGCTTCAGTCATTCGATTCTAATGACATTATATTTCACTGTGTAGCAGTTGCATGTCATTAGATGCAAATATCATTCCATTCTAATGACATTAAATGTTCAGTGTGACAGGGGTATAACATGAGGAGACAACTAGACAGCTCTGCTGCATATACGTTGCAGTGCATGCAGTCATAACAATAAATGGAGAACATCTTCCGTGCAAACATTTTTCTATATTGGGGCAAGGGCAGGTGTTTCATAGCAGATTTTGTTCAATATACATAAAGTATAACGAAATGTGCTCAATTGATTGCAGTTTCATTCAAGCATAAAGTTTCAAGGCACTTTTGGTATTGAGTTTTATTGCCATCATTTTTCTTTTTTATCCTGTTGACCAATTCTGGGGCCGAAGAGCTATTTAAAAATAGCATAGCCCAGTGTGCAGGACAATAAAGAAATACTAACACAAAATTTTGAAGGCAAAATAACTTGTAGGATACATTTGTGTAGGCACACATGCATCATCTATGAAATATCAGCGGTAATGTAGCCTGGACCATTTTTAAAATGAATTTTAAAGAGCATGTTACGTTACTGTATGCAAAACATGTTTTTGGTTTGAAACAGCCACCCGCCGCAGTGGTTTAATAATTATGGTGCTGCAGGTCACGGGATCGAATCCCGACCACGGCGACCGCATTTTTGATGGCGGTGGAAATGCTCGAGACCTGTGTACTTGGATTTGGTTGCACTTTAAAGAACACCAGGTGGTCGAAATTTCCGGAGCCCTCCTCTACAACATTCTTCATGATCATATCATGGTTTCGGGGCGTTAAACCTCATCAAGTATTATTATATTGAAACAGCCAACTGCACCCACGTCCTTGGGATCGTTCCCGCAGGGGCGCCTGCGCAAGTAGGCGTTTGGTGTGTAGCGACACCACGGACCCGAGCTAACGGGGGAGTTTTGACTCCCTCCCACGCCTAGCCGTGCGTGGCTTTGCCGTGTCCGGGGAAAATGGGATCCTGGGGGTTGAGCTGATGCTGGGTGATTGGACCTTTAAGGCCCCCCGCAGAGGCAACACACCCCTTTGGCCCCGGCTTCACGTAGACGGCACTCCTGGGCTGACCCACCCAGGGGAAATCGGCAGTCGCCTTTTCCTATCTCCCTCCTCTGTCATCTTTGCCTTTATCTCTTATTTTTTATCTATCCTGTCATCTCCTATCTTCCGTTTACTTCCAAATTTTCTGGCGGCAAGGGTTAACCTTGTGTAGTTACCCAACCTTGGGTAGTTATATCTGGTTATAGCGGCAATGTATGACTGGCGCCTTCAAGTGTTCTACCTTGTAGCATCCCCCTGTTGGGCTCGGTGGTGGGTGGTCACCATCGCCGCCGAACATGAAATACACCACATGGCAAAATCTTTCCCCCTTCTCAATGATCGGTCCCTGAAAAGGAACCGCACCGATGAAAGCTCCAAATGAACCGGAAGCGATTGTGACCACTTCCCACACTTTCTAGTCATAGACTCTATGGCAGATAACGTCTCTGTTGCAGGACTGTCGGTTTTCCTGATAGCTAAAACCCTTGATAACCTAATAGGCAAAAAGTACGACGCAAAGAAACTGTCATCTGGTGATCTTCTTGTTGAAGTAAGCCAGAAACAGCATGCAAACACCCTCCTTAAACAGAAGCAGTTTGCCCACTTGGACGTGTCTATCACCCCCCCATCACAGTCTTAACACTGTTCAAGGCGTCATTTCACAACGTGATCTGATGCGAGAAACTGAAGCTGACCTCCTTGAAGGCTTTCAAGAGCAAGGCGTAGTCGCCATCCGTCGGATAACCATCAGACGAAACAACGAAGAAGTGGTGACGCCTCATATAGTACTAACATTTCACCGCTCCATCCTGCCAGAATCCGTGAAAGCTGCGTTCCTTCACTTCAAAGTCCGCCCCTACATACCCAACCCTACAAGGTGCTATAAATACCAGAAATACGGACATGGGTCGAACACGTGTTGCGGAAAACAAACATGTGCAAAGTGTGGTGATCATGAGCACCCAACGGAGAGCTGTACTTCCACGCAAAGAGTGCCCTAACTGTCACGAGCCGCACGCAGCGTACTCGCGGACATGGGAAATTTTCAAAAAGGAAAAGGAAATCATCCAGATAAAAGTAATGGAAAACATCACATTCTCTGAAGCCCGCGAGAAGGTGTTGCTCTTCTCCGGAAGAACGTACGCTGACGCAGCGCGCCGGGGGGCCGGGCGTCGTCTAGCAACGGTGGGCACGCAGTACAGCTTTGCTGATGCGTGCACATCTCGGCCCCGCACCAAGCAGCCACAGGCTGCACCAACGTTCGAAGTCCCGCAGGTCCACCTCCATCAGACCTCAGAGACAAAACAGACAATCCAAACCCCACAGGTCAACCTCTGTGTGACCTCGGGGACGATGCAGACAACTGAGAGGGCACCTGTCCCTCTTGACAAACCTCCGTCAGCCTCCGAGTGTTCACAGGGGCAATGGATGTGACACCGGCGTCCTCAGTGTCTCCAATGCTCACGGAATCCATCCTAGTGAAGCGGAGCCCAACAGAACGCCTCAGAGGGAAGAAACACCCTCCAGTCTAGGCGCCTGACAAACGCGGCGAAGTCTGAATAACCCTCCTACCTTTCTTCCTTCTTAAAAATGGCTGCCGAGAGTATCATCTACTGGAACTGCTGAGGTCTACTGAAGAACCTGGATGACATTTATGAAATACTTGTTGAACACCAACCTAACATACTTTGCCTGCAGGAGACACACTTAAACTCAACACACACTAACTTTCTAAGAAGATATGCGGTATACCGAAAGGACAGGCATGGCACTGCCCATTCATCCGGCGGTGTCGCTATCGTGGTGCAGAAAGCACTCCCGTCTGAAAACCTCACTCTTGTTGCCCATTTAGAGGCAGTGGCAATACGAACCCTTATCTTTGGGCGAATAACAACGGTGTGCTCATTATATATCCCTCCAGACTACCACCTGTCTACTAAAGAGTTTGAAACTCTAGTCGACCAGCTCCCGCATCCATTCCTCTTGGTTGGAGATTTTAATGCGCACAACCCCCTATTGGGATGCAGAAGAACAGATTCTCGAGGCTCCTTAATCGAAAACTTCCTCTTGTACTCCGGCTCCTGTATATTTAACAAAAAAGAACCAACGTACTTTAACGCATCGTGCAACTCATACACAGCCATAGATCTTGCTATTGGCTCCCCTTCACTCATGGCAACCACAGACTGGTCTGTTATTCATAACCTCTATGGAAGTGATCATTTTCCTGTCTACTTAAAACACACAGGAAAGACAAGTAAGATGACTACAAATGTATTCAGGTTTAGAGAACAGGATGCTGACTGGACAAAATTCCGAGAACTTACAGAACTGTCGCGTTCTTCTATTGAAAACCTAGACATTGATGACTGTGAAGCATTGGTCGTACTTCATATCATACAGGCCGCAGAGCGATCGATCCCACAGACATCTGACAAGACTCGAAACAAACGACAGCCCTGGTGGAATGCGGAGTGCAAAAAAGCTCGCGAGAACCAAAACAAAGCTTGGTCGAAACTTCACAGGTACCCGACAGCTGACAACCTGGTGAATTTCAAGCGTGCAAAAGCAAATGGCAGGCGTATCCGACGAGAATCAGAGGCAGAGCTGGCAGTCCTTTCTCTCGTCAGTTAACTCCTACACTGATACGCATAGGGTGTACAACCGAGTAAGAGCACTTCAAGGGCACAACATTCATCCAGTCCCTCTCGTCAGTACTGCTGGTGATACGCTGGAACACCAGGCAGATGCCATAGGCCAACACTTTGAGTATATCTTCAGCTCAGCACATTATACAGACTCCTTTAAACGATGCAAGCTTGCTGAGGAATGTAAGGCTATCTGCGATAGAAGGCCATTTGCTGGAGGCTACAATACTCTGTTTACCATTGACGAATTGAAGGCAGTGCTGGCAACATGTGGCAACTCAGCTGCAGGCCAAGACAAGATTACATATGGCATGCTGAAACACTTACACGAACACACGCTTGATGTCATTCTCTTACTGTTCAACAGCGTATAGTCCTCTGGGCGTCTACCCAAGGCCTGGAAAGAGGCAGTTATAATACCTATCCTCAAACAAGGAAAAGAAGCCACACTTGTCGCTAGTTATAGGCCTATCACCCTGACTAGCTGCTTGTGCAAGGTATTTGAAAAAATGGTAAACCACCGCCTTATGTATTACCTTGAATATAATGGCCTCCTTGACCGTCGTCAAGCTGGATTCAGATCAGGCCGGTCTACAGCTGACCAACTCGTAGCATTCGAATCCTACGTCAGGGATGCCTTCGTTCACAAACAACACTGCCTTTCTGTATTTTTCGACTTGGAGAAGGCTTATGACACGACATGGCGTTATGTCATTCTCCGTGACTTGCAATCTCTTGGAGTGTTAGGGAACATGCTGAATACAATTCAAAGCTACCTCTCTGAACGTACGTTCGTGGTTCGTGTTAGAAATGTCCTTTCAAGGCGATTTACGCAGGAAAATGGTGTCCCCCAAGGTGGCGTACTTAGTTGCACACTATTCATCGTAAAAATGAACTCCATAAACACTATACTGCCTAAAACAATTTCCTACTCTGTACATGTGGATGACATTCAGATCAGCTTCAAATCGTGCAACATAGCCATCTGCGAACGTCAGATTCAGTTGGCAGTAAATAAGCTCTCAAGCTGGGCAGACAAAATTGGTTTTAAGTTTAACTGTGACAAGACTGTCTGCCTACTCTTTTCAAAACTACGTGGCATAAGGCCGTCCCCCAACATTTCAATGAACGGACACACCATTGCTACTAAGAAGGGTCATAAATTTCTAGGTGTTGTGATGGATGAAAAGCTCAGCTTTGTCCCACACATCAAGCAGCTGCGACTGAAATGCTTGAAAACCTTGAACTTGCTCAAGATTCTTTCGCATCAGTCATGGGGTACAGATCGTGACTGTCTATTAAAGCTTCTCAGTACTGTAGTGCTCTTACGTATTGATTATGACTTGGTTGTGTACGAATCAGCATCGAGATCCGCACTTAAGGTACTCGACCCAGTGCATCACCATGGGCTTCGTCTGGCTAGTGGCGCTTTCCGAACCAGCCCAATAGCCAGCCTGTACGTTGAGACAGATCGGTGGTCATTAGAACGACGACGGCAGTTCACAAGCATCAAGTATGCAACCAAGGTGCTCTCTCATGTCGACCGCCCATCTCGCAAGCTATTGCAGGATACATCAAATGCCCACCTGTTCTTGAGGCGACCATCAGCTACGCCAACGTATCCCATCAGAGTGGCCTCACACTTTGAAAATCTTAATATACCCGTCTCCAATCTTCAACTAAGTTCCCACAAGGACACTGGGGCACCATGGGAAATGCGAGCTATCAATTGCGACTTGTCATTTCTAGAGGTAGGAAAGCATGGCCTCCCAGTCGCAATCGATCAGCATTTCATGTACTTGCAGTCAAAATACAGGTGTGCTGAGTACTACACCGATGCTTCTAAGTCCTCGGCCGTCGCATGTGCTGCATACGGCCCAGCGTACTCTGAATCTGCAACAATGAATGAACATACCAGCATATTTACTGCTGAGTGCTATGGCATACTGCTAGTTATAAGGCACATCTTAAAGAAGAAAGAACCAGCCTCCATAATAAACACAGATTCCCTCAGTGCAGTGACTGCGTTGTCTTCCGCAAAGACACATAAAAATCCAGTGACTAATACCCTTCTAAACTGCCTCATGTCAGCCTACAGATCCAAGCTTAAAATCGCGCTATGCTGGATTCCGGGACACTGCAACATAGATGGCAATGAGGCAGCGGACCGACTTGCGAAGCCCGCTGCACTCCGCCCAACAGTAGACGTAGTCGTCATTCCATATGAGGACTTGAGGCCGCTAACCAGAAACCGAATGCATAAGCAATGGCAAGAGAAATGGAATGCAACGATTGAAAACAAATTGCACACAGTAAAGCCAAGAATAGGTAGATATGCTCCTGAAAAACGTAACAGGCATCAAGAGGTTGCACTGAGCAGACTCAGGATCGGTCATACACATGCAACACACTCGCACCTTTTAAGCAACTCTCCTGCACCATGTTGTGAAAAATGTGGTGATGTGCTATCTGTCGTTCACGTTTTAATTATGTGCCCGTACCTTGAACCACAAAGACTGCATCACTTCCCAAAGCTATACAAATGCCACATACCGCCTCATCCTTTTATTTTTTCTTGGGGACGATCCCATGTTTCCCATAAAAGTAGTTTTTAAGTTCTTAGCTGATGTTGGATTCCTGCACTTAATTACGTATTCTCACTAATCTCAGCCCTCTCTCTATCCTGAGAGAAATGTCATGCAGCACGCTCTGCTTGTCCTGACAAGGACCACTGTCGCCACTGCGTGACTTTTTAAAACACATAGGTTTAGACCGTCTTCAACTCATCACACATATCATTACACTTAAGTTTAATCCCTATAGCCCACTCTTTTATTCTTGCCACCTTGAGATTTTTTTCTATAATTGAACCAACGAAAAACCCTGTGTTTGACGCTCTTTGGCCTGAGTTGCCCTTGCGCCTCTAAAATCTACCGTCATCATCATCATCATCATCCTTGCAATTAAGGGCTACGATCCTTGTGAGCACTCTCTCTTAGCAGACCTTTTCAACAGAATGAGGGGCAGACCTGCACGGTAGAACAAAGGCTGACATCCTTGCCTAGGCAGTGCATGTTTGGGGGTTCACTCATGTTCGCAACATCTCGGAAGGAATTACAGCAGCACCAGGAAGCCTCTGTGCAAAAACAGTTGCCAAGGCGGTTGTTATGTGCTCAAGGTTTTGTGTGCTCAGGTAGCCAGCTATGTTTCCATGAAAACCACACTGGGTTCTGCCTCGCTTAGCATGCTTAGAAACCAAAACTGTGCCTGGTCGCCATAAAATCATCTCCAAATAATTAGCTGTTGCATGCCTGAGAAAATGAGCTTTCCAGCTGTGATAACGTGTCGTTGGCTACTCATTGCAAGAGAAAAACTGGATGCGAAACTTTGTGTCGGGGCTCCTTTAGGTATGCAGATACTGTTTTTGCTATTTATGGATTTTTAGGCATGATCTGTCTCTTGCACATTGGAAAGAATTGGGGATTCCAAAAGGCAGTGAAAACAAGATGATATTTCTTAGGGCTCTAAATATTGTGATGAACATGCCCTGGTTAACTCAATTGGTAAAGCGACTGCCCCAGAAATATCCTAGGTTTGAACCCCAGAACAAAACTAATCATTTGGCAACTAAGAAGCTATCTTTCTCAGAAACCTGTTTGGATTTTCTTGTGACTTGCTGCTTTAAATGGGTGGTTGTCAGTTTTCCTTTTTTAACCCTTCCACCACCTCGTCAAATTTCACAGCACTGATTTGCAATACTCTACAACACTCCACTTTGTAAAAATATTGTCATTGTATCTTAGCAAAAGAACTAGCCACCTTATATACGAAGTGTCTCTTGTCGAGAAGGGTACCAGATTCTTGGAAGAATGCCGACATCATTTTAATTCATAAGAAAGAGACGTCAAGTACTTGAACATTTACAGGCTGATCAGCTTGCTGTCCATTTTCTACAAACTATGTTCAAAAATAATAGCTAATAGAATTAGAAGTTCAGTCAACCAAAGGACTAAGCAGGATTTCGTACAGGCTACTCCACAGTAGACCATATTCATACTATCAATTAGGTAATAGAGAAATGCATGGAATACAACCAACCTCTATACATAGCTTTATAGATACGAGAAGGCATTCTGTCGAGGCATCAGCAGTAATGCAGGCACTGCGAAATCAGGGTATCGAAGAAGCCTACATAAACATACTGGAAGAAATCTACAATCTACAGTGGATCTACAGCCAGAATAGTTCTCCATATAAAAAGCGACAGAAGCCCAATAAGGAAGGGTGTAAGGCAGGGAGACTAAGGCTATTCACCGCGTGTTTACAGGAGGTTTTCAGGACCCTATATTGGGAAGAGTTGGGAATAAGAGTTAATGGAGAGTATCTTAGTAACCTGTGATTCGCTGATGACATTGCCTTGATGAGTAACTTAAGGGACGAATTACAGCTTATGATTACTGAACTGGACACGGAAAGCAGAAAAGTAGGTCTGAAAATTAATATCCACAAAACTAAAGTAATGTACAACAGTCTTGGCAGAAAACAGCACTTTGCAATTGGTGGAGAGGTGCTGGAAGTCGCAAAGGAGTGCTGGAAGTTGTAAAAGAATTTGTCTACTTAGGACAGGTAGTAACTGCGGAGCCGAACCGTGAGAGTTGGGTAACTTGAAGAATAAGGGTGGGGTGGATCACATTTGGCAAGCATTCCCGAATTATGAATCAGAATGGCAATCTGCCACTAACCCTCCAGAGGAAGGTATATAACAGCAAGTATTTACCTGCGGAGCAGAAACCTGGAGGCTTACAAAGAGGGTTCAGCTTAAATTGAGGACAACGCAGCGACCGATGGAAAGGCAAATGATAGATGTAACCTTAAGAGACAAGAAGAGAGCTGTGGGAGTTGAGGCTAGCCCACTGTCATTGCGCGGGTTTTGTTGCCATTCTCATATCCAAACATCACTCTCCCTTCCTCCGTGGTCTGTCGGCACTGGAGGAGTGAGAGTGTTGTTGACCCCTCTCACCCAGATGTTGACCGATGCGTTGCGCTCGAGTCTCTCGGGGTGTTTCGAGCGTGCGTTTCGGGAGTCAGAGAAAGACCCCTCTGGACATCGAAGGGTGAACATGCGTTTTTTTTTTTCGGTGGCTTCTTTTGTTTTGAGCTAGCTCGGACTCATCAACGGTGCCTTGCGCCCGCAGTAAGCACTTACCTTTTGTTGCCCCTTCCGAACGCTAGGCTGAAGAGTGGTGCGGTGTCCTTGCGCGTGATCATACTACGCCGACCCGTACCCCTGGAAGTCAATGGGAGTGGAGTTTGCCCTCGCTGGAGCGATCAGCTCTGAGGTCACAGATCGTGAGAGCACGCAGCATAGTCACGAGGGCTCATTTTCTCTCAGGGGCGTGTCACTGTGAATTCCTTTTGCCCACGGAGACGTGCTCATGACACCCTTGGTGTTGTAATTTTCGCCCGTGGCATGGATAACCCTCGTTTGCTTTCCCGCCGCCTTTTGTAGTGGGCGCTGTATGGCGTTGTTTGGTGTTGCCGCAGGCACTAAAGTGTTGCGACTTCTTTGAGAGCAGTACTGTGTACTTCCCCGCTGCGCTCGGCGCCTTGGCTCTCCAAAAGCGCATGTGCAGCAGGGTTAGTCACGCGAGACGACAGTGATCGGGGCCATGCGGCTCGTTAAGACTGAACCCATGCTAGTGGCCGCACTCCTTCAAGATATGCTGTGCACTACAGAGCAGAGTGGGTCAGCGAACAAACCGGGGCAAGGATATCATAGTTGAAATCAAGAAGAAATTGACATTGGCGGGGCGCCACGCCGCGGTGGTCTAGTGGCTAAGGTACTCGGCTGCTGACCCGCAGGTCGCGGGATCGAATCTCGGCTGTGGTGGCTGCATTTTCGATGGCGGCGAAAATGCTGTAGGCCCGTGTTCTCAGATTTGAGTGCACAATAAAGAACCCCAAGTGGTCGAAATTTTCGGAGCCCTCGACTACGGTGTCTCTCAGAATCATATGGTGGTTTTGGGACGTTAAACCCTACATATTGTAGCGATGTTGAAGGACTCGGGCGGTATAATAAAACGTATTTAATAAAAGGGTGAACCTGTGTCCACAACTCAATGTGACTATGGTCATAGAATGTGTCCGTCGAACACCAAAGATGTCCTTCTACTGCCTTCTTCTTCCTTTCCCAAGAGAAGTCCCAAGCGCGTGACGCTCATCAGCCGGGTCCAGCTGGGTGCTCGTGCCATCATCGTCTCTGCGCAACACAAGACGGCATGCGGTGATAGGCGCGTTGTTTGAATGCAGGCAAGATGTCGCGGCATAATCCCCCTCCTCATACGCATCGTCCCAATGCGTCAGGCTGTGAATAGATTCCTGGCAGGCGTCACTGGTTTTCTGACGATCTTTCATTGTAAGGCTTCATTCGAACTGCATGTACAATCTCTGTAAGGTTGCGGCGTTTTGAGCTTCCATGTATAGCGAATCTGACTTGGTACTTTACATCGCTTACACAATTGAGTACTTCGTAAGGCCCGAATTATCAGCTAAGAAGTTTTTCAGGAAGTCCACGGCGATGCACTGTGGTCCATATCCATACTTTGTCACTGGGCTGATAATGCGCTTCAGTACGACGCTGATTGTACCGGTAGGGGTCTATACGCTGTTGGCGGCGTATTCTGTATCTCGCCATCTGCTGTGCTTCCTTGGCTCTTTGCAAGAAGTTGTCTAGGTCAGGTGGATTGCCGCTTTCATAATTCAGTGGCAACATGGCATCCAGTGGAGTGGCGACTGTTCGGCCGAATACAAGTTCGAATGGTGTCAATCGCGTTGTTTCTTGAACGGCTGTATTATATGCGAACGTGATGTTGGGCAATATTTCATCCCACAGTTTATGTTCAACGTCGACATACATTGAAAGCATATCACTCAGAGTTCTGTTCAGGCACTCCGTTAGGCCATTTGTTTGAGCATGGTATGCCGTAGTTCTCTGGTCTGTATGGGTCATTCGCATTAGACATTTCAATAGGTCTGCAGTAAAAGCTGTGCCACGATCTTTAATTACAACGCTAGGTGCACCATGCCTGAGGACTATGTTGTTGATGAAGAACTTGGCAACTTCAAGAGCTGTTGCACTGTACAGCGAGTCAGTCTCAGCGTAACGAGTGAGATAGTCCGTGGCTACGACTATCCACTTCTTGCGTGCAGTCGATGTCAGAAACGGCCTAGGAGATCCATACCGACTTGTTGGAATGGGGCATTGAGCGGTTCTATTGGCTGGATGAGGCCTGCTGGTTTCACGGATGGAGTTTTACGTCTTTGACACTCACGGCAAGTTTTCACATAGTGCTGAACTGATGCTAACAGCTTTGGCTAGTAATATTTTAGATGAATTCTGGCAAATGTATGGCTGACACCCATATGTCGAGGGTGTTATCAAAGGGTGTTATCAAAGGGTGTTATCAAAGGGTGTTATCTTTCTTTTTAACAAGCACTATAGGAGACGCCCATGGACTGCTGGAAGGCTGGATCACGTCATCTGAAAGCATCTCCTCCACTTGTTTCTTGATGATGTCTCTTTCCTTTTGTGATACTCGATATGGGTGCTGGCAAATCGGTCTCATGGCTTCTTCTGTTATAATCCTGTGTTTTGCAATAGCTGTGCATCACACCTTAGAGGATGTTGAAAAGCAGTCCGAAAATTCTTTTATAAGGGCAAACAATCGTTTCTTTTGACATTCTGGGAGCCTATGGTTTATGTTAACTGATGCGTCGACGTTGCAGGTCTCTTGTGGAGTGGTTGGCGTTGTCGCTAAGCTGCATAGTTCGGTCGTCATGCTGAACTCGTGGAAATAGACGATAGCCATACCTTGCGCGATGTGCTGACATTTATTTTTCCAAAATTCGTAAGAAGGACAACTGAGTGGCCATTCGTTAAGTGAACAAGACCATTCGCCACGCAAATTCCTTTGTTTAAAAAGAGCCCTACATTTTCATCCGCTATTCCTTCATGGTCGCAAAATGCCTTATTTTCGACAAGCACCATTACACTACAGCGTGGTGACTCTGTGATGTCATCATCAACAACGCGCAAAGCAGTAAGACGTCGCCTTTCCGAGTCCTCCACCGACATAGCTTGTTCGGTCGAAAACGTTACACTGGATCTGCGCAGATTAATCATGGCTCCATTGGCTTGCAGAAAATCAATTCCTAATATAAGCTCCCTTGAACATTCCGGCAGTATGATGAAGTCAGCAACGTAAGTAAAGCCTCATATTTCGAGCCTTGAGGTGCATCTGCCAAGCGGCGTAATAGTGTGGCCACCTGCCGTGTGTATCTGTGCCCCACTCCATTTCGTCGCAACCTTTTCTGGTTTCTTTGCCAATTTGTGACTCATTACCGAATAATCAGCGCCGGCGTCAACTAAAGCATTCAGCTCGTATCCATCTATTTTCAACCGCAAATCTGAAGTTATCTTCACACTGCTGCGCTTGTCCCCTGTAAACATAGCATCGTCACCTTAAAACCGTGATGGAGGATCTTCGCAACTGTAGTTATCAGCGGCCTCACCTTCACAGGTCGCTTGCTTCAGTTTTGCGGGTGTGGGCTTGTAGAACAGTGCCCAGGCCGTGCGGAAGAAGCACGTGGGCTGGGTGATCGGAAACGCCTGGGCGACGGGGATCTTGGCTGATGTTGGCCGGGAGTGAGTGGGCTCTGGCGCGTGGACAGGTACTCTTCGATCTCCGCTGGCCGTTCACCGTTTCGAGGGCATGGTGCATACAACGGGGAAAGCCCCTTGATCTTGCCTGTCGGTAAGGGAATAACCTATACAGGTGACCAGCTTCCCCACAGTCACTTTTCCGGGGCCTTTGATCCACGTAGCAAGCTACACTACGGACTCGTGGCAGATAGGTAGCCGTCGGTTTTAGTGGACGAGGTGCGCTGCGTACCGTCTGTGGGTAAGGAGCGGCCATCGCAACTGCTGCATTGCTGTGCGCCACGGGTTGTCTGAGTATTTCAGAGTACGTTGGGATGTGTTGGATCAGCTGTGGCTCATGCTCCGGCTTGCTTATTATCTGCCTCAGTTCATCTCGTACTACGTCGACGACAGACAGTGTTGCTGTAGTGTGAGGTGCTTGCAACTTGCTGAGCTCTTCCCTGATCACCGACCTGATGAGTTCTCGCAGGGCGTCCATATCACTTCACTGGCCTCCAGAGAAGACATTGGCAGGTGCGTAGTTTATGCCCCGATTGTACTGTCAAGCCCGCTCTAGCGTTTTCTCGATGGCTGTCGCTTCTGTATGAAACTCCACAACTGTTCATGGTGGGTTGCGGACGAGAACAGCGAATAGCTCTTGCTTCACCACACGCATGAGGTGGCGCAGCTTCTTATCTTCAGTCATATGAGAATCTGCGCGCTTGAACAGGCGGATCATGTCCTCGATGTACATTGCGACACTTTCGTTGGTGAGTTGGTTTCTGGTTTCAAGCGCAGCCTGTGCCTTTTCTTTGCGATCCGTGCTGGCATAAGTTGCCAGAGCTTGTCGCCGAAATTCATCCCAGGTAGTAAAGGAGGTTTCATGGTTCTCATACCACGTCTTTGCAAAATCCTCCAAAGCGAAGTATACGCGGTGGAGCTTCTCTCTCTCGTCCCAACCGTTCAAACTTGCCACTCTCTCAAAGAGGTTCAGCCAATCTTCTACATCTTTATACGCCCCGCCGCGGTGGTCTAGTGGCTAAGGCACTCGGCTGCTGACCCGCAGGGCGCGGGTTCAAATCCCGGCTGCGGCGGCTGCATTTCCGATGGAGGCGGAAATGTTGTAGGCCCGTGTGCTCAGATTTGGGTGCACGTTAAAGAACCCCAGGTGGTCTAAATTTCCGGAGCCCTCCACTACGGCGTCTCTCATAATCATATAGTGGTTTTGGGACGTTAAACCCCACATATCAATCAAATCTTTATACAAGTCGCCATGAAATACTGGTGGCTGGTGAGGCTGATTGAAAGTTACTATGGTCGTAGAACGTGTTCATCAAACATCAAAGATGTCCTTCCGCTGCCTTCTTCTTCCTTTCCCAAGAGAAGTCCCAAGCACGTGGCACACATCAGCCGGGTCTAGCTGGGTGCTCGTGCTATTATCGTCTCTGCGCAACACAAGACGGCGCGCATGTGTGTCCCTGTGCGCGTGGTTTGAAGGCAGGCAAGATGTCACGGCAATATCAATCAATCAATCGACATGGGCCAGGCACATGGGACGTAGGCAGGATAATCGCTGGTCATCAAGGGTAACTGACTGGATTCTCAGAGAAGGCAAATGCACGAAGGGGAGACAGTAAGTTAGGTGGGCCATTGAGAATAAAAAGTTCGCAGGTATAACATGGCAGCAAAAAGCACAAGACCAGGTTGATTGGCGAATCATGGGAGAGGCCTTTGCGCTGCAGTGGCCGTAGTCAGGCTGATGATGATGCTGAAAATGGAATGGTTTCATGCATATTAGATCCAGTTGAAGCTTTGCTCACATAAAATGGACTGAAAAAGTTTTAACTGCTTCGTATGACGTTGTTTTGCTTGTTTTAAGCTTTAACATGTTGACTGCTTTTGTTTTTTCCACTGAAAATTAACACATAGTCTTTTTATTGGCCATCAGGTGAACAAGATGTCACTCATTGAACATACGGAAGATGGTGACCCACTCAAGTTTACGCTGTGTTCTAAAGACCCACATCAGGAAGGTGTTTCCTTTATCATTCAGACACCTTCTATGGAAGCTCGTAACAAATGGGTCTCAAATATTCGGGCCATACTGGAAACCCAACTAGACTTCCTTAGAGGTATGGCTTTATCATTCTTTCCTGTTCCATACTTGAACCATTTTTTATGATAACTGTAAAAACACTGTGTATTCAGATTGATTTGGATGCACATTAAGAGACACTGGTGTTAAAATGCAGTTTTCCACTTTGGCATGCCTCATAATTATATTATGCCATTGTTATGAGAAACTGCATAAATAATTGGTTCAAGCTGTCCACATATAATTTCTATATATTAGTTATATACTTAATCTTTTAAGTTTTAACACATGCATAGCTAATAAGCATAATTTCTCCTACTCTAGCCTTGAGTGTGGCTGTGCATGCGGCCAGGAGCTTCTACAACTTTTGTGCATGCGTGTGGGTTTGTGTGCATACGTGCGTGCATATGTAAATGAGGGGAGAGGCGATCAGAACCTCCCTACCCTAGCCCTGCTTACTGCACTAATGGAGCCACTTTTAGATGTACAGAAGGACTCGTACTAGAGTGGTCGAACAGTTGACCCGGATCACGCCAGAGCCTCCTTGAGCTCGTATGCAACATGGCCACTCGATATATTGTTGCTCTGTAGGCATGTTGGTTTCATCACAGACAGTGGTGACTGTATATAGTGCTTTCAGTTTTAGTTTCTGTGCATGTCAATTGTTCATTTGTATCGGTTTGCGAAAAGCATGTAAGGCTGCTTGCAGCAAACACTTTTGCTCAGAAGTTCGCATGCCGTTTTCCAGTTGACGAGGGTGGAAAGTTAAATCAGATTAGGCAGGTGGCCACTGTATTTGGTTAAATTCAATGTAATGCATGGTAGTATTTGGATAAATTATTGTGCTAAACAGCTTGTTTACAAAAGCAGAAGTCTACTTATTGTTTGGGTACATGACTGCTGATGTATAAAATAAAAGAGACATTATTACAGGTGATTTCGCTTATGAAGACATAAAAACAAAATCGTTCTTTGCTTTCCTATGATATAATTGATTATGTTTATTCATGGCAAATTAACAAGACAAAAATTGTGAATTTGAAGACCTCATTTGGAATTAGGAAAATGTTTTACTAATGTATATTGCACCTATGGAGAGATGCATATAAAGAAAACTACTTTCTATGCCATTAGCAGTGTAAATTTGCTAAATGCGTAAGCTACATACATATAGCACCACTGCCCCACTTCCTTCACGCATCGAAAGATGGTTTAATGACAGATGATTTGCAGCATGTGCCATCCCTATGTCATTTCGTGAGTGCACTTGTTTTTAACGCAACGGCTTATCTCAAATCCAGTGTCTACTTCTTGAAGGCGCTGCCTTCAGCCGACTGTTCAGCCACTCTAGACAAGTGTGGTTCTGTCTGTTATAGGGAGCGCTCAAAGGCATAGCACAGAGGCTACTCACAGTGCCACGCACATACAGTGGAAAAAAAAAAACCAAGCTCATCTGCGAGAACGACGCAGGGGCAGCACATGCAGATGTCTTCTGCTTCTTAACCACCTGTCCGCTTTTGTCGCGCTTGGCTGCGTTTAGAACCATACGAATATTTTGGGTGCATTCCTACCTGGTCACTAATTCTTGCACCCCAGGCTGTCGACGCAAGTGTCTTTTTTGTTTGTATCTTTTGCTCATGAAAAGCTGAAATATTCTATCTTTTTTTGCTTGTAATGTGAGGGGCAGCAGTGTGCAACTCGTAGTTTTTACACAGAAGGGCCATATCAGCATAGGCGCGTGGAACTTGATCGAAAGATGGTTTAATGACAGATGATTTGCTGCATGTGCCATCCCTGCGTCATTTCATGCAAGCACTTGTTTTTAGCGCAATAGCATTAGTGAGTTCATTTCGCATAAATTCTGGTATTGGCGTCATTAGTTGTGAGTGAAAAATGATCTTATCCGAGACTAAAAAATTGAGAAATATGCAGATAAAATAAGTACAAAAATTTCCGGGTACCACTGAGGCGAAAATCCTGGCTGTCTGTGTGGCAAGCAGCTATTCTACCACACAGCCACGATACTTGTTAAAACCGATTTGGAAAGAAAGCTCAATATATGAATGTCATGTAGCTAAAGGAGTCTCCTTAACGTATCGTGTATTTTACGACAGAAGCGTACCATCAAGCCAGGCATCAAAACATGTGAATTGAGCAACACGTTGGTATTTTAAAGGCCCACCCATTACAAAGTGCTTGGGCATACTTAAAGGGACCTTGAAATGGCTTTAATGATTGTTTATAAACAGATTGGGCTGGTAGAGCAAGTCCTAGGGGTCATTTACAGAAAGATTTAAGTTCTGTGCGTAAATTGTGTAATTTATTACAACACTTTAAAGCTGCGAATTTCTGCAGATCACTGCATCTCAGCCAAACACGTTTTCAACCACCCATTCACAGTACAACATCCTCTGGTAGTACGATGTCACCCAGCTGCCTGATCTGATTGCCTGTGGAATGCATAGAAGTAAGATCGGCTAGTAGGGTGGCGGCATCTGTCGGAGCAGATGTCAACCACTCCGCGATCTTGGGCAGGTTGGTTTGTCCTAGTTGAAGTGGCATAGAGCATTACGGTAAAGAAAAAATGACCACGCAAATCTGTCCTCTTGTGACGATCTGCTCGGTCATTACGTCTTTACCGTAATGCGCTGTACCAGTTCAAGTGCTAAGTGCTAAAGCTTTTCACTATCATAGCGATCAGCGAACGTCGAAGGAGTCTTAACGCTTCGTGCCGTTTTACGGCTTTATTGCCTCTGACATGCGGCTATGTTAGCTATGCACATTCGGAACGTATTTGCTGTTGATGAACACACAGATAGCGACTGCGGTTGCATAGTGTTAGCAGCCAACAGTAGTTCTGTTTTCAATCTGTGCGCATTTGCCGTACGCGTTCCTTCAGAACTGTATCGTTGCTAATGCACATTCAGAGCGTATTCGCTGTTGATGAACGCACAGATAGCGACTGTGGTTGCATAGTGTTAGCAGCCAACAGTAGTTCTGTTTTCAATCTGTGCGCGTTTGCCATACGCATTCCTGCAGAACTGTATCGCTGCTAATTGTGATTGCATTGATGTGGTTTAGTCCACAGCATTACGACATGACGTATGCATGTGGGAAATGGACATGGGCCGGGCATGTAGCACGTAGACGGGATAACCACTAGTCATTAAGGGTAACTAACTGGATTCCTAGAGAAGACAAGTGGGCTAGAGGGAGACAGAAGGTTAGGTGAGCAGATGAGATTAAGAAGTTTGTGGGTATAAATTGGCAGCAGCAAGCACAGGACTGAGTTGACTGGCGGAACATTGGAGAGGCCTTTGTCCTGCAGTGGGCGTAGTCAAGCTGATGATGATACTTACACCATGATGCAATGGTTGGAGTCAGTGCACGTTGGATGCACACGTACTGTAGTGGTTGCACTTGATCACGTCGATATGACATCATTTTTGTTCACACTGGTTGCGGTGGAACATTAGCTTGGACTATAGGTGCGCGCTGGCCATGCGTGTGCTTTTTCCAGATGGCATGTGCGCTGCCTTCCGCATTGGGCTATGGAGTCCGAGATAGGGTGCAACCTGTCAGCTTAGAGGCTGTGACGGGGTGAGCATGCTCAAACCGCCGAGCATGCTCATGAGGGTGCTGCGATTTCCAGTGATGCCAGTGTGTCTCATGAGTTGAGGAGACAAGGCAGGGATGAAAAGGAGGGTATAGATATAATTGTTCGTAGTGGCCTTCATACGCAGCGTGCCACTAAATTTGTGGTGCAAATGATTTGATGATGCTCTAGCCTAAACGCTGACAAAACTTCGAAAAACGTTTTCAGGTTTCCTTTAATCATTACCTGCAGCTAAGTGAACAGCTATGTAGGTTTGCGTGTTGCCCTACAGACGCGTAGTAGACCCTTTGCTGGTTTAAAAAAGCAATTATTACGGCGCTATGGGCACTTGACAACCAGTATGCATTCAGTGAAACTTTTAAATGGCCAATGTTACGTGCACAGCCATTTGTTTTCTTACGTCACGGTTGAGGCATGCATCGAGAATCAAAGCAGGCTAGCTGTTCAGCAGGTGATACACACGAGGCTCGATTACGCTATTTCCATCTGCCCTTGAAAGCGAAGCTCAAGTGTCCTTCAATTTTTTTTGCATTTTCTCATTTCCTGTGAAAGGCAGAACTCGGAACATAATCCATGCACGTGCAAGTGTTCCGTCTAACAGTGTACCGACCTGTACAGTAGGCTTTATATTAATCTAATTAAATTGGATAGTACTTTGTTCAGCAAGTATTCTCGTCTCAGTGGTCATTTATTAACTCGTTTTCATTTCTTTTTTTCTTCTTTAGCCATACAGTCTCCTATAGCTTATCAGAAAGAGCTTACAAAGGATATGTAAGTACTATTGGGATGTTTTATTATCTCTGGTGAAAGAGTGCATTGCATTGCTTGTGTTCTAAATATTAGCATCTGTCTAAGTAGCCACCTCTTTGATGAGCATGCATTTCACAATG
This sequence comes from Rhipicephalus annulatus, assembly GCA_013436015.1. Taxonomy (NCBI): domain Eukaryota; kingdom Metazoa; phylum Arthropoda; class Arachnida; order Ixodida; family Ixodidae; genus Rhipicephalus; species Rhipicephalus annulatus. The sequence continues at coordinate 539,630 of WOVY01012378.1, forward strand.
TAACAACAGTGCATAGTGTTACTGACACTTTGTGTGCTTGGCAAGGGAAGACAAATACTGTGTTGTGTTGTTATATTGATACTTATCTCTCAAATATTTCCCTTAAAGTGAATTGACTGGATGTGTTAACATTTAAACACAAAATGTTGTTTTATAGCTATAAGGACTCTTAGATAACTAGTCTTCAATTCATCTTTTGTAAAAAAATGTTGCACGCACCTAAGCAAGTTAGCGTGCCAACAGCACAAGCGCCATTAGAACATCGCAGACACGGTCGGCTTTAGCATCGAAAGCGGCGGTAACTGAAGCGTGTTTTTCATTAGAATTTTGCTTAATCATGTGATTGTAGTAGAAGTAGGCATAGCACTACTGGTAGTAAGTAGTATATAGTTAGTACAGAGTCTAGAAGAAAAGCTGGGCTAAAAGCACCCCTACCACAAAAACACCCCCATTACCCTGTAATTGTCATTGTTGCCTTTGCATTGATTTACAGGTCGGCTAAAATTAGCCCTGTTTATTGTTTGTATTTCTGGCAATATGTATCAAGCGTGAGAATTTCAAGGGATAAGAAATGTGCTGGCAGTGTTCAGTGTTCATTAAAAAGATTTTTAGGAAAGATTCAAGGCTATTTAGGCAATCTACTGTGCACCAAACTTACGGCCCAGGAAGATTTATTGGCAGGCACTAATGTTAGATGACATCACCATACCCACTTGGGTTCAAGAGAGTGGCTGATTGCACATCTTCTGACAAAATTAGGAGTTGTCTGCACATTTTGCTTACTCATACCTTCATCTCTACTTTGTATAAGCTCACTTTCATTAATTACGATGAAAACTGAATACCACCAACAAGCCTAGTTTCGCCATAAGAGGCTGGTAACGCTCGCACTGCAGTGTAGTGACAGAAATGGCAATTCCCTTGTTGCCGGAGATTTGAATGCATGGGCCCTATTGGGAGCTTTTTTTTAGGGTCTGTACTAACACTGTCCTAAATAGTTTTTAATGGGGCCATGCAAGTCTTTTGGAAGGGGTTAATTGATCCCACCCACCTAGTTTATGTGTAATGCTAGTTGTAATTAAAGGTCTTCTTGCATAGCTTTTCCCATAACAATAAGCCATCATTGATATGTTATTGATTATGCTAGATTTTTTAGTAGTCACGACTGATTGGTAACAAAGAGCAAGCAGAGTGGCTCATAAAATAGTAATAAATAAATAGGTCCAAATTCAATGTCTATCTCTGGGACCTCCTCCTGTATATTCTGTTATGTAGTTCAGAACTTTATATATAATGTTGTTGTAAATGTGGGGAACATTTACGTAGTAATTATAGTGTTTAATGTGTTTACCTAGATCGTTATTGTGTCTTATCATTTCTCATTTAAGCGTTTAAGACATAACTAAAAGTGCAGCATGGTATATCATTTTTATGCCAGCAAGTTCTCACTCTGTGAGGTATCAAGACTTGCATCAAGACGAATTCAATATAACAAATTTCAGCTGGAGTGCTGCATGGCTCCTTTAAAGTTTTAAGGAGCTCATTTTAGAACATTTTGCTTTGTACTTTTGTGCCTAAGATTTTTTCAAGAAATATAGGAGTGTATGCTTGTCTTCTATGGAGATATGAAGTTTGTTCAAAAAGAAACCAAACCTTTGCTATAACACCTTCACTGCTTATGGCACGTCATTTTAAGTGCTGTCTCCCTCATAGTCCCCTCTGCTGGCAATGCACTGTTCCCATTGTTTCTTTCGTTTTTGGAAAGCCTCCTAGAATGCCTTCTCTGGAATGACACCTGGGTCTCTTCTTGCACTGTCCTCTATTTCCTCTACGGTTTGGAAACAACGTCCTTGGCAGAGGGCTTTTCAGCTTGGGAAATACAGAAAAGTCGGCTGGGGCTAAGTCTGCAGAATATTGTGGGTGGGGCACAACAGAAGTGCTGTGTTCTGCAAAGTAGTCGCTGACTAGGAGTAACGCATGAGCGGACATTGTTATGGCACAACATCCAAGACTGATTTCCCCAACATTCAGGCTTCTTACTGCACACAGAATTTCTCCAAACAACTAGGATTCCCTGGTAAGCTTTTTTGTTTACCATCTGGCCATGTGGTTCAAATTCCTGATGAACATTGCCTTAGGAGTTAAAAAATGCAATAAACACCACTTTCATTTTTGACCAACTCATGCGGGCGTTTTTTGGACCTTTCAACATCATAGCCATAAACCCATGTCTCATTGCCTGTGATGATGTTAAGATAGTTTTCATTCACGTTAAAGAACCCCAGGTGGTCAAAATTTCCGGAGCCCTCCACTACGGCGTCTCTCATAATCATATGGTGGTTTTGGGACGTTAAACCCCACATATCAATCAATCAAGATAGTTTTCAATGTCATTGACTGTGGCGAGTAGTTCTTGGCTGATGGGTCAGCCTTTGTTCATCAGTCAAGAAATGTGGCACAAATTTCGCACTGACTCAAGTCATCCAGAGCTTGTCACTCGAAATTGCACGACCGAAATTGCACGACGAGATCCTGTGCTGATACCCACTTCATCAGCGACTCCTTTAATTATCGGACGACAATTTCCAGGAATCGCAGTTCGCACTGTCTCAACGTGGTTGTTATCTCTCGATGTCGAAGGTCGGCCAGGCTTGGGATTGTCACTGACTAAAATACTCCCATCTTCAAAATGCTTGAACCACTCGTAGCATTGTGTGCGACTTACACAGTCCTCCCGGTGAACTGAAATGTCTCTGTGAAAGTTTTCCTAAGTTTGTGACAGAACTTCACACACACATACACACACACACACATTATTCTACCTATTTTTTCATTGTCCTTTGCACGAATCTGAAAAACGGCTTGTTCATGTGCTCACTTTAGCGACTGTAGCTTTCGAACTAACAGTCAGAGCGAAAAGTGGCAAATGACAGTTTCTTGCGTAAACATGCTGCTAGACGCGCTTAGTAGTCCCAGCGCTCCCTCTGCAGTTGGCGCGCTACTTGAAAAGTTGGGTTTCTTTTTTAACACACCTTGTATATAGGACACACAAGCCTGTTTTCCTTTCCTTGTGAAGTCAAGCAGGTTATCAGCTTCATTATTATAAATGCTCATTTTTATAAAGCAGCCAGATTAGGGGTTTTTATGGTGAGAGACAGCATCAAAGCTCAATGACCTGCTTATATCTTGACAAGATATTGCAGAGCATTATTATTATTATTATTATTATTATTATTATTATTATTATTATTATTATTATTATTATTATTATTATTTAATAAAAAACTGATCACTATTTCATTTATTTCATTGGTTTCACTATAGCTTACAGAAGTTTATGGTAATTACTTTGTTTCAAATCAAATATTTTTGGGTTGTAACTTATCACTTTAATTTTTTTTTTGCCTGTCAAGCTCAATATTTTTTAACTTCACTTTTATATTAAATGTAAATCTTTGGTATCTATAGACTTGTTTGGTCATTGTCAATAAAAAGAAATATGTGATGCACTGTGCACTCACCCTTGAAGGTTCGTGCTGTGCTATTGCATTGCCTGTGCAAGCTTGAGTTAGTGTTCATTTTTTATGCATCAATTTGCTGAACTTAATTGTTTTGTACCATTGAAATGGCATTGTGCTGCGTACCCTAAGCAAGATATACTGGCTGGCTAACCTATAGTTTTTATTGAACTATGAACTGGTTTTAAGTTTTGCTGTTGTAAGCATTTTGTTTGGCATTTTGTCATGGAGAGCAAAGGCCCACTGCAATGCTTCCCCCACAATGCCTGGCTTTCATCCTAAATGAGGATGCCTTGTGTGAGATTATAAGGAACTTGCATGCCATATGTATTGTTGAAGGTTCCTTTGCTTCCCTGGCATTCCTCATGGAAATGTGTAACCCTGGCTTTGTTTGCCCCCTCCCCCAGGCTACCTTCCCCAAGCAAAACATTCAAAACTTGATCTCCTTCCAAAAATCCTGTATAGCCAACCCCATGGTTCTATTTTGTAAGTAAGGTTGTTGTCTCTGCCCTACATTCTTTCTCTGAGCTTCATAGTAAAGCCTTGTTCATCTGGCACCTTCACCATCTACTCAATACGGACAGCACTGAGAAAAATGGGGAAAAAGAGTTCGCATTCTCTCTTGGGTATTGAAATTTCTTTGTTTAATTAGCCGATACGAATGCTTGTGTGCTGTCCCAAGAAAACGATGTTATACATCAATTTTTTAGAAGCTATGGAAGAATGTTATGTCAGTCAACTGGGACATTTTTTCTCTTGGTACAGTAGGAAGGGAAAGTGCAGAACAATGGTGTGGTTCTTTTATAAACAGCTTGAATTCCAAATATTGTATGTTTCCCTGTATATAACAGATGAAAATAAGTAAATCTTCTTCACACTTACCTATAAAATACTCAGTACCCAAACACTGGAAGCGTTCCATTAGGGTTTACCTCAGTAACTATATTTTGCATTCTTCCCTTTACATATATACTCCAAAGCATTAATGAAGATAAATTAGTTTCATGCTAATTTACACAATAGGTAATATGTTTTTGTATTTTTTTAACTTTGCCTTTCTCAGCGTATGCTCACTTTCATTGCATCTTATTTCTGGATTAGCAGGCAGGTGTTTTTTGTAGATGTTTGTTAGAAAAGAAGGCATATTTTTATTTATAGTTGTGTTAGTGCTTAACAATTGTCTTCAGGGAGCAAGTGAAGGGTCACCATTCAATAAAACATGTGTAGTTAACCAAAACAAAATCATATATTACTGCTTATTCCCAGTGTGCATGCCATTAAAACTGCATGGATGGATAGTAGTTGTATGTCTGATAAACAAGGCTTGACTTGGCTCTTTCTTTGCTTGCACAATGCTTTGTATCCAACTTGTGAGGCGCATAAGTTTTTTTTTTCTTTGCATTTATTGATGCTACAAATCATGCCCAGCTTACCTTTATAACTTTATTTTCTTGTTTGCCTTATCATTTTTCTCATTGAACCACATAGTCTTTCTGCTTCTTCATAAGTGCCTTGCATTTTCGCAATGCACCTTTGAATCAATGCATGCTTCAACTGAAGGGTGCAATTCGTAATAATATAAAGAAGCATTATTGTTATTAGTAGTGGTAGTGGTAGTAGTGGTAACAGTAGTACTTCTACTGCAGCATGTCATTTCACTACTTGGCAAGTTTGTAGAATAAAAATTTCTATTCATATTGAAAATCACAGATAATGCATGTAGTAGTATTTAAATTTATTGTTTGTCAGTATCGATTCCATGGTGTACTGGACTTACGTCTCTCAAAGGTCTACTGTATTGTCTCTGGGCTGTGTGAAAAGCCAAATTGAATAATGTTACTTGTGTATGCAAGGTCTGTGAACTGAATTATTCTGACAGTTATGCTCTTGGCTTAGAAACTACTCTATTTTAATTCGAGCAGTGGGAGAAATTGCATTGGTTGGCTAAAAGATGACTGGAAGTACAGTTTGTGCGACTCTTGCAGCTCGGCACCTGAACTGAGCTCACTGTGGAACCCATCACTGCGCAAGACATTGTCACACCCAGCTGCAGCGCACAAGTGTACACGGGGCAGTGTGTCAGTGGTGGACAGTGGCACCTCAAAGTCCATGCGGCAGCGTGATAAGAAGCTGGTGCGGCCTGCCGAGGCAGAAGATCGTAAAGCACCACAACACAGCCCCGGCAAAGGCAAACGCACCTTTCTCGAGGGCTTCCGCAACACACTGCGGCCCAAGGCAGCTGCGAAGCCCGAGGCCGCCCTCTGCTTCAGCCACAGCTTAGACTCGGCCAGTCGGGCAGCAGCAACACTCGAGCCCACGGCCGATGGCCGTCGCTGGTCCGAGACGGTAAGGGCTCCCCTCGAGGCGCCATTGGCCACTAGTGCTGCTCAGGACTGATGTGCCACACCTGTAGATATGTACAGAGAGCTGCAAGGTGATAACTGTGAAAAGTGTGCCCAACTTACCATGCATGGTTGTTTGTGCCGCCAATGCTCTGTGCAGGAGCACCCATGCAGGATGCTGCATGTGTGCAGCTACTCACAGCGTTGCTAACCCAAGTCTGAATGTTGTACATAGGTGTAAATGACAGTCAATGTATATCATTGGCACGAGACGTCCGGCAGGCTGTAGCTAGGCCTAGCTGTTGTTTGACTCGCATCGGTATTGTCCAACACAAGTGCTGCCCTGTGACGGGGTGTGCTCACCTGGGTTGACTGACTGCAGGTCCCTCCAAGAACAAGGAAAAATGCTCAGCTTCCCTGAACTGCTCCATGCTAGTTGGGAGTTTGTTTGTTCTGGCTGTTGTGCTCTGCATTGTCGCACCAGTTGTTTCCTCTCTCACTCTCCTGATCAAGTCTCCAGGACCTGTGCTTGAACGATGAGTTGTAAACTAGCAATTCAGCCAAATTGATATGGTGGAAGATGAGACTACATGAAAACACAGTACCTTGACAAGCGGGGCTGCGGGCAGTGTTTCCCGGCCAGCCGTGATCCTTTCCTCTCCAGTCTTTCGAAGTTGGTTTTGAGAAGGTGGCTTGGCTGCAGTACTTCTGCGACTGGGCGGGGGAGATGCATAATATTTTGCACCGGCAGGAGAATAGCTTGTTTGTATAGTGTGAAATATGAGCTGTACATTATGTGAGTCTACTTCAAAGACCCGTGCAGAATGGAAGAAGCAAGGGATGTATAAAGTACTAGTCAGTATTTATGGCTAAATGATTTTATAATAAACTTGTTCACTTGCATGTCGTTTGTGTCATATCACATGACCTTCCTGTACTAACTATGCAGCTGCATCATTTCCTGTAAGATGTGCCAGAAGCAGGTAAGTCAACCTTGCATGCACCTACAGTCTAGCTGGAAACCAGTAATGACAACAACTCGAAGCAAGTATGTGTGTTTTTCCTGATGCTTCTAACCACTTACACTTCAAGCACAAAAATTTACTTTCTCAAAGGCTCTTGATTGGAAAACTTCACATCTGTACATGGAAGATTCATTTTCCATTACTTTTGCAGCCATACTTCATATGGTTTATTGTGCTTATTGCAGGATGGCTTTTAATGCTAGGCTAAGTTACTGTTGATGTAAACATCATTCGCTGTGTTTTGAACTCATTTACTCAGTGCAGTTAATTCAAATGAAGGTATGGTGGGGCTCGTCATGCTATCTTTATGCAGCTTTTATCTTTTCATACCCAACCACGAAACGTACACCCTTCTCCTGTTGTTCATTAAAATAGTCAAAGCTCAAATGCTGATTCCAACAGACAGGCTTTTTGACCTTGTATGTAGACATGCACACTTAGGAAGGTGTCTGTCCTATAAGGACATCCAAGATGTCTGTCACACTTGTTATTCTAAGTATTGTTTGGTAAATAGCTTTTGTTGTCACAAAGTTTTGAGAGAATGATTCTCTGTGGAATACTTTCCTGTAAAGCCACAGCGTTTGCATGGCTGCTACTGCTGCTATGCCTCTAGCTTTTCAATAAGACATTGAGAGCACCCTCTTTTAAATTGGGTGGTAAATGATGTAGCGATGAGCTCATTCCTGTACCTTTTTTGTTTAAATATCTATGGTTCATGTTTATTTCGAGCACAAAAGGTTACCGCCATGGTAGATCATTGGCTAGCTTACAAGTTCATAGGAAGCTCTTTACCAGGATTAATTTCATAGATGGAAAGCTTTGTTTTTGAAAAAAATTAACTTGATGAAATTTCTTGATGCTGGTTCTCCAGGGTGACTGTAGCTATCCACGCTGGACCCACACTGCCAGGACATGCGTGCACTTTGTGGCAATGGCAAACAATCAAACATTAAAGTTAGGTCATAGGGCTTTTGCATTGCAATATTTTAGACTGCTTATATTACATTTAGGAAAATGTCTTCCTAGCAGTGTATGTTTGTTTCGAAGTAAGCCAACTTTAAGGAGGATACATGTAAGCTTGGCCTTTGTAAGCTGGCTCGCCCACACTTTCTGTTGCAGCAAAGCCTACATACAAAGCAGAAAAATGTTGGTGCCAGCTGGCGGTAAACACCAATTAAGATCATGCACAAAGCACCACATGCATACTCTAAGCTAGACAAGACGATGCACGCCGCTAGGGGAGAATTTGGTCTTGTGGATGGCCGTGGCAATCAAACTTCATTTAATGGGCACCTCTTCAGTCATGTCATTATGGATGTGTCGGGGTACACTCTGCATGGGAGATCATGACAAAGTGCCACATGCATACTCTAAGCTAGACAAGACGATGCACGTCGCTAGGTGAAGAATTTGGTCTTGTGAATGGCCGTGACACTCAAACATAATTTAATAGGCACCTCTTCGGTCATGTCATTATAGATGTGTCGGGATACACTCTGCATAGCAGTTTGAACATCAATGGACACATTCACAGTCTGGTCTTTGATACCAAATTTGCCTCCACTGTGTCACTTTTGTGGGGTTTCTAGCTTCACAGAGTGGAATAGCTCACTATTTTGACATCGTATTACTTTTAGGCTCAAATTTCCCTTCCATGAAACTTTTTGTGTTGTAGATTTTAATAGAGCTCATTTGCATATAAATGAATTGTCTGTTGTCCAAGTTCAGGCATAGTGAAAGGGTTTTCACACGTTGCAACATCAGCGTAACATATTTAGTTTTGCCTAAGGGTGAGAATAAGAAGTGTTTGTGTAGGTTACTCTAATTTGCTCCAGAGTATTTTCCAAGCATTTCGTTTCTCTCTCCTGCTGCATTCCAAGCTTGGGAACACATTTTTCACATCCTCGCTGTATTTGTGCTCCACCCGGTTTGATACAATGAGGGTCATCCACCAAATAAGCAATGTTTCTATTGTATGCTTTAAAAGCTGCATTGTGAAGAGGGAAACTCCTCGCATGTGTTTGGCTTTGAGAGGCTAGTGGACGTCTCTAAATAATATTAGACGTGTAAGTATGGAGACTCTGCAAGCGGTTCAATTATTGAGCTCATAGGTACTAGTTCCAAGTTGTAGACATAGCTGCAGCTTTGAAGCAAATTAGTCTGCGTGCTGAAACATCGGCAGCAACACCATGTGTTCAGGAATTTTTTTTGATCTCTGAGCACATAACTGTAGCACTCGACTGTGAGGGACACTGTTGGGGTCAGTGCTCCAGACTACAGTAGCCTTGGGAACCTGTGTAGCAAGACTACATTATCCAAGAGAAATACTGCCGACCTACTTTGTGCATTTATGCGTTCATGGGACAGTCTGTGCTTGACTCATGTTTGAAGCCACACTGGCCTGTCGTACTTCAATGGGCTGAAAACAATAGGTCTGGGATGCAACCTTTGCAGTAGGGATTAGTTCCCATGACTTTGTGTCAAGGTCTTGCAGGGAAAGAGAAAAAATTAAATTAGCAATAACTTTAAAACTGGATTATAAATTCTGTTTATTTTAGCGCTCATGTCACAGTCAAATGTAGCTGCAAAGAGAAAATGCCATTTTAGGGCAGGACTGCCATGTTAGTTTTGACAACAGTGGCAAAGGTTGGGCGTCGTGCCAAGAGCAGCATAATACTGATCCGCAGGTTGCAGACCCCTGTTCTAGGCCATCACTGAGATGATTTAAATGCCATGATCAGATGGCAAAAGTTTCATCAACGGCAGTCGAACTCGCGACCTCTCGGTCCGCGAAAACAGATTACGGCCACGCTATCCATTGCGCCAGTCTCAGACTCTGAAGGCTTTTATATCTCGCACTTTCATCTCGGTACTCTCGGTCCGCGGGGTGGTGTCTGCATCTTGGAGCGGTGAGGTGAAGCACTGCATCATGACCGTGGCTTCTGGGATTGACTCCTACAATTCGTCTTTGCTATGCGTTCGTCTCGTTTCTAATACGAGAAGTGCAATTTGTCAAGTCAACGCCTAAGACACCGCTAGGTGGCTTTGTGGCTTTCATTCATATAAAAAAATGCTTGCGACGTGCGCCTCCTTCGTTTGGCAGTAGCATCGCCGTAAGCGGGATCCTTCGTCTGGCAGTCGCGTAAGCGGGATCGGGGCGATAATAAGCGGGTAACCGCTTATGAGCGCCCCGAGAATAATCGTGGCCGGACTAGAAGGAAGATAGCACGTCCGTTGAGCCTCTCTCAACTGGCCGTGGGAATCAGTACCAGCGGGATGACGGCCTTAGCCTAAGTTCTGCGTCGAATCGGCGACGCGCTTTCGGCTGTCACTCCGCTTTTCTTTTTTTTTTTATTGCGCTCCCACCGTTAAACACTACCGCTACCACAAAGGTTTGTTTTATCATGGTTCATCAACGTTAGTCATCGGGATGGAGATGCGCCACCAAACGTCAGCGTGAGTACATCCACGTTAGTGTTGTAGCTGCCAAGCAGTGTGCAAGTTCTCTTAGATCAATGTAAACAATCAACTACTTTTGTGTGAACACCTTTTAGTTTCGCGTTATGGTGATTCCTATGAAGGGGGGGGGGGGGGTGAACCACGTTTTAATCTTTCACGTCGAGACCGGCTAGCCTTTCAAGGTGCACGTGGGCCCCAGGATTAGCGGGTCGGAAGGAAAAAAAGCATCTGAGCGGTGCCGATATAGCTATTCTCGCTGCATTTGTACCCCCCCCCCCCTCCCTCCAAATACCGCTACTTCGGCAGAGTTGTATCGTATGCTGGGCGCACTTTGCGATCAGCATGCGGTACTCCCACTCACGGAAAGTCTCAATAGATAATTTTCCTGTGTGAATCTACCCGATAATATGGACCCGCTATTTCTTGACTGCCGTTCTCGGTATCTGGAAAAGTTATCTGAGCTTGTTAGATGCATGCTCCCCCATATGCGTAAAGTGAACGAATGCGCAGAGGTATGCTTCTCCTCACGGGGCCTAACGTTGCGGAGAAGGTAGCTTGGACGCGCGCCAAGCGCTTCGCTACAGGCACTGGTGATCAAGGCGGACGGTTGAAGTGACTAAATACCGCGATTTGTGCGACGCAGGACGTTGTAAAGGGGAACTGAAAATTACCAACATTTTTCGTCATTTAAAAAGAACGTTCAGAGCTTTGCAGAATGAAGTGCACCGTATATTATCCACGTAGCCGTTCCCACTAGCCCCTGCTCCCGAATGGAAAACTAGAAAATTGCATGTGACACGAACGCCGACTTTTGTCACTACGCCTCATTAGGCTCTGTAGAGCTCTTAACGGCCGAGGTTCCTTATTGTGCTTCTAGCTTTGAAAGACAATCCAACATTGCCATGAAAATAGCTGACCTTCTGTGGAAAGATTCTTAGACTATTAATGACGACGAACTTGTCAGTGGAGGAAAACGATTGGTGCCTTTGCAATAACCTTTGGTCCTTTATTCAATTTACGATGTGAATCGTTTTCACACGGGGGAGCCCTTGAAAACTAGGTGCCACTGACTGCAGCATATTTTTTTCCTTAGTTTTGGAAGCTAACATTCTGCCGCACTCTGCGCTGATCACGTCCACGTCTGAAACTTCGCGGCTCCTTCGTGCCTATAGCCTTCGTTTTTTTTTTTTTATCTGTCAGAAGTATAAAAGCAGTAGAGTTCCGCGTTAGCGCGCCAACCTGCTCGAGGCATTTGTACACAAGTTGTGTACAAATGCTTCGATCAGGTTGACGCGCTAACACGGAACTCGTATATACACTCGTTTTAGGAATCCATATACGCCATTTATCGCTATACCACATAGCTCCATTTTCTCTGTCGCTTCAGCATCGGAATTATTTCGGTTAAGTCAAGCGAAAACCAGTGCGGCTGTATTTTAATTGTGTTGTTTAATGACGACACCTTCATATCTTGGCAACTTGCAGCAGTTATCACTTGTTGAGAGCATGTGTGATGGGTCCAAATATCGCTTGGTACATGATACTTTCATCAGGGAAGATGTTTATGCCGATCGTCGGTCCGTCCGTTGCGAACAAAAAATTCTGCGCAGCGGTAATGCCTCCGCGAGTTGCCTAGCAACCGGTGGCATAACTTCGCACCTGCTTCGCGAGCATGACATTGACGGCTCCGCCGAGTTCCTGTCACCTGCACCGTGACCTCACCGTGGCGCATTCGCGCTTCGCCCACCCAGCGAAAGGGGAAAAACAAAAGGAGGGAGAGGTTTTGTGATCATTCAAAAAAAAAGCGCTTTACTGTTTGAAGTGAGGCCGGGATGCCTGAAAACGCGTAGTTATAAAGCGAGATTCAGTTAATGTGAACAGTGTTTACATGCTGTGGGGGAGCGAAGGGAACGATGGAGTATATTGCGATATCCACCCATATATACGTGTGGGTACGAGCCTACGTGAAGCCTTGGGTTTTAGAGACAAAGGGGTCCTGCTACACTTTTTGAGCATGGTCAGAAAACGCTACTGATCGGTAGTAGAGGCTCCAGGCTACACGCGAGCCAAATATAGCACAGCACGCTGCCTGAAGTTCGTAATAAATTATCGAAGTCAGCTAAAAATTGATTTCTCTTCTCTCGACAAATCCCGGGAGACGCTCCAAAACCACTCGTAAAAGCCCATGTATCAGCCATTGGCTGACTTGAACATGGCGTGCTCGGTCGTTACAGAGATGGCCGCGACTTGTCCGCGCGTGACGTTTTTCTTTGCCCCTGCAATGCCTCCCTGTTTAGCTTCCAGCGCTTTTGTCGGTACGAGAGCAGGTAGAAGTAATGGCAGCATGCGACAAACCTTTGTAACTCCACTCGCTCTGGGCGGATTCTTAAAATTTTGGCAGCGTTGAATTCGTGAGGCAATGAGCTCTTCCAGTGAATTCTTTTCATGGTTACTTGAAAAAGTGTTTCGGGGTTCCTTCAGGGACAACCATGGAAAGCTTAACACATCAGCGATAGAAACAAGTGACAGACGGTTAAGGTATTGGTGGCAGAAAAGCAGAGATAAAGGACGGAAATAGGGGGAGAAATGAGGTCATTCTGCCTGAAGAGGCCGAGAGATAGATCGCGAATTTATATTTTTCTTTGTTATATGATCGATTTATTCGAAGTAGGTAAAACAATAGGCCAACATAAAAAGAACGTTTTCTTTCTGTTTTTTTTTTCTTTTTTCGAGCCTGGTGGCACACATGGCACCGCCCTGTTATGAGGGGGACGCTCATAGCATCCACCCACTAAAGCATAACTGAAGTCCCTCCTCGACACTGTTGGCCTCTCTACTGTCGCGCAACCGCTGAAGCTCCGCCTGACGTGGCGCGACTAGCGTGCCTGGAATCCTGGATGCACTCGTTCGCCTCCACTCCGCTGAGTGCACTTTAGGCGAGACAATTAGCCGAGCTTACGTTTCGGGGAAGACTAGTTTAAGGTGACCCGGCTCAACGTGTGGTGCCACGCCGTGGACGTTAACACGACGAACAAGTGTGGAAGGCCAGGTTTAAATGCTTTACAGAGACGTGAAACAGTCGCATGCAGATCGACGATTAAAAACTTTGGCATAACCTCAAAACACCAAACCCATGCTGGATGCCGATCAGCTCCGTTGTGCCTATAACCTTGCGACACTAGTGCAAGCTGCATCTATCTATTTATCTATCTATCTATCTATCTATCTATCTATCTATCTATCTATCTATCTATCTATCTATCTGCCTACGTCTCGGTGCTCTCTTGGTCGCCTCAGTTGTATAGACCACAGCTTGCACAGGAGGGCATAATAAGGTATATGACAAACATGGTTGTCTGGCCATAACGTGAAAATCGGGTGGCGTACGCTATGGTACCCTTTTATCTAGTCACGGGTGGCACATACCCGTATATTATGGGCCGCGTCAGAGTTGACGAATGCGAAGAATTAAAATCGCAGGTTGCGAGATCGAATCCCGGCTGTGGCGGCTGCATTTTCGACGGAGGCTAAAATGCTGCAGACCCGTGTGCTCAGATTTGGGTGCACGTTAAAGAACACCAGGTGGTCTAAATTTCCGGAGTTCTCCACTACGGCGTCTCTCATAATCATATGGTGGTTTTGGCACGTTAAACCCCACTTATCAATCAATCAATCATTAAAATCAGAATTCCAGCAGGAATCGAACACACTCATTCAGCGTGTCGCTCAATCATTCTGTCACAGAGCAACGCCAGCCCCGCCGCGGTGGTCTAGTGGCTAAGGTATTCGGCTGCTGACCCGCAGGTCGCGGTATCGAATCCCGGCTGCGGCGGCTGCATTTCCGATGGAGGCGAAAATGTTGTAGGCCCGTGTGCTCAGATTTGGGTGCACGTTAAAAAACCCCAGGTGGTCGAAATTTCCGGAGCCCTCCACTACGGCGTCTCTCATAATCATATGGTGGTTTTGAGACGTTAAACCCCACATATAAATCAAATCAGAGCAACGCCAGGTCGAGAACTGCCGGTGGTACGTTAATTGTGGTTGCAGTGCCGGCTACCTAAGTTTATAACAGGGTAATAAACACCAAGTGTGTATTCTTGTGATACAAGCGTCACGGCGGCATAACGTCAGTTGTGGCTCCAGTGCGGTCTCTTTGATTTTGTAACAGTATCCTAAATATACATGTGTACTGTGTTGACTAAGCAAGCTATATTAAATAGATCGACCCTAGAAGAATACGCGAGCGAATGTTACCTATGATATTCACACCAGCGCCGTAGCATGCTCTTGTTGCAATAAAACGGACGCCTGCGTTCTAGCTTGCATGCTCACATTGCACCAGGCCACAAGTTGTACTTTAAACGTCTGCGTAGTCGGCGTGCTTGGTGCCCTCGATGGGCACACAAGTGCTCGCTTACAAAAACACGTCGGTCCTCCTCGTAAAAAGCGCTTCCTTCAAAGTGAAAAAAAAAAATGCTGCATAGACAGCTGCTGACTCCCTGCTTCGCATGAAACCGATTCCCACAATGGATGGAATCTGCAGAATGTGTTTTTTTTTAAAGAAAAAGTCGCATCATGCACCATTGCTACTTCACGCCCTTTTTAATGGTGCCCTTACAGATAAAACCGCTCGAGGTGCCTTCATAGGACTAATTCGTTTCTATACTTCGGAATACTTCGTAAAAATACCCAACAGAAGCTTTTTCCGTCTCTTTGAAAATAGCATGGTGCCAAGATGCTCGAGACTGCACCGAATATAGGCAGGTCGTATGATATAAGCATTTCCCTAGCAGGTGATTGTTGACAGTGATTATGAAGTGCTTAAATATTTACTTATTCCACAGTCCGTTCTTCTGCTAGGCAGCGAGTTCTTCGTTTAGAGATCTCTTGACCAGTGAAAATGCCTATTCCAATGTTGAAAAATATACCGACGCACGCCATGACGATTTGACCATATGTATGTTGCTTACCTTCGTCTGGAGCACGTCACACAGTTTTTATGTTCGTCTTAATTGGCCAATCAGTATGTTTAATTACCTAACTTCTGAAGCATGAACCTGGACAAAAAATTACTGTGAGAAAGTTGTACAGCACTTTGCAAGAAGTCTGATTCCACAGTTTCTAACTTTAAATATATAAAGAAAGAAAGGTAGATAATCACGTGACATGCCCGCTTGCGCGCCGCATTTGCAGCGCTCTCAAACGTCCCACGCGAAAAAGATCACAGTATCGGGCTGTTTTTGCTGCCTCTCCAGTGCAGCGACGATGGTGGTGGCATGGGTGGTGGCTATGCGGTGACGCACGTTTTCTTAGCGGCAGTACTAGCGATAACTGTGGCGTGTTATTATCGCTGTCATGAACCGTCGTGAGGGAAGCAAGAAAGGATGGAAAATAATTTTATTTTATCCTGCTTACCGCGACTGTGTCACCAAACCGGCTCAATATCACGTAGGGACCGGCAAGCCGAGCTTGCCGGCCACCTCGCGGGCCCGCTGGACAGCCGTGAGCTGATCACTGGGGGGCGGGGCTTTGTAGAAGCGTCTCCCTCTCCTCCAGGGTGAAGCTTGAGTTCATCACTTGGCACGTGCTGAGAATATGGTCTAATGTGACTCTCTCGCCACATGTCAAGCACAGGTCGTTCGGGAAGATGTCAGGGGCGATCTCGTGGAGAAACGTGGGTACAATCTGGTCTGGAGTAGCCGAAGGGAAACTGCTTGGGGTCTGTGTAGTTTAGAGGACGGAGGAGGGTAAACCTTTCGCAGAAAGAAAGAGAGACAGAGGAAACATTTATTGAGTAAAGCTTGTGAGTGGTGGAGGTGGGAGGGTCCCTTATTACAGGAACCCTCTGGCCTGGACCACCCGCTGGGCTCAAGCGACGAGTTGAAGCTGGTCGACCAGGTCCGGCTGGAAAATCGCAGCCTCAAGGTAAAATAATTTAGTCACTTCGTTATACGAGTGCGGTGCGTCCCTGTGGCCGGGGTAATGGAGGGTATCCAAAGCGGTGCAGTCTGTCAATCTTCGCGCGACTTCGTTTGCGACTTAACCAGGGTAAATAGTGCGAGGAAGCGTGCTCGGTGGTTTATAGTATACGGAGGGCTAAACGGCAAATGCACCCCCTGTGGAAGTCCCTAATGGCTGCTTTTGAGTCGCTATACACAGCCTCTTTGTGGTCATTGAGCATGGCGAGCGCGATAACGACATGCTCAGCCTATTCGGGATTGGATATCCGCACTGCTGCGCTGTTGGCCACGTGGCACTGCGCATTGAATACTACGGCCGAGAAGGCGTCTTGTTCTATGTATTCTGCTGCATCGACGAAAGTGGCATCGGTGCAGCATATCGTTTGTGGGGGAACGTTAGGGAGCACTGCAATCATGGCGCGCTTAGGCGCGTAAACGATCATGTCATGTGGTATTTTTTTTATTTCGATAAATTTATGTCTAGTCGAACATGTCTAGTCTAGTCGAGCATGTCTAGTCGAACGTTTTACAAAGTGATCCGCATTTTTTCTCCGTGGAATTTTGGCTATAGCTTCGTTGCTTGAACAGTTAGGTAATTAATCATGCAGAATAACGCTCTAGCGAAAAATTGTTAATGGGGGGACTTACTTTAGATGATAGTAAGCACCATGCATTTCGTTGCGCCGTTACAGAGTGCTTCGGCATATTTTCCAGCCCTGGATAAAGATAGCTGGGGCACCCTGTATAATGGCTGCAAGCATGGGAGATAGGAAATATATTATTGCTGCTTCGTCATTGTTCATGGGAGAGACACCTTGAAGATCTCCTCAGAAGTTTTACTACTTTAGAGATGAAGTGAAGTGGTTTTATGTAGTTAATAAATGCTGGCGTTTCAAGTCCCAAAACCACCATATGATTATGAAAGATGCCATGGTGGAGGGCTCCGAAAAATTTCGTCCTCCTGGGCGTCTTTAACGTGCACCTAAATCTATAGGTACACGGGCCTCAAGCATTTTCACCTCCATCGAAAGAGTGGCCGCACGGCTGGCATTTGATCCAGCAACCTGCGGGTCAGCAGTAAAACGCCATAACTACTAAACGACCATGTTGAGTGAGCGGTTTAAGTAAGCAAATTTCTCGGATTACCCTATAAGCATAATATGCGTGTATAATTCCTATCCGCCGCGGGGTACATTGCATATACGCGTAGACAATTGTTATTATTGGCCTGCCTGGCTTGACGCCGCTTTGTCGCATGAGACACTGTGGCTAAGCCTACCCTGATTTCTTCTACGTCGGCGCTCCCAGAGATGCACCAAGAGTGGCGAAAACAGAGAAATCGTTCTTCTAGTTATCCCAGGTCGTCGGCGCCCCTCGTAAAACCCTTTGGACATGCCTGACTGACTGACGGATCAGGAAGAGTTGTTGGCCGTCGAGGCGGCTTGCTTTGTCGTCAAGGTGCCTCGGGCCAAGGACCCAGCATCTGACAACCGTCTGCGGATGCATTTCCCACGTTCTCCGTGGCGCCTTGATACCGCTCTTTCCACAATTTGTGGTTTGTCTGGCGCCGCATAGCCATCACTGCAACAGACTGCGAAATTGACTTCCACGTAAGACTCAACGTCTTCGTGCTGTGCTGTGTCGTGCGCGGTATGCAGTGTTTTCTCCCTCGCCATGGGCTGAACTGGGCGTGCCTCTTCTCCCTTTCGTGGGTTAGGAGGTTAAAAAGGAGGCGGCGTTTCACCTTCCCCTTTCGGGGGCGAAGGTGAATATGGCAATTTTCATTGGACTGTTCTGGCCTCCATTGTCTTCCTGCAGGGAATCCCGGGAAGGACAGGACATAAAATGCGATCGCCGAGGCGCTCCTGACAAGCTCTCACAAGCTCCCAGAAGCTCCCATCATGCTTCCGTCGAGAGCTTCCATGATGCTAAGCCCATAATGTAGAAACACGCTACCTGTAAATAACGTAAATGAAAGTTACTGTTAGCAGCTCCCGGCTCCTCAGCTCGACATATCCCCGGTACTCTGGCTGGCTCCAGTCCTCAGGGCAGGCCCCCGAACACATCCCAATCAACTGAAGGGTCAACGCGTGGTTGTCTCGACGTGCCACGTACTCGTATATCTTCCCGTGTTCTTTGTTGCAATTTTTTCTCCAATTCTTTCTTCATCTACTGGATGTATGAAAGAACTTTATTAATGTCCAAGAAGTCGCGCTAGTGTCCAAGCCCGAATGAAGCTTTTAAAGGGCCAGTATACAACCCCAAGGTCCAAACATTGTTACAAAGAGAAATATGTCCACTTTTGCTTTGTATGCTTTGTAAACATGCAGCCGCAAGAATTTTGCGAATATGTGTTATATTAAGGAAGTTATAGCGGTTAGAACATATCTTTCAGGTGGTTTCAAAATTCTGCGCGGCCTCACCACCCTTCTTCTTCACGGGGAGGGTAAGGCGTAGCCCGTTGTCGTGACTGGTCACGGCCGGTCTGGAGGCGCGCGCTCGCTCCCTTCCTTTACGGCCTGCGCACGGGGGACTGTTGCTACCTATGGCGGAGCACGCCGTCGTGACTGTATAGAAAAAGTTCCATTGTACTCCCCGTGGCTGCTCAGGCCGTAAGGAAAGGGAGCGTGCGGTTCCAGACCGGCCGTGGACTGGTTTAGGTCAATCGACCAGCAGCGTGCTACGTCAGATCACCGATCAGCGACTTAGCGTCATGGTGCGAGAAAGGAGGATTGGTCAGGCGTAGGAAAAGAGCGCGGCAATCGTTTTTCGAAATGGAGGCTCTGCGTGGCACGCAGCGCTGTAATATTCGGAAAACGTAATGACCGCGGGGTTTATTCTACAAATTTCCGAGCTTCATTGAGGGGGGGGGGCGGAAGGGGGGGGAGTCGGAGCCTGTTGGCTAGCCCTTAAATTCCGAAACGGGCCGCCCCTACGTTGAGACTGAAAGACAGCCTTTCAGCCGGTTCGCGAGCCCGTTGGACTGGTGATCCACTGGAATAGAATAATTTTATTGTTCCAGCGGAAGGCACTTATCTAGCGCACAAACAAACCAAACTTTTCAGCTGCTTCATTTCACTGCAGTGCGGGTTAAACTGATTCGCTTGCATTAACTTCAAACGCCGATTCGTAACCATGCCATTCGAGACGTGCTGCATCCTGCCCTCTTTTGCATGTGGACTTGGCATTCGCATGCTATTCCCCTATATTGGGCGCAATAGAAGTCAGCTACCGTGCGTTTACTCTGGCTTATCTTGCGTTTCATTGTCTTCCAAATAGAAGACTTCACCCGGCGGTTCTGCGCCGGCCGAAGAGTCGCCGCCACCGTCTCCCAGCCAGCAGCTCACACCACGCTGCAGCCCCGGCGAAGAGCGGCCCTCCCCGTGGCGGCGGGTAGCCAGCTTCTCTGCAGTCGCTCACAGGGCGGGACATGAGGACGGAACAAGTCTTCGTAACGGGTAAGTGGACCACCGTCGATTGCATAACTTGCGCACAACTTGCTCGTTCGGCTCGGGCAGCAGTAGCTACCTGTTCACTGGCGCATTGACATGCGACCACAGGCGGGCGCATGAAGGGGGGGGGGCGCAAAGTACAATATGGGGGGGATGCTGTGATGAACCTGAGCCCTCCCCCACCCCGGAGGGGAACCCTGCGCACGCTTATGCATACGACGCAGTGCTGATTACAGGCAGTTGGCATGGCGTTGTATGATCTTCTGTTTGCGTCCCCTCGCTTCGTCCTTCGCCTATTTATGGCTCTGTAAATATCTTGTTTTAATTTCATGGTGCTCAATAATGAGTGTTTCTCTCAGCGTGAAATTAATTTTACCCGTGTAAGACGTTTTCGCTGAAGCATCTTTGCACCTTTTGAAAGGGGAAAAAGCTATAATGACACTAATTATATATGCGAGCGGTTTAAATGAAGCCTTCTGGACGCCGCCGGCTACAGCCTATACGAATGACTGAGGTGTAGCGCTGCTAATGTCGGTGACAGCCCCATCTAAATGCTACCCGCCCGCATTTAGATAAGGGCGAAATGCAATAACGCCCGCGTACATACCGTAAAATCCCGAGCAAGTGGTCCCTCCGTTCTTCGGTAGATTTCAAATATGCGCCCCTTCCTCTCCTCCCACCATTTCTCACTGTTTCGTTCACTATTTGTATTCGCCTGACGAGGTTGAGCGAAAACAGTGAATGGCATGTCTGTTTAATAAAGCGTTGCGTTACAAGCGTGGGTGTGCATTCTTTGTTTTTTTAGCGGTTCTTACGCCGTTGTGTTAAATTTTAATCCATGACCGAGCGAGAGGAAAAGGCGCTACATTTGGGCTCCCATGAATTGGAGCACGTCCCAGCATATATACGTGCTGGAATGTGGAGAGGAAAATAAAGATGCGAAAAGGGGAAGAGCAGGTGAATTGCGTCCACAGCCGAGGACGTGGCGGGGGGGGGGGAGGGGGGCTTTTAAAAGTCATTTCCAGGCCAGTGTTCCCAAGGAATTGAAAAACCTGATTGAAGATATGTCTGTGGAGGATGGCAGGGAACAGAAGGTGTTTCTACGCAGCCGCAGTAAGATGAAGAACAAATGCAAAACCGTCGAGTGCCGTCAGAAAAAAAGGTAGAAAAGTAGAGCGTAGGTGAACAAAATAAATAATTAATTAAATTATGCGTGCACGTGGCTTTTGTTTTGTTGGTAATTTACTTCTTCAAGGGCGCTTCACCTGGTCAAATGAGATATTTTAGTTTGACACTGCAAGTTGTTGCACGCCCAATGAATATATTTGTATACCGCAATCATTCTTTAATTCATTACGACCTGCAAAAGCATGATGCGAAAGGGTGAGCTTGAAACATTTGCCACTCGTCTTGCGTAGACTTCGTCGAAAGCCACATTTCTTCCCTGCCCTCTTCACGCAATTAGGAGCCGGAATATCACACGACGCAAACACATCAACACGTCACGCACACGCAAGGGTACATGCGCATGATATGCCCAAGCCAGGTCGTTCATGCAAGCGGTGTTGTGTTGTTTCAGCGTTGTTTGCATAGTGTACTGCCTGTTTCTGCGGGATGGATCCACATATTTGTATAAGCTGGCATGAATCACCTATCCTTACCACAACATCTAGCGTCGCATCTCTGAAACAGTTGTAAGGGCTGACACCGACACGACCCGAGAATGGCGAGAACACGAACGCATGCGAAATGGAGGCCGCCTGGTCTCGCTCGATTTGAAGTAAATAATAATAATAATAATAATAATAATAATAATAATAATAATAATAATAATAATAATAATAATAATAATAATAATAATAATAATAATAATAACGACGACGACGACGCGCGCAGATTCCGTGTGGATGTTTGAATATTTCTATCAACTTTCCTTCATCTAGCCCCGCCGCGGTGTTCTAGTGGCTAAGGTACTCGGCTGCTGACCCGCAGGTCGCGGGATCAAATTCCGGCTGCGGCAGCTGCATTTTCGTTGGAGGCGGGAATGTTGTCGGCGCGTGTGCTCAGATTTGGGTGGACGTTAAAGAACCCCAGGTGTTCGAAATTTCCGAAGCCCTCCACTACGGCGTCTCTCATAATCATATGGTGCTTTTGGGACGTTAAACCCCACATATCAGTCAAACTTTCATTCATCTATTCAAACAACAAATCAACAGATTGCACAAATTACACATGTCGTCTCAAATAATTCTCGTGGTGACAAGTACCACTAGGACGTATGCAGCATAATATAATAATAATAATATGTGTGGTTTAACTTGCCCAAACCACCATATGATTATAAGAGACGCCGTAGTGGAGGGCTCCGGAAACTTCGACCACTTGGGGTTCTTCAACGTGCACCCAAAGCTGGGCACGCGGGGCATTTTCGCATCCATCAAAAATGCAGCCGGGATTTGATTCCGCGACGTGCGGGTCAGTAGCCGCGGCAGGGCATGAACGTACGCAGGACCATTCCTTGCTGTACAGCGGTGAGCAACCCGCGAGTGCGTGGCTTATGTGGGCCGATGGCAGCGCCGCGTAACACCCATTGTCGGAAACATTGCGACACTCTCCACCACGGTCGTCTGCATTTTTCTTTGCTAAGCTGCATTTTGGGTTGTTTCCTTCTTCGCTGTTTTCTTCATTATATACTTCGAATGTAAACTGTTTGATACTAGTTTTTGTACCCACGCGCCTATTTTCAATCTAGATGGATTTTGAAATGCAGGACGCGCCTGGTTAGCCAACAAAAATGCGGCTAGCAGACGACGAACAAGCGTATCCATCATGTGGCGCACACGGTGGAAAGACTGTATCGCAGAGCACATGCTGCGCATGTACAATGTTTCGAACGATGGTTGTTAAGCGGCGCTGATAGTGCTGTTGGCCACGTGCTCGCGTGCTCAACCTAACTGTGCTCACCGCTGTATACCTCACGCACGCAGCCAGGAATTCTTTTGGGGGGGGGGGGGGGAGGCAGGGCATCTGCTGAAGGCCTCAAAACACACCAATTTATTAGTGTCCTCGGTAGAACACACGCCTCCATTCAAATTTCAGGAAGAGCCTAAGCCACTACCCCACCTCCCTTGGTACTGGCATGCGTTACCTTCTCCTTGATAGGGCTCGTGCCCGTGAGATGAAAGACAAGCGGCGTTTCCTCTCACATTTTACCTCTTTCCGGGTTGGGTGATATCGCAAATCTTGGCAGACGTGATCGTGAGCACCCAGTGCATGCCTTACACTTGTCAGCTCGCAATGCTCAAACCTGGTGAGGGGCCATTTAAGGCGTTCACATACAGAGGAGAAATTGACCCTGCGCCATTAGAGACCCGGCCAATACGATGCTAAAGGACCCTCCTGGCTTTGTAGCGCTCTAGCTGTTTGCTTCTGTGCTGCCTCTCTGAGCCATGACGAAAAGAAAGAGATCCAGGAGCGTGTTTATTCGATGGTGGACTCTTATGGCGAACTCCATTGGGAGAGCAGGAGCACTCAAAAGCACTCTTAAAGGGCTCTCTTCAGAACCGGCGTGTTTCAGTGGTCAAACAGGTGTAGGAGAACTGTCATCTATTGGTGGAGCGAGAGGAGCAGTTTGCAGTGCTCTCGTCTGAAAAGCGGAGTAGGTGCAGTACGACGAGTCACGTGGTTCTTGAACGTCACAGCCTCCGAATTTTTCTTCAGCCGGTGAGCGCGCCTGCAATGGTAGCAACTATGTGTAGTTTGACACCGCTGTTTTGTACGCATGGCCATGGTGAGAGCTGCACGTTTTCCAAATGAGTCATTGCACAAGCAAACTAGGTATTAGGATAATGAAGAATATGTGGCTGACCGATTTCGCGCGTGTTTTGCTGCTGCGCCACAAAGAATATGCCGGGGCGGTTTCAGTCACATGGTCTCCCTACTCGTCACATTCAGTCACCCTAGTGCTCTGCTACCCACTCCTCAGCGCCCTGCCCCTCTACTCCTGCTCTCTCAATGGAATTCGCCATTAGCTTACCACGCTGGGTAAAGAAAAGGTAGACTGTGTACCCCAAAAAGTGCGGCAAAAAAGGGCAACTTCACATGGCTATGTTAAACCATTGGCGCCTTTGTGGCAACTAGATCTTTTTTTTTTCTTTCTTTTCGTTGACACAGGTTGCGCACGTCAATATTCGGAAATGTTAATTTTTTTGAAAGTTTATTGTGCGTATATTTACAATTTCGGGGGCCTAAAACTGTGTTTTGCTGCCTATTTTTTGGCGCCTAACACGTGATTTTCAGTGCCTAAAAATTCGTAATAATAAGTAAACAAATAAATGAATAAATTTCTTTTTGCAACTCACATGTTGCTCGAAGACCAAGCATAGCCGAAAAATTGGGTAACTTATTCTAGGCTTTCGCATATTTTAAATCATATTCATTTTACAATAAAAAAAAACTCCTGTCATAATACAACTTTTGTTCTACTTGGCTACAAATGTGGCCAACTTAAATGACATGACTACTTTTAGCCTGAATTCTGGCTCCTTTTCAAATCTACCCGACGGTGACCCTGATCGCCAGAAAGCATCCGGGGCATTCACGTGTTCCACTCGCACATCTGGCTTGGTGCAATCTGAGTGCTCGCTCAAGGCAGAACTGGGGCAGTATCGCGTTTCGCGATAGTATTTCAGAGATACTATTGATTATTTCTATTGCTGTATCGAGATGCTTTTGAAAAATGTATTTATATCTCAGTAGTGAAATACTTTTACGATGTATCGCCCGTATCGCGATACTATCCAAGACACGTCGGTATATCGTTACTTCTTTTTTCGGAAATGAGCCAAGACGTGTTTACAATAAAAAAAAATTCTGCTGTGACCTCGACAGTTCGCGGCGAGATATGCATAAACCGTTTCCACATTACTATTCTGCGCGAAGCTGACTCTTACCTTATTGAAACCGAGCAAGTCGCTTTGCTACTCGCTTCCCATTGTGCACCTTGAGGCATAACAGGAATTCGTTTGAATGATCGCCTGTTTGAGCTTGCCTGACAGCAGCTATTTCGGACTCACAACCTCACTCAAAGGGTTGCAGCAGTGGTGAACGCTACTCATAGGGTGCATCAAATATCTTGTACATTTAGGAACATTCCTCTGATGTGAAATGTTTCATCTCACGCTATGTGACCTATATACCTATTTATTTTTCCAATATCTATATCAGTTTGCC